>SJYX01015593.1:316030-364534 GCA_006410675.1 Oreotragus oreotragus
GCTCAACATTCAGAAAATGAAGATCATGGCATCCGGTCCCATCACTTCATGGGAAATAGATGGGGAAACAGTGGAAACAGTGTCAGACTTTATTTTTTGGGGCTCCAAAATCACTGCAGATGGTGACTGCAGCCATGAAATTAAAAGACGCTTACTCCTTGAAAGAAAAGTTATGACCAACCTGGATAGTATATTCAAAAGCAGAGACATTACTTTGCCGACTAAGGTCCGTCTAGTCAAGGCTATGGTTTTTCCTGTGGTCATGTATGGATGTGAAAGTTGGACTGTGAAGAAGGCTGAGAGCGAAGAATTGATGCTTTTGAACTGTGGTGTTGGAGAAGACTCTTGAGTGTCCCTTGGACTGCAAGGAGATCCAACCAGTCCATTCTGAAGGAGATCAACCCTGGGATTTCTTTGGAAGGAATGATGCTGAAGCTGAAACTACAGTACTTTGGCCACCTCATGCGAAGAGTTGACTCATTGGAAAAGACTGTGATGCTGGGAGGGATTGGGGGCAGGAAGAGAAGGGGACGACCGAGGATGAGATGGCTGGATGGCATCATGGACTCAATGGACATGAGTCTGAGTGAACTCCGGGAGACGGTGATGAACAGGGAGGCCTGGCGTGCTGCGATTCGTGGGGTCACAAAGAGTCGGACACGACTGAGCGACTGAAATGAACTGAACTGAACTGAAGGAGTGGTTAAAACAGGACACTGATCATATAACCCATGAGAAGAGAGCCAGAGCCTCATCTTTGCTATCAACAGCACTCTGCCTCTAGGAAGGAAAATGGATGATTCTGAATTATCTTAAGCAGAAGATAAATCTGGTGAGCTTTCTGTGAAAAGCAGGTGGGTACTCTCCTGTTATGATCAAGCTCTAGCCTAGGGAAATGGCCAGCTGTGCAAAAGGACTTGAAAGATGGATTAAGACGGAGAAGGTTCATTCCCCCAGGGCATTTTCATTTAGTGTTGTTCCATGTTTAATGCGTACAAAAGACTATCTGTATAAAGCCCGGTGGTAAGTTATGAAGCAAGAGAATAAACTGACTGCTGTGAGTCAGTCATCGAACGCGGAATGGGAACAGGCCTCCACCGGCATTGCAGCTCTGGCCTGCTCTCTCCCCTCCCCATTTCCACCTTCTCCCCAGAGGGCCTCGGTTTCTGAAATTTGGGCTGATCATTATCTCCTTTTAAAAAAAAGACACTTTTTTTTTTTTTTATCACATACGTATTTCTCATGTCTATGTTTTAGCTTTGCTTGGTTTGGGATTTCAGTAAACCATGTGACATGTTTACAATATGCCAGCTTTCACTTAGCCTTTTGTTTCTAAATTCACCCATTTGGTAGCATGTAGATGACATAGCCATTTTCACTTCTGCCTAATGTTCCATTTTGTGAATAAACAATTTTTATTCCTCCATCCTCCTGTTGACGGATTTCTGGGTTGTCTCCAAAGCCACTATGCACCTCCCTGGTCCCCTAGCAGATCTGAACTCACTTTCCACTGTCACAATGCAGGGTGGGTTCCATCCTGTGGGTTTCTTTCACCTCCCACCTTCCCACACAGACACAGCTCTGACTTGCCTAGAAAGGACCACTAGCTACCCTCCAGTGCAGTGCTGAAGTTGAAGCTCCAATACTTTGGCCACCTGATGTGAAGAACTGACTTATTGGAAAAGACTCTGATGCTGGGAAAGATTGAAGGCGGGAGGAGAGGGGGACGACAGAGGACGAGATGGTGGAATGGCATCACCAACTCAATGGACATGAGTTTGAGTCAGCTCCGGGATTTGGTGATGGACAGGGAGGCCCATGGGGTCACAGAGAGTCACAGAGAGTCGGACACAATTTAGCGACTGAGTACAGTTCAGTTCGCTGAACTCATGGCTGCCCATGCCCCGCACGGCCCACACACAGTCACAGGGCATGCGTCACGCTCTGCTGGTCTCCTGAGGCATGCAGAACCGAGCCAGGCCATTTCCCACCACCCTCGCTGTACGTAACCTGCCATGTAGAATTCCAGTCCTTCACTCTCACCCACTTCTTCCATCCTCTTCATCATCTGTGACGTTCCCTACGATGTCCTGTCCTGCTCCCACCTCCCTCCAGGATGAGGTCAGGGCCTTCCTCGCAGTGTTCCACTCCACCCTTTTTGCTGACTTCTTTCTGGCCCTCAGCATCATTTCGCTTACCCAGAAATGAGTCATCAAGTGTTCTAACTCCGAATAAATGATATTTCAGAACTCATATGACCTTCATCTTGACCTGCCAAGTCTACTGCATTGGAAGACCTTACAAGCACATGAGGAAACATCAGCTCCAGCCTTCAGAACTCAGCACATTCTCACTTCACCACAACGATCTCACCTGCTATTTGACACAATCTCACGCCTACCGAATTTGCTCCTATATTATTCAGTCAACGTACATGAAGTACATTGGTAAAGACTCTGCCTGCCAATGCAGAAGATGCAGGTTCAAGCCACTGGAGAAGGAAAAGTATTCCAGTATTCTTGCCTGAAAAATCCTATGGCCTTAGGAGCCTGGTGGGCTATACCCCATGGGGCATAGAGCTGGACACGCACATGCATATACGTTAATGCATAGTGATGCTGACGGAGAGCCGAATAGGACAGTATTCTTGCCCACAGGGGACTCACAGGTAAGAGCACAGACAGACAACTATAAGCAGCTTNGAAAAATCCTATGGCCTTAGGAGCCTGGTGGGCTATACCCCATGGGGCATAGAGCTGGACACGCACATGCATATACGTTAATGCATAGTGATGCTGACGGAGAGCCGAATAGGACAGTATTCTTGCCCACAGGGGACTCACAGGTAAGAGCACAGACAGACAACTATAAGCAGCTTTGGTGAGTTTGAAGGTAGAGAAACACTCTTTTAATGGGCATGCCTGGCAGGGACACCCAGCTTTTCAGGGCTGGAGGATGAGGTGTTCAGTGACAACTTCCTGGAGGTGAGTGGGATCTGGCAGAGCAAAGAGGAAGTGTCTATTCCATCGAGAAGGTAAAACACGAGCAAAGGAAATCAGAGAGGCGTACCGTGGTGAACGTAGGGAACTTCAAATTATCCCAGACCTTCTCTACCACCTCCTCTGACGGCTCCTTCCCTCCTCCTCTGCCTCCCGTGTCAATACCTGTCTTCCTCTCGCTCTTTCTTTCCCATCTACAAGACCCATCCAAGTCTCCCTTGTTCTGAATGGCCCTCCCTCAGCCCTGCCGTCAGCTCAGGGGAAGGTCCTGGACAGGTGCCCGCCAGCCTACCCACCACAGAACTGGGATCCAAGAGCAAGGCAGACTGCTCCTGCCGCCTCTTCTCTTCCTGTCCTCCCGTTGCTTGGAGCAGGCACGGGGGCAGGACCCAGTCCAAAGCTGCTCAGCACGCAAAGTCTCCACTCGCATGGGAAAGACGCCCAACCGAGGCCAAAGCAGAGCTGACACAGGTGTTGCTATTCAGACGCATCGAAACAGCTCTTATACAGAGAGGGTCTGGAGTTTTGCGTTTACCTGGTATGTGAGACTCTGTGGTACTTGGAATAAGTTCTCTTTCTGAGGACAGATGCCTGTTTTTGCCTCAAGTCTGAATGTCTTATTGCCTTTTATATCCTCTGCTGCATGCTAAGTCACTTCTGTCATGACCGACTCCTTGTGACTCCATGGACTGTAGTCCTCTAGACTCCTCAGTCCAGAGGATTCTAGGCAAGAATACTGCAGTGTGTTGCCATGTCCTCTCCATATATTCAATTTTTTCCCTTCTCAGATTATTCACATTTAAATCTTTAAGTGGTATAGATTTGAATCCAATTGTAAAGTGCCTTGAGTTTGTCTAAAGACAATGAAATTTAACAAATAATAATTCCTAGTAATTTTTTTGCCTAAACATTCAGCGTGAAAGTGCAATAAAATATAATAGTCTTCAATATTCAGAAAGGCCAGTCATTTTCTTTCAAAATGTAATTGAACTTTTCATGCTTAATGAATCCCAGTATGGAAAGTAATTAATAGAGATGTTGAATCTAGTAAAGTGACAAAAATGAGTTTGTAACAATTATCTTTACACCAAACCAAAATGAATATATCATAAGAGAAGAGTTAATAATCCCCTCATGTGATTAATTTGAACTGCTGTGTTTTCCAGATAATACGTTAGACCCTGTGTTACAAGGAAAAAAAAAAGAATCCCTATGAAAGTTATAAGTGGAAAGTGGTGAAGTAAAATAGCACAATTCTGCAGGTGCCCACAAATGCCATCTGACACTGGGTTTTCAGGAAGACAGAGAGCAAAGTGACAAGCTCGGAAGGCCAGGTCCCTGGTGTTTAAGAAAGTCCATGCAAGAGGAAAGCATCATCTCTGAGAATTTATGAGACCATCTCTGTGCTCTCTGTAGTCACCAAATCCTCGTGATAAATAACTGCTGAGATTGTATGCAGGAGGCAGCACCGAGCTTCACCTGCTTGCACTGGCATCGGCTGAAGTTGGACCTTGACAGAGGCATCTGATGATCAACCCTTCTGCATATTTAATATAATGTCTGACACTGACTGTCTCTCTACTCAGCATCTGCTTGTTGTTTTAACTTCCTGTATCTGTTTGGTGTCTGACAATAGGCAGGTTCAACTCTGGTTGAACTCTGTCTTGCTGTTTCTTATCTGGTGCATTCAGCCCCAAGACTGGGTATCAGTGCAAAAGGACCAAAAAGAATTTGGAGAGATGTGAAGACAATAATAATATTACCCTTTCAAGACTTTGTGTGTTGGAGAACATGAAATACACACCCACTAATCATCCTATTTTGGTGAGAGCCTGTGGTCAGCAGAATAAGGACCCCCTCCCAAAAGATGCTCAAGTCCTAATTTCTGGAAACTGAGAATGTTACCTTATGTGAAAGGGTCTATGAAGATGTAATTAACTTGCAGATCTTAAGCTGGAGATATCATCCTGGATTTATCAAGTGAGCCCACTTGTTGCTATTTAGTTACTGAGTTGTGTCTGACTCTCTGTGACCCCATGGGCTGTAGCCTGCAGGGCTCCTCTGTCCATGGGATTTCCCAGAGAAGACTACTAGTGTTGGTTACCATTTCCTTCTCCAGGGGATCATCCCAACCCAGGAATCCATCCCACATCTCGTGCATTGGCAGGCAGATTCTTTGCCACTGAGCCACCAGGGAAACTCTAATGTAATCACAGGGGATCTGAAAAGTGGGAGGCAAAAATAGAAACAGAAGCAGAGAGAGATTTGTCTGTAGAAGAGGAGGTGATATTACATGAGAAAGACTTGGACAGATGCTGCTGTTTTTGAAGATGGAGGAAGAGGCCACAAGCCAATGAATGTGGACAATTTGTGGAAACTGGAAAAGCCAAGAAGGAAAAGGCTCCAAAAGAAATGCCTTCTACTAACACCTTGATTTACCCAACACAACGGGACCTGTGTTGGACGTGTAATTCACAAAGCTGCAAGATAATGCTTTTATGTCATCTTAGTCCATTGCATTTTTGGTTGTTACACCAACCATAGAAAACAACACAATGCCCCAAATCAAGGGAAAAAAAAAAGTCCATAGAAGGGAGAAATACTCAAGAATATGGGAATTAAGGTAGTTAATTTGCTGTCTAAGCTAAGTATAATCTGAAAGTTGTAATTAAAGTATGTTCACCTTGAACTCTTAAATCAAAAGTTTCTTAATAATTCAAAATTTAATCACGAAGTTAGCATATAGCTCTGTAAAAGGACTAAGTCATGTGAATCACTGACAAGTTAATTGTCTTCTGGGATTTTCCTGTCAGCCTCTTCATGAATTTGATTTATTGCTTCAGAAAAATTATATTGCTAATTTAAGCCTGCCTTACAGGCCTTGCCACAGACACACCCCCTTACTTCAATGCACAGAAATTTATTTGATCATCCTAATTGAAAATCACTTTGTAACCTAGTCAGAGGGTCTAGAGCGGGGCCAAGGTGTGGGAAGTCCGATCAAGCGTGTTACAAACTGCCTAAAAATAGATTGAGCCCCACTGATCCCTAAGGCAGTTCACGCAGTGTACAAGCATCACACGCAGAGTTAAAGATCAATGTGGCTTCATTGTTTTTCACTTGACCTTCAGAGATGAACACTGGACTCAATTACCCAACCCTCCCCTAACATTTCCTGTGGAACTTGGAAGTCTGCTAACTCAATTCACCATGTTTCCCCTGCGTCCACACATAGCGCAGCATCCAGCATAAACTAATTCTGAAACGGAGGCGTTATTCAGGACATCAAGGACCACGCCTTACTGCGTGCCCAGTGACGCACTTACTGCTTCAGCGCATCGGCTTCTACGGAGGCTTCTCGCCCTACTGATACCGTCGTGTGGAGCAGGAAATCGTACAGCCAGTTTGCAAAAGCCAAGTTCAATTTTTCATGCGAACTATGTACAGTTTTAAAATGCTGCTGAATACAAAGAGAACAAAATGACCTACACAAACACAGACTTTAGAACGCTGCTTTCATCCTGCTGCAGCTTTTTAACACTGACTATGTCATACGCTGTTGTTTCACACCCACTTTCTTGCTCATAAATTAGCGAGTAAATAACTTGCATACTCTATAAAATCATGCAATCCTTGAAGGCAGTGACCACCTTATGGCTGCCTGGCAGTCCGAAATAGTGTATTCTGTTAGCAAGGGCTTGGTGAGTAGCTGTTTTACTAGAGATTTAAAAAAACCCTAGAGGAGAGCATCTTATCATGACTGTCCAGCTACACAGACCCCAGGGGTTGTTACAGGATATATTGTGAGTTACTATCATAGTCGCAACTTTACTCGTGGTTTTTAATGTGCATTCTGTCAGTGTTATGAAGATATCTTCTCTTTGAAGGTCAGGAACAGATGGTTTAGATTTTTACCCTCTACCCGAGCATGTAATGTGGCACAGTTTTACCCATTCATACCATCCCTACAGAATGAATGAACAACATTAAGAAACAGCTGTGTGTGCACTAAAAATGGGGTCATCTCTCCTACCAAGGCTCTTTAGGAGTGTGATAATTCTGTTTAAAGCCTGGTTTCTAAAGCAGTGGTGCGCATTGATCATAGAAGAGAAGATTCTTCTCAGGAAGGAAGATTTCTTTCCCAGAAGCACAAAGAGCCCTGGGGCACAGTGAGACTGTTGGTTTAAAGAAATTTCACACTCAGAACTGGAGGAGCTTAGGCTCAGTGCGCTACAAATCTTGAGCTGATTGTTGATGGGCCAGTTTAAAGACTCGGAAAAAAAAAAAAAAAAAAAAAAAACCACTAAGAACCAGGGGTGATGAAAGAGTCCATCTAATTCAACCACCTTCATTTTAGAGAAGAGGAAATCAGAACAGAAGAGTAAGTTCCAACTACTAGCTAACTTGAAAGCTGGGAACAGCCCAGGCTGATGATGAGAAATAAATGAACTGGTGTCTGGGGGAACTGAGAGAAGGCAACGAAAGTGGGGAAATGTGTCTTTAGTTCATGTGACTGGTAACAGCACACTTCAGAGTTGTGTGGGACTCACTTCCGTCAANTTCCAACTACTAGCTAACTTGAAAGCTGGGAACAGCCCAGGCTGATGATGAGAAATAAATGAACTGGTGTCTGGGGGAACTGAGAGAAGGCAACGAAAGTGGGGAAATGTGTCTTTAGTTCATGTGACTGGTAACAGCACACTTCAGAGTTGTGTGGGACTCACTTCCGTCAAGTCAAGGCTATGGTTTTTCCAGTGGTCACGTACGGATATGAGGGCTGGACCGTAAAGAAAGCTGAGCGCCGAAGAGTTGATGCTTTTGAACTGCGGTGTCGGAGAAGACTCTTGAGAGTCCCTTGGAGATCCAACCAATCCATCCTAAAAGAGATCAGTCCTAGATATTCACTGGAAGGACTGATGTAGAAGCTGAAACTCCAATAATCTGGCTACCTGGTGCAAAGAACTGACTCGTTTGAAAAGACCCTGATGCTGGGAAAGATTGAAGGTGGGAGGAGAAGGGGATGACAGAGGATGAAACGGTTGGATGGCATCACCGACTCGATGGACATGAGCTAGGAGTTGGTGATGGACAGGGAGGCCTGGTGTGCTGCAGTCCATGGGGTCGCACAGAGTCGGACACAACTGAGTGACCGAAGTGAACTGAAGACTCACCTCACTGGCCTCGGGGCTGTTGATCAAACAACCCACCCCAATGCCCACCTTCTCCTCTTTCGCCCCCTCCTTTCCACTTTTCCACATTAACGTCCTGCTGTGTGCTCACTCCACTAGTTCCATCTGACAAGCAAATCCTTTCTCACTTTTTTAGTTTTTAGGCCCCTTTTTTGACAAAGGTAAGGAAATTAATACAATTGAATAAAATTAAATAATTCAAGCTTCCGATATGGTAGAATACCGAATAACACACAAGAGGTATTGTTACTACCTTTAATAGGAGCTAAATGCAAAAAGTAGCAAGTGTTGCCAAATCACTTATTTAAATGTGCTCTTGAAAATGATACAAATGAACTTACTTACAAAACAGAGATTCACAGACTTAGAAAATGGAGTTATGTTTGCTGAGGGGAGGAGACAGTTTGGGAGTTTGGGAAGGTCATATATTCACTGCTATGTTTAAAATGGGTAATCATCAAAAGCCTACTGTAGAGAACATGGAACTCTGCTTAGTGGTATGTGCCAGCCTGGAAAGGAGGGAGTTTTGGGGGATTATGGATCCATGTGTATGTATGCTGAGGCCCTTTGCTATTCTCCTGGAACTACCACAGCATCGTGAATCAGCTACGTGTGCATGCATGCCAGGTTGCTTCAGTCATGTCCAACTCTTTGTGACCCCATGGACTGTAGTGCCCCAAGCTCCTCTGTCCATGGGGATGCTCTAGATGGGAATACAGGAGTGGGTTGTCTCGCCCTCCTCCAGGGGAGCTTCCCCACCTGGGGAGTGAACCTGCGTCTCCTGAGGCTCCTGTGTTGCAGATGAAATCTTTACTGCTGAGCTACCAGGGAAGCCCATGAATCAGCTATACCCCCAATACAAAATAAAAAGTTTAAAGCTTGAAAAAAACTTAATGTGCACTTGAAAATCAGCATCCACTCCGCAACCTCATAATGAGTTCAAATGTCCCCAATAATTTTGTTTTTATCTGTTTTCCATGCAGACCAAGTTAGCTGCCCAGAGGGTGGGAAAGTGACGGACACTGAACTAGACAAGGTGGACCAAGTCTGTGAGGCAATAGCTGCGAACAGGATTCAGGTGGAAACTGTACGGCTGGATGGGGTCAAGACAAGGAAAGGTGACCACGGGGTAGAATTGCTTGAGTCCCTTTTTAAGAAGATCAAACAAGGTCAGGAAGAGTTGGGGCTGGGAGTTTTCAATACCAGGGAAGGTTCAGTCCTGGTGGATTGGTACCTGTGGGAAGACCTGGAGAAAATGTTGCTCGTGAACCTCAAAAAAGAATATGGGGCCACAGGAACTCTCATTCATTGCTGATGGGAATCCAACATGGTACAGCTACTTTTGTAGATAGTTTGACAGTTTCTTACAAAGTTAGACATAATCTTGGGGGACCTCCCTGGTGGTCCAGCGACTAAGGCTCTGCCTTCTCAATGAGGGGGCCCGGGTTCAATCCCTGGTTGGGGAACTAGACTCCACACACCACAACAAAGGGTTCACGTGGGCAACGAAAGATCCCTCAGGCTGCACCCAAGACCTGGCACAGACAATGAATGAATCTTGAAAACGAAACAAAAGCGTACTCCTACTAGATGGTCCAGCAACCCAGCTCTTAGTCGTTTATCAGCTGAGGGCCCCTCCCAGGGCTTCTGCCTGAACTTTGTGGTAGTTCATCCATCCATCCATCCATCCATCCATCCATCCATCGATCTGTGTCTTCTAACATTTGTGGCACTGTGATGTCATGCTTTTAAAGAGGCAAATAACTGCCCATAGCAGCCATCTGTCTGGATAATATTAATAGCAAAATTCTCTAAGTTATTTTGTACTCTCTTATGTATAAAGTTGGTNCATCCATCCATCCATCCATCCATCCATCCATCCATCGATCTGTGTCTTCTAACATTTGTGGCACTGTGATGTCATGCTTTTAAAGAGGCAAATAACTGCCCATAGCAGCCATCTGTCTGGATAATATTAATAGCAAAATTCTCTAAGTTATTTTGTACTCTCTTATGTATAAAGTTGGTAGAAACTTATTGTTGCTTTGTATTATTTAAATGTATTTTGTTTTGGTAAATGAACTGTGTATAAAATATTTAGGATGTTAACACTGTTTTCAGAAAGTGCTTTTAATTTCAGCAAGTTTGGTCACATGTTGCAGGCCTGTTAACCCAGCTGACTTTTCACGTCAGCACATTGCATGGGTTTTTTTTTTTTTTTTTCCCTTGTTGACTTGTAAGCCCTAGTAATGGCCGAGTACATGTACAGCAGCAGAAGTAAATTAAAGATTCTGGCTAAGACTGGATTATGTGGAATCCAATCTCTGGTTTTTGGTGATTATATAAAAGGCCTGAAGAATTACCACCTCAGTGTGCGATCTGCTATAACTGAATGTTCTTTGTATATCTGTCTCTGGTGTAAAAGGCGAAGTAACACAATTAGAATACACGATTAAACGCGGTAGTCCAGATTTTTTTCATTCCCAATAAATGCCTCTTATTTACCACCTCCAGAAAAAGAAAGAAAGTTTTTAAATTCTTCAGGGAAAGGAAAACAAAACAAACTGAGGTCTAATGAAACTTCAGGTAGTTCTTTTAAAAAAAAAAATTGAGTTGAAGTGAGTTGAAAACTTATGTTCACACAAATACATACACATAGATATTACAGCAGTTTTATTACGCATTGCTAAAACTTGGAACCAACCAAGATGTGAACTAGTACATTCAGTCCTAGTAAGAAATGAGCAATCAACCATAAAACAACATGGAGGAACTTTAAATGCCTGTTACTAAGTGAGAGAAGCTGAAAGCGCTACATTCTATATCATTCCAACTGTAAGACATTCTAGAAAAGGGAAAACTGTGGAGATCATGCAAAGATCATGGTCACCAAGGGTTGGGATGAGGAAGGGGTGAGTACATGGACCACAGAAGATTTTTAGGGCAGTTAACCTGTTCTGTGTGATATTATAATGGTAGATACATGACATTACCTACCACTTGCCTTTGGCAAAACCCATAGAATGTACAACACCAAGAGCGATCCCGAGGATAAACTACAGACTTCAGTTAGTGATAATGTATCAATGTTGGTTCATCAATTGTAACACATGTGCCACGCTCACACAACATGTCAATAATAAGGGAAGCTGTTGCAGGAAGGGAGGTGAAGGGAAGATGAAAAAGGAATAGGAGCCTTGTTCTTCCGGCTCAGCTTTTCTGTGAGCCTATAATTACTCTAAAAACAAAATCTGTCCAAAAAATAGGGGCCCTGACAAGAATAATCAGTTTTAGGCTTGGACACTCATGGCTGATAGTTTGAAATATCCCTGCCGTTTTTCTACAGTGGTTTAGTGGCCGAGAACCATCACGTCACTCCCTCCACCCGCTCCAGTCTCTGTTTCTCTGTCTTAATTGTAAGAAGGCACAGGCCTTATTCAAAAAAGGAATGATTCACTATGAAGAAGAAAAAACTCCGTTTCACAGTTTCAAAAATCCCGTCATCTGAAATAAAAACATGACGCAAGGTCTTTTGACAAGAGGCCAGCTTTCGCTCTCGGCTCCGGCAAATCCCGGCATCTGGCACCGCTCTGCTCCGGCTGCGTGGCTCCCCCACCCTCCTCCCGACAGTTTACCGGTGAGGGGCCTGAGCCCCACCACTGCCCAAGCAGCTGCAGATCATTGGCACCCAGCGGAAGCTGCTCTCAGCAGGCCTGCTGGGGGAGCTCCTCCTGGGCTGTCCCTGCCCATTCTGCCTCATCAGGGGCACACACCCCATTACCCATGATTGTAAGAAAGTGGGCAGCTACTTCTGAACTAGCCAGTGGCTCCACCAACTTGGAAAGAGGGTTAAGGATAGGTGTTTAGATATGTAGCTCAAAGGCTAGCATTTTGCGTTTTAACTTCTGTAGATAGCTCTCCAATGTTAAAATGGAATAAATATCTGTTTGATAGATTTCCACACTGAAATACATCTATGAAAAAGAAACATTCACAAAATAACAGTAATTTGAATTTATTGTGTTTATTATGGGTCAGGTATCAGAACTGACATCTTACTCACACCATCTCATTTTACTTTCAAAAAGTAGTATAAAATAGGTAGAATTTTTGTTTTATAGAGTCACAAAAATTTAAACCTGCCCAACGACTCAAAGCTAGTAAGAGGCAGAGAGCTAGGATCCAAAAGCTGCCTCCACACCCTGGCATCATGTCTATAATGCAGTTCCACTCTGCACACTCAACTTACACACCCATGCATTTACACTTGCACACACACTCACACCCTCAGCTCACTCTCACTTTCACACACTCACATGCACATACACACACATTCGTACACACTTACACACGTGAAACTCACAGAAATGAATTCCTCATATAACAGAAAAGCAACTTAACACTGGAACAATTAGATCCTCTGAGAACTGATCTCTGCCAGACATCATGGCTTTTTAAAGGGCATAAAGTGAAGTAATGATTTTATCATGGAATTGCACAAATCATCCAGAGCAAGTGAAACTTTCTGGAATGAGGAACTTAAAGTGCTGATGAAAGCGGTCTCCAAAATTATTAATGCATAAACATGAGTGTGCCTATTGTTTTGGAGCAGCACACAATCCTATAATAGAAAAAATTAAAATTATATAGATACTCTATCATGAAAGAAAACCTTATGCGACACGGGCTTATTTTAG
Source organism: Oreotragus oreotragus (assembly GCA_006410675.1). Lineage (NCBI taxonomy): Eukaryota > Metazoa > Chordata > Mammalia > Artiodactyla > Bovidae > Oreotragus > Oreotragus oreotragus. The sequence continues at coordinate 328,916 of SJYX01015593.1, forward strand.
AGCTCTGTCAAAACAGAACTGTCATTTCAATGTCAGAAAAGGAGTTAATCTTTCTGCATCTCTGTGCCCCCGCTCTCCCAGCTATTGTTCTTGTCATCTCGCGGCACCTGAACTGGCTCTCCTGGGGGCGGCTCTGAGCAGCTTGACGCAAGGCACCCCCCCTGGAGGGCGGCTGCCGACGCCTTCGTCTCTCTGATCTGTCCTCTTTACTTGCCTCTTGTTCTTCCTTCTGGAAATGCTCTAACGCCTCTCCTGTCCTTTGCACCCAGCCATCAAGTCATCTGAATAAATGCACCTCTGGCAGTGATTTTACTGCTCATGACCCTAACTGGCTGCCATACTGTGGTGTCAGCTGTGGGCTGTGCTGGCCACTGGGGTCTTCATGGAACATCGGGGGTAAAAATGGACCAATGCCCTGTGCTGAGTTGGGCAGCTGTGTCTCTGACCTTCACCCCTCTCCTGCCCTGAAAATGTCCTTACTGATGGAGACATGGGTATGCAAGTGAGGTCAAAGGAATATTGACTTGTGGTCCTCCACCTCCACACTCACTCAGATTGTCCTTTGGATTAACCCGGCAGCTACAATATGCATTGGAGCTTGGGGGGTTTGATGTTCCTTCGGCTCTATTTTCTCAATATTCATCTGAAGCCTCAGTTTTAAAAAAGTTGCTGAATTCAACACAATCAAAAGAAAACCCTTGACCAGGAGGATTCTACAACTAGATTGCATTTCAACACCTCTCAACTCATCCAAAAATTGGAGGAGAGATTTCTTCAATCTCCTTAGCCATCTGCTTACCCATCTGGGCCAATGGGGCACCTCCCGACAATGGTAGAGCCAAGTCGTAGTGTGTCCAGTAGTCCTGCTCAGGCTGTGTAATGCCTGAGNTCCCCTTGTTGACTTGTAAGCCCTAGTAATGGCCGAGTACATGTACAGCAGCAGAAGTAAAGATTCTGGCTAAGACTGGATTATGTGGAATCCAATCTCTGGTTTTTGGTGATTATATAAAAGGCCTGAAGAATTACCACCTCAGTGTGCGATCTGCTATAACTGAATGTTCTTTGTATATCTGTCTCTGGTGTAAAAGGCGAAGTAACACAATTAGAATACACGATTAAACGCGGTAGTCCAGATTTTTTTCATTCCCAATAAATGCCTCTTATTTACCACCTCCAGAAAAAGAAAGAAAGTTTTTAAATTCTTCAGGGAAAGGAAAACAAAACAAACTGAGGTCTAATGAAACTTCAGGTAGTTCTTTTAAAAAAAAAAATTGAGTTGAAGTGAGTTGAAAACTTATGTTCACACAAATACATACACATAGATATTACAGCAGTTTTATTACGCATTGCTAAAACTTGGAACCAACCAAGATGTGAACTAGTACATTCAGTCCTAGTAAGAAATGAGCAATCAACCATAAAACAACATGGAGGAACTTTAAATGCCTGTTACTAAGTGAGAGAAGCTGAAAGCGCTACATTCTATATCATTCCAACTGTAAGACATTCTAGAAAAGGGAAAACTGTGGAGATCATGCAAAGATCATGGTCACCAAGGGTTGGGATGAGGAAGGGGTGAGTACATGGACCACAGAAGATTTTTAGGGCAGTTAACCTGTTCTGTGTGATATTATAATGGTAGATACATGACATTACCTACCACTTGCCTTTGGCAAAACCCATAGAATGTACAACACCAAGAGCGATCCCGAGGATAAACTACAGACTTCAGTTAGTAATAATGTATCAATGTTGGTTCATCAATTGTAACACATGTGCCACGCTCACACAACATGTCAATAATAAGGGAAGCTGTTGCAGGAAGGGAGGTGAAGGGAAGATGAAAAAGGAATAGGAGCCTTGTTCTTCCGGCTCAGCTTTTCTGTGAGCCTATAATTACTCTAAAAACAAAATCTGTCCAAAAAATAGGGGCCCTGACAAGAATAATCAGTTTTAGGCTTGGACACTCATGGCTGATAGTTTGAAATATCCCTGCCGTTTTTCTACAGTGGTTTAGTGGCCGAGAACCATCACGTCACTCCCTCCACCCGCTCCAGTCTCTGTTTCTCTGTCTTAATTGTAAGAAGGCACAGGCCTTATTCAAAAAAGGAACGATTCACTATGAAGAAGAAAAAACTCCATTTCACAGTTTCAAAAATCCCGTCATCCGAAATAAAAACATGACGCAAGGTCTTTTGACAAGAGGCCAGCTTTCGCTCTCGGCTCCGGCAAATCCCGGCATCTGGCACCGCTCTGCTCCGGCTGCGTGGCTCCCCCACCCTCCTCCCGACAGTTTACCGGTGAGGGGCCTGAGCCCCACCACTGCCCAAGCAGCTGCAGATCATGGCACCCAGCGGAAGCTGCTCTCAGCAGGCCTGCTGGGGGAGCTCCTCCTGGGCGGTCCCTGCCCATTCTGCCTCATCAGGGGCACACACCCTATTACCCATGATTGTAAGAAAGTGGGCAGCTACTTCTGAACTAGCCAGTGGCTCCACCAACTTGGAAAGAGGGTTAAGGATAGGTGTTTAGATATGTAGCTCAAAGGCTAGCATTTTGTGTTTTAACTTCTGTAGATAGCTCTCCAATGTTAAAATGGAATAAATATCTGTTTGATAGATTTCCACACTGAAATACATCTATGAAAAAGAAACATTCACAAAATAACAGTAATTTGAATTTATTGTGTTTATTATGGGTCAGGTATCAGAACTGACATCTTACTCACACCATCTCATTTTACTTTCAAAAAGTAGTATAAAATAGGTAGAATTTTTGTTTTATAGAGTCACAAAAATTTAAACCTGCCCAACGACTCAAAGCTAGTAAGAGGCAGAGAGCTAGGATCCAAAAGCTGCCTCCACACCCTGGCATCATGTCTATAATGCAGTTCCACTCTGCACACTCAACTTACACACCCATGCATTTACACTTGCACACACACACCCTCAGCTCACTCTCACTTTCACACACTCACATGCACATACACACACATTCGTACACACTTACACACGTGAAACTCACAGAAATGAATTCCTCATATAACAGAAAAGCAACTTAACACTGGAACAATTAGATCCTCTGAGAACTGATCTCTGCCAGACATCATGGCTTTTTAAAGGGCATAAAGTGAAGTAATGATTTTATCATGGAATTGCACAAATCATCCAGAGCAAGTGAAACTTTCTGGAATAAGAAACTTAAAGTGCTGATGAAAGCGGTCTCCAAAATTATTAATGAATAAACATGAGTGTGCCTATTGTTTTTGAGCAGCACACAATCCTATAATAGAAAAAATTAAAATTATATAGATACTCTATCATGAAAGAAAACCTTATGCGACACGGGCTTATTTTAGAGCTCTGTCAAAACAGAACTGTCATTTCAATGTCAGAAAAGGAGTTAATCTTTCTGCATCTCTTGCCCCCGCTCTCCCAGCTATTGTTCCTGTCATCTCGCGGCACCTGAACTGGCTCTCCTGGGGGCGGCTCTGAGCAGCTTGACGCAAGGCACCCCCTCTGGAGGGTGGCTGCCGACGCCTTCGTCTCTCTGATCTGTCCTCTTTATTTGCCTCTTGTTCTTCCTTCTGGAAATGCTCTAATGCCTCTCCTGTCCTTTGCACCCAGCCATCAAGTCATCTGAATAAACGCACCTCTGGCAGTGATTTTACTGCTCATGACCCTAACTGGCTGCCATACTGTGGTGTCAGCTGTGGGCTGTGCTGGCCACTGGGGTCTTCATGGAACATCGGGGGTAAAAATGGACCAATGCCCTGTGCTGAGTTGGGCAGCTGTGTCTCTGACCTTCACCCCTCTCCTGCCCTGAAAATGTCCTTACTGATGGAGACATGGGTATGCAAGTGAGGTCAAAGGAATATTGACTTGTGGTCCTCCACCTCCACACTCACTCAGATTGTCCTTTGGATTAACCCGGCAGCTACAATATGCATTGGAGCTTGGGGGGTTTGATGTTCCTTCGGCTCTATTTTCTCAATATTCATCTGAAGCCTCAGTTTTAAAAAAGTTGCTGAATTCAACACAATCAAAAGAAAACCCTTGACCAGGAGGATTCTACAACTAGATTGCATTTCAACACCTCTCAACTCATCCAAAAATTGGAGGAGAGATTTCTTCAGTCTCCTTAGCCATCTGCTTACCCATCTGGGCCAATGGGGCACCTCCCGACAATGGTAGAGCCAAGTCGTAGTGTGTCCAGTAGTCCTGCTCAGGCTGTGTAATGCCTGAGTGATAGATATAGATCCATATGATTACATGGAGGAGTCATGTACAGATGTGAGAGGTGGACCATAAAGAAGGCCGAGTGCCCAAGAATTGATGCTGTTGAACTGTGGTGCTGGAGAAGACTCTTGAGAGTCCCTTGGACTGCAAGGAGATCCAACCAGTCCATCCTAAAGGGAATCAGTCCTGAATATTCATTGGAAGGACTGATGCTGAAGCTGAAGCTCTAATACTTTGACACCTGATTGAAGAACTGACCCCTTGGAAAAGACCCTGACCCTGGGAAAGACTGAAGGCAGGAGAAAAGGATGACAGAGGATGAGATGGTTGGATGGCATCACAGAACATGAGTTCAAGCAAACTCCAGGAGATGGTGAAGGACTGGGAAGCCTGATGTGCTGCAGTCCATGGGGTAGCAAAGAGTCAGCCATGAGTGAGACACTGAATAACAACAATGGTTATGCATGAGAATTGAGTGAGTTTCCAAAAGTGAAGTGAAACTTGCTGTCATGTCCGATTCTTTGTGACTCTGTGGAGTATAGAGTCCATGGAATTCTCCAGGCCAGGATACTGGAGTGGATAGCCTTTCCCTTCTCCAGGGGATCTCCCCAACCCAGGGATTAAGCCCAGGCATCCCACATTGCAGGCGGATTCTTACCAGCTGAGCCACAAGGGAAGCCCAAGAATACTGGAATGGGTAGCCTATCCCTTCTCCAGTGGATCTTCCCAATCCAGGAATTGAACCAGGGTCTCCTGCACTGCAGCCAGATTCTTTACCCACCGAGCTATCAGGGAAGACCACGTTTCCAAATCTATAGTCAATAGTCTTTCCCTTTCACATAAATTTCACAGATAATAGAAATTATTCTCTAACATCTAGAATCAAATCTTCCCAATTATTCCTTAGTGTCTTCTATAACAACTTTCATTTTTGTTATTCCAAACTAACCTCCAATCGAGGCTCAGCCATTGTTTTTTGGTTGTTATGTGCCTTGAGTTCCTTTCATCAAAAACTTCACGTCCTGGTTCCCAGCCTTCCCACCATGTTCGCAACTTCGAAGCGGTGAAGAAACCAGGCCAATTCTTTGGGAGAATATTCCACTTTCTGTATTTGCTGTTTCCTTGCTGTTTCTGGGTTCTTCTATAACTTGTATTTCCTGATTATTAGAAGTTAGATTTAGATGAGGTAACCATGTAATTTATTGTCCAAGCTGGAATATTTATGAGAGTAAAAAGGGCCCTTGTTCATAACTACACCTGGATACCAGGCAGGAGCTGGGAAACAGGTGCACACAGGTGAGTGATGGCCTTGGTCTGCAGGCTTGATGGCGTTTGGGTGAGTGAGTCAGGCGAGGACACCTCCTGGGTGCGTCTGTCTACTTCACATTGTCACTGTGCTCGGGCTCATGACTCGGTTAAGTAGTGATCGTGGGATCCCCACCATATGGGTTTGGTTCTACGATTTGCAATTAATAAGTCACTATTCATCAGCAGCTTTCACTGAACTGTTTTGAACCCATAGGTGATTCTTGTCAAATCTGCTATTTCTTTGGGAGTTGAAAAATGGTTGTTTCCTAAACCTATCATTTGTATTACACTTATCAGAGCTTGCATTTTTCATAATGGAGAGCTTTTCCTCATTATCCAGGGTAAACTACAGTCCCTCCTAGAAAGACAGGATAAATTCCTTCCCTTCACTTTACAAATTTCAGAATGAGGACCTGCGGGAGTAACCGCCACAGAAGGAGTAGTGTCTTTTCTCTCTTTAAGCATTACCATTGCTTGAAGATACTTTATGTATTCAATATTTTACAATCATTTATAGTATTTATTCTTTTTTATGGTAAGCAAATTATTAACATGATCATAAGTTTAGGAGAGCTACAGTCTGAATTTTTAGCAAGTGACCAAAGCATAGTAGTCATTTTAAAAATGAAAATAAGGTATATTTGGAAGATATTTTAAATCTTTGATCTTAAAACAGGGAAAGACAAGCACAACACTTACACACCAAATACTTCTTGTTTCAAGCAGGGCAGAGTGATTGGCTCATTCATTACTGTTTTCCTGCATTTTGCTTTCTCTAACTTGTGTGATAGTGTGTAATCTGAAAATACAGCAGACTAGGTAGGTGAACGTGTCAGTAAATTCAGGTCACATCCTGTTAGTGGGCAAAGCCTGAAGTTAAAGTCTTTTGGATTTAGTAACTTTGCCTTTTGCTTCCATCCTGTTGAGGAAATAGTTCTTGAAGCGGTGGGGAGGCATCACGCTCCTCCTCATACGTACTAGAATGCATGTAATTTTAAAACGTCCATGCTTAGCTGGAAAACCAGGTAACTTTGAAGTTTAAGATTTTGTTAACATTATATTTCTCAAAAATATCACCTTCATGACCAATTACACATACTCAGCCAAGCTCTTGGTTGTGTTCTGCCTATCTGTTAATGAAAAGCGAATATGGGGGATTTTGTGAAATCAGGTCCTTGTAACAGAAAAATCAGGATAAAAACGATAACAGAGGAATTATGGGGAAACAAGGTGCAATGTCAGGAGAGCCCTGGATGTTTGATGTTTGATCCAATGGGTCCCAGAGTTGTCATTCTGTCCCACATGTGTCAGAACTTGGCCATTTGGGTCACTTTCCGACCTCACAAGAAGACAGACTCCACTCATGTGCTGCAAAGCCCACATCACTGTCCAAGTTTTGAAACAGCGGTCATTTATTTAAGTGGTGGCTCAGAGGGGACCTGTGGTTGGGAGAGGACAGCCTGGGATCCACACCAAATGTGAAGCTGCTTCATCATTAATGGAAAAAACTGAAACTCTTCACATAGAAATAAAATACTTTAATGATATTAATCATCAAAGTTAAATTTAAACCAGTAGCATTTAAGAGGTGCTTAATTAAATTCAGTGAGGATACGATTATTAATGGTAAAAATTAGTGACAACAGACTCCATGGGAACATTAATGGCTCCAATTTAAATTTTGGCCACAAAAACAAAGACTCTAAAGCTGGAATTCCCTTGGCAGCCTGCAAAGCCTGTCTCTGATTCAGAGCTCATTCCTAGCTTCTGTACGGGCTGCCCCGGAAGCTCAAGGTGATAAAGAGTCTGCCTACAACGCAGGAGACACAGGTTCAACACCCGAGTGGTGAAGACCCCCTGGAGGAGGGAATGGCTACCCCCTCTACTGTCTTGCTTGGAGAATCCCATGGACAGGATCCCATGGACAGGCTGAAGGGCTACAGTCCATGGAGTCACAAAGAGTTGGACACGACTGAGTGACTATCACTCTCTCACTTCGGCAGTGAATGAAAATCTGCGAGAGAAAAGCTGCCGTGAACAGGAAACCAGAGAAAGAGGGCAAACCTGTGCTCCCTTCTGAGCGGCCCCGCCTTCTGCCAGCTGCCAGGTCTTAGAGTTTGTTCTGGTGGCTGGTTTAAAATCTTACAAACTAGGGACTACCTGTGTAGAATGTCGAGAGGTAACGTTCCTTTTTAAACCTTTTACCCATTTTTTAAAATTGTTAATTTACAATGTTATGGTCGCTTCTGATGTAGAGCAAAGTGAATCAGATGTTTTTGGCCTCGTCACCTGGCATGTGGGATATTAGATTCCCAACCACCCTCCTTTCCTGCAGTGGAAGGACAGAGTGCCAGCCTCTGGACCGCCGGGGAAGGCCCTGATTCGGTTTTATCTAAGTTTTACACGAATCTTTATTACAGGTTATTGCAAGATATTGACCGTAGCCATCAGATGTTTTTGGCCTCGTCACCTGGCATGTGGGATATTAGATTCCCAACCACCCTCCTTTCCTGCAGTGGAAGGACAGAGTGCCAGCCTCTGGACCGCCGGGGAAGGCCCTGATTCGGTTTTATCTGAGTTTTACACGAATCTTTATTACAGGTTATTGCAAGATATTGACCGTAGCCCCCCATGCTGTACAGTAGGTCCTTGTTGGTTACCTGTTTTATGTACAGCAGTGTGTGTGTGTCAGGCTTCCCTGGTGGCTCAGACAGTAGAGAATCTGCCTGCAATGTGGGAGACCTGGTTCAGTCCCTGAGTCGGGAAGACCCCCTGGAGGAGGGCATGGCCACCCTCTCCAGTATCCTTGCCTGGAGAATCCCGTGGACGGAGGAGCCTGGTGGGCTACAGTCCACGGGGTCGCACACAGGCGGAGGGACTGAGCACAGCACAGCGCGGTGTGAATATGTTAATCCTGAACTCCGATTGACCTGCCCCCTCCCCTTTCCTCTAAGGCTTTTAAAAAAGTGTCCTCAAGGGGAGATTCTCTGTCCTGCCTCTTGGTGACAGCTTACTTCACCTCACTTTCCCCTTCTCTCCAGGAAGGCAGACAGCAGTTTTGTTCTTTCGCTGCTGAGGAGCCTAGGAGAGGCTTGGGAAAGCGTTTTCTGGTTTGGATCTCAGCCACTGAGCAGGATTTCACCCCTGTTGATGAGTCCCTCCATTCGGTGAGTGCGTCCTGAGCATCTGTGTGCACAGTTCACACCAGATTGCAATTTTCCCCTGCGGTCCTCTTAACTGGGAGACTTTCCGCTTCATCTGTAACCGCCTTCCCACCCTCTAAGTCATCTTTAAACTGACTTGCAGCGGATGAGGTTAGCACTGGCCTAACCTGATGCCTCTTCCTGTCTTTCGCAGGTAACGCTGTCCTGAATAAACAGATCCTAAGCGGGCTGTGGGGGGTGGGGGGTGGTGTCTGAACCCGTCAAAGCACGCATATTGGCTCCTGGCCTGCAGCCTACTCCTCAAATCCTTAACCAGGTCACTGGTTGGCTGTCTGTGGGAACCCTCCTGTGAGGTCTTGTGAGCTCATCTGAAAGACAAAGATTCGGGTTTGAGAGTGAGATCCCCAGGGCATCCTTTCTGAGCAGATATGCTCAGAATTCAGGATTAATAGTTCGGTAAAACTAGGCTAAGGAACATCTTTAAACTCACACGCTTCCCAAAGCAGGATGGTATCATCCTGGGAGCTGCTGAAAGAGAGCAGAAGACAGAAAGCTTAGCTCGTCTTTTCTGCCACATTTCAGGGGCTGATGGCACAAACAGGCTCGTCTTCTGGAAATGGGCTGCATTGTCTCAGGAGCCTGCAGACCGTCTGCTGGGAAGGTGGGAGGAAACTGGGAAATGGTGCCTGGCAGGTTGGAATCCCTGCCACGGCACGTGGACCCAGGCAGGTCCTGCTTCGACTCAAAAGAGTTCAATCCACACTATGGAGATTGCTCAAACAATAGAGAATAACTACCGTATGATCCAAGTATCTTACTTTTCGGTATTTACTGAAAGAATTTCTTGTTCTTCAGTCAATAAGTCGTGTCTGGCTCTTTAGAATACAAAATTACTAATCTGAGAAGATATCTGCACCCCCATGCTCTGCTGCTGCTAAGTCCCTTCAGTCGTGTCCAACTCTGTGTGACCCCATAGAGGGCAGCCCACTAGGCTCCTCTGTCCATGGGATTTCCCAGGCAAGAGCACTGGAGTGGGGTGCCATCACCTTCTCCGCACCCCCATGCTCACTGAGGCATTATTTGCAACAGCCAAGGTGTGGAAGCCGCCTAAGTGCCCATCAGCATACGGACAGATAAAGATGTGGTGCATACGAGCACGATGAAGCTAAAACCTTGCCATCTGTGACAACACGGGTGGACCTTGAGAATACTACGCTAAGCTACTTGAGTCAGATGGAGGAAGGCAAATGCCGTAAGAGTTGACTTAAATTTGGAATGTAAAAACCAGCCAACAAGCAGAAACAAAATAAATGAACAAACCAAACAGACACGTGGCTAGAGATAAGAGCGCAGTGGTTACCAGAGAGGCAAAGTGGAGGGCAGGGTGAAACAGGTAAAGGCGATTAACTGAACAGTGATAACGGAAACTTCTGGCGTGACAAGGCTGTGCTGTATACAGAAATGGAGATCGAGTGTCATACACATGACAGTGCTATGACAGTATAAATCAGTGTCACCTCAAAAAAATTTAAGAAGGATTTGATCCAGTACCTTCTACCTGGAACCCCTTCTACATATCCACATTCTACCTACATGACCTGACTGCATTCGTCCCAGTTTCTCCATAAAGATATTCCAGATTGCATACTTTCCACTTAACTCTGTTCAGTGTATTTATTATCCCACTGCTTATGATGATCCTTATTAGGACATTTCATAGAGATTTTCAGTTGTCTCAGGTTCGATTTATTTTGGCAAATGAATTCTAAGTCTCGAGAAGGCAGGGCTTTGTTTTATGGTATAGTTAACCATGATGTCTGGCATAATATTGAAGATGTGATGTATGCTTACAACCTGTCTGAGTCATAGATGGAAGAAATGATTGAACTTAATTATTCCACCTTTTGAAACCAACGTTTAGTGGCACCAAGGAGTATATATTTTTTATAGTGTGGCCCTTTTATCAGATGAATCACCTCTGAATATAAACCGTTACTGCTGCTAAGTCGCTTCAGTCCAAAATTTATTTTTCAGACACTTAAAATCTCTGAACCTACACATTTGCTCTGTTCTGTCATGATACATATTCTTCCTGCGTCATCTTGATTCCTCCCATAATGTCAACTTTTTCTTATGTGTATATCTTTCTGACCCAGCTCCAACATCATATATCTAACTTCCCCATTATATTCCTGTGTGCCTGCAGCTTGCTTGCTTGCTAAGTTGTTCTGCTCAGTTGTGTCCAACTCTTTGAAACAGCATGGACTGTAGCCAGTCAAGAACCTCCGTCTATGGGATTTCCCAGGCAAAAACACTGGAGTGGGTGGCCGTGCCTTCTCCATGAGATCTTCCCAACCCGGGGATCAAACTCATGTCTCCTGCATTGGCAGGCAGGTTCTTTACCCCTGAGCCACCAGGAAGACCCGTGTCCTTACAGAACCTGTACTAATTGCATCTACAACTGTATATAGGAGGGCAGCTGTGGAAAATAACTTAAAGGACATTTAAAACCATTTGCATGCTTATGTTCCTATACTAGACAAGAAGCTCTGTGAAGGGAGAGATGAATCAAAGTGAAAGTAAAGTCACTCAGTCGTGTCCCACTCTTTGGGACCCGTGGACTGTAGCCCACCAGGCTCCTCCGTCCATGGGATTCTCCAGGCAAGAATACTGGAGTGGGTTGCCATTACTTTCTCCAGGGGATCTTCCCGACGCAGGGATCGAACCCAGGTCTCCTACATTGCAGGCAGATGCTTTAACCTCTGCACCACCAGGGAAGCCTGGTGAAATGAATCAAATTCACCCTTAAATCCTCAGCACCTAATCTAAGCTGAAATCAAGTAGGAATTTAATAAATAAGCCACAAAAATGCTATATGTCTTGCAGTGAATTGCTAAAAGTGGACATTGTATATAAAATGTTCATGAACTATCTTTCTGGGTCGTACGCGCTCCACGCTCCACCCACAGATGCCTTTGGACAGGATGCTTCTCATGGCCCTGCCCCTGCACTACTGCTCTGTGTGTGCAGGGGCTTGACTGAGCAGATTCACCCTCCTAGGAGGGAGAGGCACAGCTGGACTTGTCTCCCCCACCCAGCACCGCCCCAGTAACGAGCTGGGGGTCTCAGTGCACCCCACCTGCCGCACATGTGACATCTTATGGCCCCAACTCTACTCTTCTGAATGAAAGAACTATTATTTTTGACAACAAGAATGGAAAAGTAGATACTTTCAAAAAATGGAACTTAAGAAATGAAACAGGGAACAAACTTATGGTTATAAATGGGGAAAGGTTGTCAGGGAGGGATAAATTAGGGTTTGGGGTTAACATATACACACTACTCTACATAAAGCAGGTAACCAATAAGGACCTACTTATAGCACAGGGAACTACATGCAATATTTTGTGACAACCCATAAGGAAAAAGAATCTGAAAAAGAATAACTCAGTTCAGTTCAGTTGCTCAGTTGTGTCCAACTCTTTGCAACCCCATGAACCACAGCTCACCAGGCTTCCCTGTCCATCACCAACTCCCAGAGTTCACTCAGACTCACGTCCATTGAGTCAGTGATGCCATCAAGCCATCTCATCCTCTGTCATCCCCTTCTCTTCCCGCCCTCAATCTTTCCCAGCATCAGGGTCTTTCCCAATGAGTCATCTCTTCGCATCAGGTGGCCAAAATATTGGAGTTTCAGCTTCAACATCACTCCTGTCAATAAACACCCAGGACTGATCTCCTTGCAGTCCAAGGGACTCTCAAAAGTCTTCTCCAACACCACAGTTCAAAAGCACCATCTCATCCTCTGTCATCCCCTTCTCTTCCCGCCCTCAATCTTTCCCAGCATCAGGGTCTTTCCCAATGAGTCATCTCTTCGCATCAGGTGGCCAAAATATTGGAGTTTCAGCTTCAACATCACTCCTGTCAATAAACACCCAGGACTGATCTCCTTGCAGTCCAAGGGACTCTCAAAAGTCTTCTCCAACACCACAGTTCAAAAGCATCAGTTCTTTGGTGCTCAGCTTTCTTTATAGTCCAACTCTCACATCCATACGTGATCACTCCATTTCCATGTATATATATGCACACACACACACAACTTTGCTGTACACCTGAAATTAACACAACATTGTACATCAGCCTGTGTGTGTGCTCAGCTGCTCAGTCATGTCTGACTCTTTGTGAGCCTACCAGGCTCTTCTGTCCCACGGAATTTTCCAGATAAGAATACTGGAGTGGTTTTGTTATTTCTTACTCCAGTACTCTTTGTGAGAGTCACATGAGGTCACAAAGAGATGGACATGACTGAGTGACTGAACTGAACAGAACTCCAGTACATCTGCTATACTTCAATAAAAATACAACAACTGAAGTATGGAAGCAAGCCTTTGTTTAACCAATTGAAGTATTCTTCAACTGAATTTTACTTAATGAGTAAAAACATGGGTTTACAAAGCTAAATGCTAAAAACCCAACAAATGGATGTTCTGGAGGGTGGGTGGACGGGCAGATCTATAGGGAAGATTCAGTGGGAAATATTTTATCAAAACAATGACGCATCCTGTGCTCAGAGGTCCTCACACTAACATTTTCTTCTAAATCCAGGCTAACACGTTGACAGGTGCTCCAGGAATGTGCTTCAGGTTGCGTCCTGATATTATAATATTCTCACTTTCAATCACTCTTTTGCTTTCGGTTATTTTGTTTTGGTTTTTGGTCCCTAGGCTGACAAAGACCACAGGGATGTTCACGTTGTTTTATCAAAGGCTAGGTGGTGGGGGTGAGTGGCGGGTGGTGGATGCGCCCTCCAGAAAGGGAATCAAATAAGGCGGCGGGGTACCGGAAGCTTGCCCGGGAAGATGGCGCTCTTGGCCATGAGGTCAAGGTCGATTTCCTCTGAATGGCCAAGAAGCTACTGAGAACTCCCGGGGTGCACAGATGGAGGCGTGGGGGGCAGGGTACTGGCAGGCGGGGCGCCTTGGGAGGGGCAGGAGCGGGAGAGCGGAGGGAGCCGATGCCCCGAGGAGCACTTGCGGGAGGAACCTCTGAAGAAAGCCAAGTGGTGGGAGCTCAGCGGGCGGGCGTTAGGTGGACCGCCCCTCGAGGATGTAGATGGACGCGCGACCCCCCGGGGGCTCAGCTAAGCAGAGATAGCTGAGCGCCAGGCGGGGACCCTTCCTGCCTTTAAAGCGAGGAGAGAGCTCTGAACTGCAGAGCGTCTCCAGTGCACCCAGGGCGAAGACGACCCATCTGTCCCGGAGCAGAAAGTTGCGAGGGGAAGCGTGCGGCACAGCGACTGCGAGGGCCTGGTGCAGGGGTGCCGGGGTTCCCAGGGGACCAGCCCGAGCCACCCGCCCCGCTGTCACCTCCCCGGCCCCTCGGGAGCTCTAGCAGGCTCGCCTCTGCTCCCCCGCGGGCGCCCGGAGGTGGAGAGGCTCAAAGTGCAGGGACTAAAAGACAGATGAAAGTCAACGAATGTTTGAAAGTAGAAAACCCCCCGGTGAGAGGTGAAAGAGGCAGGCGCCCTCCACGGGTGGCTGGCGGGGGAGCCACTATCCTTGGGCCCCCGCGCCACTCCTCCCCTTTCCGGACCCCGCCCCCTTCCTCCCCAGTCTTTCTCTCCCCAGCTCTCAATTTCTTTTTAACTCTATTTGCAAGTATATTTAAATACTTTTTACCGTGACAGGAGGGAAGAGAAGGGGTCCCAAAAGGCCCGAAACGGACTGCATCGGGACCTCACCTCCTGGCTGGGCCCTGACTTCTTATTCCCGGTTTTCCCAGGTGAATTCTCCCGGGGGGGAACTGTGAGTCTCCCTATTGTTCCTGCTGAGTTAGGTGTTATCCAGCGATGGTGCCGTTGTCCTTTTTGGAGCAGGCCATCTTTATCCTACTTAAACGTTTCCAGAATTGAATGAAGCTTGGGAGGGTCTCTGAAGCAACTCATGGAAGTGAGGCACTGGGACCTGGTTTTCTATAGGGACCAGTCAGAGCAGAGGTTGGGCTCACAGTCACCCCAGTGGGTCAGAACCCAGTTCCGGAGGTCTGCAGAGACTGCTCGTGTGATTTAACTTCTCTTAGCCTAGTCCTTTATCCAAAAAGACATAGCAATCTCGTACAGCCCAGGCTTCCAATGAAAAGGCGTGTTTCCAGTGGTCACTACAGAATCTAATACATGTTATCATCAGTAGAGTTAGCTCTTCCCTCCAACCGCAAGGCCTTCTGCGGGGCCCTGGTTAACGGAGGGACAAAGATGGAGCACAGCTTTCAAGAGCCCCTTAAACAGCAAGAAATCTCAAACATCTGCACCCCCTGAATCCTCCTGGAATCCATCCAGCACCTGGCCCCAGACATGTACCCTCCGAGAAATGAAGGAGACTGTTGCCGACTTGACAGGTGTCAGCCCACTTCGAAAATGCGGGGATGCGATGGAAAAAGAACGCCCGCAGTCCCCTCTGGGCGCCTCGGTCGCTTTGCAGCGTTGCGGCTCCCCAATGTGCTGGTCCTCTCTCTGGAGCGAAGCCCTGACCGCTTAGTCTGTCCGGCAGGGAAGCCCCGAGTCGTCTCTGCTCAGTTTTGGTTTTGTCCGTCTGATGGGGCCGCTGCATTAATCCGTCCCAAGGTCTATGGAAGGACAAGCTGCTCTGCCCTTGCCTCCTGGGGTGGTCTGATCCCTTCCTAGGGTTGCAGGGACCGAAAGCGGACAGCACTGTATAAGCAGAGTTGTGGGCCATCTCCCCAGACACCCGCTCTTGCTGACGCCCACACGGAGCCTCTCCTGTTGCTCAGCGCACACTTAGTTGAGGATGTTACCTTTCACTGTGTGCACAAGCTGGGAGACCAGCACGCACTGATGTCGAACGTCTTCCGACGATCCAGCGGCCTGATGATCCTTCTCATCCAGCGCCTCTGGATCTGGGAACCATGCTTGTTTAACTTGGAAATTCGGGCAGCCTATTTGTCCTCATTCTCTAAATCTGAAAATAAATTTTAGGATTTTTTTTTTTTAGGTCTTCAAATCTCTTCAGTGATCAGCAAACATTGCTAAAATAACCACTTTGGGTTTTAGAACATAAACGTCAGTGTGGGCCTAATTAATTAGGTGTTTTCTGCCAGATTATGGATTTTATGCTTCATCTGCAGATGGCCGCCCCCAGGGGTTACTTCTCAAAATGTTCCAAGACTGGCAAAACCCGGGCACTGAGCACAGAGAGTCAGAAAGCAACAGGTCAGATAAAGATAATAAAAATAGCATCAAGGATATTTTCATGAAAAGCAAATCGCATTTCCAGAATAAAACAGATTTTTCCGTGATTAAAAGTGACCCCAGGAAGTAATCTTTCTCCTGAAACGCAGCTGAGGGGCTCTGATTGAGGCTCTTTTCCTCCTAAATTGGATGCTAAACAGACTGCATTTGATTCAGCCACTGTTGTATTGAAATGTAATGTTTTGAGCATTTTCTTGATCCCCTGTTAAAGAATTAATTGCTTGTCAAAATAATGGTGTAACTGCTTGGCCTTCCAAAAAAGGATCAAATGAATATGAACATCTTTTCTGGGCTCGCCTTCTATCTATATATTCTGGCGCCAGAGTTTCAATTGGCAATTCTTTAAACGACCTCATAGATGGGTGTGTGTGCTAAACTGCCTCATTCATGTCTGACTCTTTGTGACCCCATGGACTGTAGCCCGCCAGGCTCCTCTGTCCACGGGATTTCCCAGGCTAGAAAACTGAAGTGGGTTGCCCTTTCCTCTTCCAGAGGATCTTCCCAATCTGAGAATTGAACCCGTGTCTCCTGCGGATCCTGCATTGCAGGTGAAGGCTTTACCACTGAGCCACTGGGGAAGCCCCTCATAGATACCTCCCACTGTCTGCTGGAGTGGGGAGCAGTACATGTGTTCTTTTGTGGGAGGCTAGCTTCTAGTCTTGGGTGCGTAACTATGGCAAAACCACGAAGGATGGAGGATGCCTGCGTGGATGGGGATCCTGGTGTCCCTTTATACTAGTGGAGCGCTGTGTCTGAGGGCCTGCCCTTCCTGTCGGTGAATGCGGGTCTCAGCGCCCACAGCCTGCTGCCCAGCCTGCCCCAGGTCTTCCTGCCCCTCAGGAGGCCTTCACTCACCCGGTGGCTCGTTTCCCGGCTGCGGGGTCGCACGGAGCCGGACACGACCGGAGTGGCTTAGCAGCAGCAGCGGCAGCAGCAGACTTGAGTCCGCGCTGAGAGCCTCCGCCCTGAGATTACTCTTTCGGGTGCTCCCTGACTCAGCCCAGACTCTGCTGCTAACATTTCCTCATCCCCTTGGTGGGTGTGGCGTGTGGCTCACCGAGCTCCCAGGACCTTCCCGGGACTCCATGGGGATTCTCCTCGGTGGGGCTCCCTGTCCGCAGGGCCTTCCCTTAGACACCGCAAACCCCTGCCTGCGAGGACCTCTTACACTGATGGCAAATGCACCTTCAAAACCAGTCAGTTGCTTTACATACCGGGTTTTATTTAGTAAATTTTAAAGGCATATTGGTTATTAAACAATAGGAATCCTTGTAATTAATGTCCTTAAACTGTCCCCTTATAATCGTATTTCTTTGCACTTAATAAGTACACCCACACGGTCCACCATATACCACCATTTTCCGATATATTTTGCTAAGTTCCAGTCCTTCGGTCACAGTGAGTGCTTTTGGACCAGCCTATCTTGCAGTTTAAGTTGAATCCCTGACCAAAGGTAAGAGAAAACTTGAGATGAGGAAGGGAAATGACAGCCCTTCAGTCGGCTATTAATTTTTTAAACATGTGCGTTTCAATCTCTCTTTAAGAAGATTCCCTGGCATCCCTAAAGTAAATATACAGATGTATGTATATATGCGTTCTAAGTCATTTTAGTCATGTCCCACTCTTGCCAACATATGGACTGTAGCCCACGAGGCTCCTCTGTCCATGGGATTCTCCAGGTAGGAATACTGAAGACGCCTTCTCCAGGGCATCTTCCTGACCCGGGGATCGAACCCACCTCCCTTATGTCTCCTGCACAGGGTTCTTTATAACCGTGTCATCATAGTACCCTCTTTTGATGACTAACAAGGTGCATAGTGGGCTTCCCAGGTGGTGCTAGAGGTAAAGAACCTGTTGCCAGTGCAGGAGATGTAAAGGATAGGGGTTGCATCCCTGGGTCAGGAAGATCCCCTGGAGGAGGGCACGGTAAACCCACCCCCACGGACACAGGATTGGCGGGCTGCAGTCCATGCGGTCACGAGAGCTGGGCACGACTGACGCGAGTTAGCAGGCACACAGGACTTGTGACGACAGTGCAGGAAGTTGACTCATCCTTGGGATCTTCACTGAGTCACCAGGAAATTGTTTTCTGTCTCTGTCTGAGCCTCCCCCGTCTGCACAAGGTGGTGTGAAGTCCTGATAAGCCCTCATGGTCTCCACGTGGTTTCTGCATTTTGTTCCCTTCTGCCCTGCCCACAGCAGGCCTGGATTACAACCTGAACAGAAGAGCTGTGGCAAAGCAGATCGGGTGTGCAGCAGAAAGGGACGTGTGGAGCGCAGCCGCGGGCCAGGCCTGAAGGCTGGCATGGCGTGAGGTCAGGTGGGTGCTGCAGTCGCAGAAACGTCCATTGGGAAGAAGGAAAGGGCAAACTCAACACCAACTGCTAGTTATTCAGGGCTTTAAAAAATTTGAAAAGCTCATGCTTTAACTCCCCCAAATCCTCCGAGAAATTCAGATTCAAGCTGAAGAAACAGAAGCGATTGCGTGCCTGGTGGATGGCTCATGGCACGGGTGTCCCTCTTTGGGCCGTGGGAGTTAGCGGGGGTCACGTTTTCGGTCAGGCCTGAGTTCATTGTTTCTGGACTTAGGTGCGCCTAATGCCGGTTACATGTGTCTGTAAAGACAGTGTCACCGTTTTTCCTTCCGCCGACGCCAATGCGCCAGCATGTGGAGAACGGAGAAATTCTGCGGGGTGGAGAGAGGCAGGTCATGACATAAAGAAATGGATGCATGTTTCGAAAGCCTTTCAAGGAGGACAGAGGGGTTGCTCTGTGCACAGCCGAGTTTCCGCCGCCCCCTCCTCACTGCCTTTGTTCTCTTTCTCGCTGCTTGCGTTGCGGTCGTGTCGCCCAGTGGTCCCAGGTTCCCTTCCCAGCTCACTGCCAGGAAGCGGTCACCTCTTTTACTGCTCACGGCTCACCTCCTTTGCTGTTCTTGCTGTCACGTGCAAGTCTAGAGGGCTTCCCAGGGGGCTCAGACGGTAAAGAACCTGCCTGCAATGAGGGAGACCCGGGTTCGACCCCTGAGTGAGGAAGATCCCCTGGAGGAGGGAATGGCAATCCACTCCAGTATTCTTGCCTGGAGAACTCCATGGACAGAGGAGCCTGGCGGGCTACAGTCTATGGGGTTGCAAAGAGGCAGATAAGGCTGAGCGACTAAAACACTAGAGAGATACAGGTGTTCACGTTTCCTGGCCAAGCAGAGATCCGGTTCATATTTACTCACCGAGAGCAATCAAAACTTGTAGCCATCACTTAGGTCAATTGACTTATACTGTGGCCTTTGCATGGGTCAACGTGCAAAGTGTCCTCTAAATCCAGTTGTGTTGAAAGCACTCTTGTCTATTTAAAATGATAGAGGTTGTGTCTTAAAATGACAGGCTGCAATTTTCTTTCATGTGAAGTAAAAGGCATCCTTGCTTGCTAATATTCTTTGACATAATACTGGCAGTGTGGACATTAAATATAATTAGAGCGTGCTACATCAGACCTTTTGCCAACACTGGCCACAGTTAGGAAGGGAAATCACTCCTGGCAGCAAATCATCCTCCTTGTTAGGGCACTTCAGGCTTTTGAAGCAAATTACTTTGCCCTGAGTGTTATTTGCTGGAGCTTCCCAGGTGATTCAGTCTTTCAAGAATCCGCCTGCAGTTCAGGAGACCCGGGTTCAATCCCTGGGTCGGGAAGATCCCCTGGAGAAGGAAATGGCTACCCACCCCAGGATCCTTGCCTGGAAAATCCTATGGACAGAGGAGACTGGTGAGCTGCAGTCCATGGGTCACAAAGAGTCAGGCGCACCTGAGCAATTAATGCTTACTTAGCCAGGTGGCTCAGTGGTAAAGAACACACTTGCCAATGCAGGAGACACAGATTCAGTCCTGGAGTCATGATGATGGCCTGGAGAAGGGAACGGCTATCCACTCCAGGATTCTTGCCTGGGAAATCCATGGACAGAGGAGCCTGGCGGCCTACAGTACATGGGGTCACAAAGAGTCGGACATACAACTGAGCGACTAAACAGAAACGTTATTTACCGTGGGACTAAAACCTAAGTGTACACAGTTTGTGCCGCAGAGAACCACGTGCTCTGAACTGGGCAGCTCTGAAATCGGCCTTTCCATTGGGAAAATGAAGCTCTGCGCTTCCTGGAAGAGGCGAGCTGGAACTTCAGGGCTCCTTGTCAGCTGCAGCCCTGGACTCATGGGCCAGTCCTAGAGGTCTCTGCTGTGCCCCAGCCTCGCCCCATCCAACCACCCAACTTGCTGCCCCCTCGCTTGGCCCTTTCACAAATCCCTGTAGCTTTCAGCTTCAAGTTCAGTGCCTTCTTTAAGATGCAAGGGTCCACCCTCGCTGGCTTTTGACCCTCTCCACCTACCCATGGCCCAGGCCCCTGAGCTCCAGGGCCTGCTGTGCCCCCAGCAGGAGCCTCTCCATGCCAACTCACCCTCCTCCGCCCACTTCTCGGCAACCCGAAGGAGGAGCTCAGTGTCTCCACCCACCAAGGGCACTCGGGTTTGCTGATGGGCCTGTGCAGACCCAACACCACATCTGGCTCCCAGCAAGCCTGTTGGGTGCTTGATGGGCAGACCTAACAAAAAAAAAGTGCCTCCGACGCCCCTGCTGGTCCAGTGGTAGAGAATTCGCCTGCCAATGCAGGAGGCGTGGGTTCGATCCCTGGGTGGGGAAGACCCCGCGTGCCTTGGAGCGACTAAAGTCCACGTACACAACTCCAGAGCCTGCGCTCTGTGACAAGAGACGCCGGCAGTGAGGCACCGTCACAGCCGAGATGAGCCCTGCTTGCCGCAACTAGAGAGAAGCCTGCAGGGCAGTGAAACCCGCCACGGTCGGTAAATCAGTCAGTCTTTCAAAAAAGCGCTGCCTAGGGTCCACTTTTTAATATTTGTAGGAAACAAGGCCAAGCCGCTTGGTTCCTGGGGCTCTGCCAGCAGGCGAAGCCGGGCAAGCACCAGGATCGCCTCCAACGGGGTGCCAGGGGCTCCTCAGAGAGAACTACCGAAGCGACCTGTGGAATGAACCCCCAGTCAGCCAAAAGCACAAAGACACCGGCCCTCCCCACAACAGCTACAAAAAAATCAGACTGGGTTTTTCTTCCCTAGACGATGCATTCACTCTCTGCAGCGTGACGGGGGTTGGCAGGCTGGGTCTGGAAGAGGCTGGGCAGGCGGGCTTTCCTCCTGGCTCCGGGGGCCCCACTCTGGACCAGGGGCACGGCAGCAGCCCGCGCCCCGAGGATTTCCACACCCCCATGCAGGGTGGCTGGTGGTTCAGGAGAGCTGAACTACGACTGCTCCCTCCTGACCCGTCAGTTTCAAAAACAAGAAATTCTGACAGACCCGCAGAGAGCACAGGCTTGCTGTGGAACCAGCATCTGGTTGTCCCGACGCTCCTTCTCTCAGCTTTGCACAGGAAATATGCCTGAAGTTTATTCAGATACAATTAGGTACTTTGAGGTGTGACAAGTTAGAGTTCATGTGCTCAGTCGTGTCTGACTCTCTGCGGCCCTGTGGACTGTAGCCCGCCAGGCTCCTCTGTCCATGGGATTCTCCAGGCAAGA
Source organism: Oreotragus oreotragus (assembly GCA_006410675.1). Taxonomy (NCBI): domain Eukaryota; kingdom Metazoa; phylum Chordata; class Mammalia; order Artiodactyla; family Bovidae; genus Oreotragus; species Oreotragus oreotragus. Next base: position 350,462 of record SJYX01015593.1, read on the forward strand.
ACACTGGTGTGGGTTGCCATTTCCTTCTCCAGGGGATCTTCCCAACCCAGGGATCGAACCCAGGTCTCCTGCACTGCAGGCGGATTCTTTACCAGCTGAGGCACTGGGGAAGCCCCATATTGCGTATTTTATGAACACTGCCTTTCTTTTTACCAGAGGACGCAGTAGCGAAGCTTCCTCCTTCCCTGGCAGGTATCTGCCCCGGTGGTCTTCATTGCTACACATGCCCCAGACTCTTGTGTCTGCCCTTTTATTGACTTCAGAATCACTTCCTGGGAATGATGAATTCNCCAGGTCTCCTGCACTGCAGGCGGATTCTTTACCAGCTGAGGCACTGGGGAAGCCCCATATTGCGTATTTTATGAACACTGCCTTTCTTTTTACCAGAGGACGCAGTAGCGAAGCTTCCTCCTTCCCTGGCAGGTATCTGCCCCGGTGGTCTTCATTGCTACACATGCCCCAGACTCTTGTGTCTGCCCTTTTATTGACTTCAGAATCACTTCCTGGGAATGATGAATTCTCATTGACCAGCTACCATTGCACCTGGTTAATTCCTAAACTATACCATCCGTCGCGATCCACAGCCCTGAACATCTGCCTTCTGCCTCCAGGATTCTACTGGACAACTGACTACCATTCTCTCAAAGTCAACATCTTTAAAATGAAACTCTCCCTTCCTCAGACTTCTGTTTGGCAGAAGTAGAGCCCGCGTGTGCCCCTCCTTTTTCCACTGCTCCTGCCCCGTGAGGGCCGGCCCAGGGTTCCTCTCCTCTGAAATGCCTCCGCGCTCAGCTCAGCTCCTTCTCTCTGCCGGACTACAGGCAGGCTTTCTGCCCCAGCGTCTCTGCTAGCACCACCTTAGAACTATTCCTAGCTTAATCTTTCTAAGATGTTTTCTTCCTTTAATATTTTTCTGATGGAAATGGAGAAAAGGCCGAGAAGGAATGCCTGGGTCTTAGTTGCAGCTTGCGGGATCTTGTTTCCTGACCAGACATGGAACCCGGGCCCCCTGCACTGGGCACTCAGTCTGAGCTGCCAGACCACCGGGGAAGTACTGGGAGTCCTATTTATCTTTGGTAAGTTATTCTAGAAGGGGGCGGCAGAGGATGAGAGGGTTGGATGGCATCACCGACTCAACTGATGTGGGTTTGAGCAAACTCTGGGAGATAGTGAAGGGCAAAGAAGCCCGGCGTGCTGCAGTTCATGGGGCTGTGAAGAGTCAGACACGACTTAGTGGGTGCGCAGCAACACAATTATCCTACAACCGTTTCTTTCATGATTTCCATAGTCTTTAAATTCTGATTCGCTTAATATGATTTTAAAATTTCTATTTCCTTATTATGTAGGGATACAAAACCGTAGAAATCAAAATCCAGAGTTTGTAGGAAACTGCGTATATAGGCATATCCCTCAGCTTGGTGTTATTTTGCTATGACTGAAAAAGCAAAAACACCCTCAGAAAAGAGCCAAATCCACGTTTGATCATAACTGTGTAAAGTGATATCATAGCTATGGAAGTGACCATAGCTAAGTAAACAATAAGCCAGACCCTGACTAACAGGAAGCGGGCAAAGATCTTGAATTCCTGGCTGACCTAGCAGGCCAGCTGGGCACTGGAGCCGCTTGCTCCTCTGATGCGTCCAGTAAGTCTGGTGTTAGAGGACAGCTGACAAGCCAAATATTGAGACTCATCGGGCTATTTCAGCAGGTCATCCTCAGCACCAGGAAGATGACAGGCTTGCATGATGAAAATGGACTCTGTTCATCTATGACTCTGGAAGGAGATTGAGCGTTTAAAAAACCCATGTGATATTTATCTCCAGTTGCCTGTCAGACAAAGCACTAAACATGGTCAGGGTCAACTTTACATGCAGAAACAGATAAAACAAGCAGGGAATGAATCTTTCTCATCATTGTACACTCCAGAGCACAGCTTCTTCAGCACTGAGCATTCTCCATAAACATCAGTGGCTCAGAGAATTCGTCACTTGACAACAGAAGAATCTTCCCTGCAGTTCTGACCCAGATCCTGGAAGGCAGGATTCTTTGATAGCTCAACTGGTAAAGAATCTGCCTGCAATGCAGGAGACCCCAGTTCAATTGCTGGGTTGGGAAGATCTGCTGGAGAAGGGATGGGCTCCCCACTCCAATATTCTTGGGCTTCCCTGGTGGCACAGCTGGTAAAGAATCTGCTTGCAATATGGGAGACCTGGGATTGATTCTTGGGTTGGGAAGATCCCCTGGAGAAGGAAAAAGTTACCCATTCCAGTATTCTGGCCTGGAGAATTCCATGGACTGTATAGTCCATGGGGTCTTAAAGAGTCACACATGACTGAGCAACTTTCACTTTCAGAGTGTCTTTATTCTTAAGAAGATAGGCATGTGAGCTGGGTTTTGAACTCTTGTTAGGAATATCTACTTCTCTGGTGACTCAGATGATGAAAAATCTACCTACAATGTGGGAGACCAGGGTTTGATTCCTGGGTTGGGAAGATCCTCAGTATTCTTGCCTGGAGAATCCCCATGGACAGAGGAGCCTGGTGGACCTCAGTCCATGGGATCACAAAGAGTCGAACATGACTGAGTGGCTGACATTCACTTTCACTTAGATTCCTCTGTCCATAGGATTCTCCAGGCAAGAGTACTGGAGTGGTTTGCCATTCCCTTCTCCACGGGAAGTCCCTGACCTAGGGGTTGAACCCGGGTCTCTTGTGTCTCCTGCATTGGCAGATTTACCACTAGCGCCACCTGGGAAGCCCTAGGAAAATCTAGACCTCCCATTTGGCAGAGGTCGAGAACAGTATTGCAATCAGTTAGCTCATCAGTGACACTGCTGTTAGGGAAGTTGCCCAGAGAGGAGAGAATACAAGATCAGTTATGTCTGATGGGGGAGGATGGATGGGAGGGAGACAGGAGGAGCTGAGTCACTTCCACGGGCTTGGGGCATGGAGGTGATGACTGATGGTGCTGAACTTGAGTGAAGAGGCAGATGTGTGTGGGGGTAGGGGTGGGGTTCCAGGCAGAAGGGCAAAGCTCCAACAAGGTGCTGAGATCCTGGCTGTGTGATGTCATCTAGAGACTGGTCTTCTTTGAGGACTCTATTTGACTTTCCAATTTCAAGTTTTATTTCCTTTGCTCACAGAATGATTGAAGTATTGTTCTTAAATATATGTGTATATTTCCTACTGGGCTTCCTGGTGGTTCAGTGATAAAGAATCTGTCTTCCAGTGCAGGAGAAGCAAGTTCAGTCCCTGGGTCGGGAAGATCTCCTGGAGGAGGGCATGGCAACCCACTCCAGTGTTCTTGTCTGGGAAATCCCATGGACAGAGGAGCCTGGTGGGCTATAGTGCATGGGCCTCAAAGGAGTTGGACAGGACTTAGTGACTGGCCACGCACACATATTTCCTCTTAGTCTGTTCTGTTCCCTTTCACACTGGACTTGATGGGTAGCCATGGAACTTGAAACTTGCTTCAAGGCCATGGAACTTGCTTCAGTTTCCTTCTCTGTACAGTGGGGAAAGTAGTAGGCCTGTTATGGTCGTTAAGTGAACTAATGTTTTAAAGTTATTAGAACATTGCCTGGTAAGTATTAGGTGCTGTGTAAGTGTTTCTTAAATAGATATACATGCAATAGTAAAGTAATTGCAAACAGCACAAAATTTTTTGGTAAGGCTGTGACTATAAGTTAACCTATAGACTGGTTCCAAATCGGGAAAGGAGTATGTCAAGACTGCATATTGACACCCTGCTTATTTAACTTATATGCAGAGTATATCATGAGAAACGTGGGACTGGATGAAGCACAAGCTGGAAACAAGATTACTGGGAGACATATCAATAACCTCAGATATGCAGATGACACCACCCTTACAGCAGAAAGCAAAGAAGAACTAAAGAGCCTCTTGATGAAAGTGAAAGAGGAGAGTGAAAAAGTTGGCTTAAAATTCAACATTCAGAAAACTAAGATCGTGGCATCCGATCCCATCACTTCATGGCAAACAGTTGGGGAAACAGTGGAAACAGTGTCAGACTTTATATTTTGGGGCTCCAAAATCACTGCAGATGGTGACTGCAGCCATGAAATTAGAAGACGCTTGCTTTTTGGAATAAAAGCTATGACCAACCTAGACAGCATATTGAAAAGCAGAGACATTACTTTGCCAACAAAGGTCCGTCTAGTCAAAGCTTTGGTTTTTCCAGTGGTCATGTATGGATGTGAGAGTTGGACTATAAAGGAAGCGGAGCACTGAAGAATTGATGCTCTTGAATTGCGGTGTTGAATAAGACTCTTGAGAGTCCCTTGGCCTGCAAGGAGATCCAACCAGCCCATCCTAAAGGAAATCAGTCCTGAATATCATTGGAAGGACTGATGCTGAAGCTGAAACTCCAATACTTGGGTCACCTGATGCGAAGACCTGACTCATTGGGAAAAACCCTGATGCTGTGAAAGATTGAAGGCAGGAGGAGAAGGGGACGACAGAGGATGAGATGGTTGGCTGGCATCACCAACTCAATGGACATGAGTTTGAGTAAACTCCGGGAGTTGGTGATGGACAGGGAGGCTTGGTATACTGAAGTCCATGGTGTCACAAAGAGTCAGACATGATTGAGCAACTGAAATGAACCGAACTGGATAAATCAACACCAAGCTATGGTGCAGAGTGCTGCGGGTGTTCAGCAAGTAGAAGGAGAGAGAGGAAGGATTCACAGAGGAAAGGGGACCGTGAGCTTTACTCTTGGTGATGATGTGTTGGGCATGGGGCGTAGGAAGCAGAGTGGGGATAGGAGGAAGGCCCTAAGAGGGAATGATGGATGTGGGGGACTATAGGGTGATGAGAAGCTGGAGAGGTTAAGATAGTTCCAGTTACAAATGGCGGGAACGCAGCATAAGCCACTGTCACAGGAAAGAAGGACAAATAAAGTGAAAGTGTTAGTCGATTCTGCCACCTTATGGACTGTAGCCCGGAAGGCTCCTCTGTCCATGGGATTTTCCAGGCAAGAATACGGGAGTGGGTTGTCAGGACCTCCTCCATGGATCTTCCCAACCCAAGGATCGAACTCAGGTCTCCTGTGTCTCCTGCATTGGCAGGCAGATTCTTTACCACTGTGCCACCCAGGAAGCCAAAATTTATGAGGAGAAGCACACAAATATATAAATCATGGTTAGTCATTAGCTTAGAGGTGTGAGGTACTCCTATCCAATCAGTTTGCCTGTGGGAAATGTGAAAAAGAGATTCAAAGACTTGAAAGCAACAATCACTATTTTATGAATGATTATTTCACACTCAGGGCAGATTTTGTATGAATCCATTCTCTTAATAATGGGCAATAACATCTGAAGGGCTTTCAAAGATGGTTGCTAAATGTTCTCAAACATGTATTTGGAACAAATCTATAGCTAGTGATGAAAACTTCTTTCAAAGTGATTAATAGAAGATGAAATCCTATTTCCAGTTCATCTCTGTTGGACACTATTAATTTATATTTAGCAGATGCTGAGTTTCAAATCAATCTAAACTCTTGAAACTTTTCATAATTTGCTTACATTTAGGTTTAAAAATGTCAGTTAAGTATAAAAAATGCAAGAGGTTGAACAAAATACTGTGTAGCTGGGATATATGTACACTTTCCTATGTACATTTATGAAACTTCCATCTATGCTTCAGTTTTGCCTTTATACTAGCTGTGAGATGTCCTACACACATCTCAAGCTCAACATTTCCCAAAACAAATTCATCTTCTCCCCTAAACCTGGTCCCTCACCCATACTCCTTGTCACCATGTGTGCGCTGCATCAGCATACCTTGCTGTGAGCTTTATCCTCTTCCAACTGCCCAGTTTTGCTTTTTTTTTTTTTAATATACCATGTTCTTAGGTTGAAAGAATAAATATTGTTTAATGACTATACTACCCAAGGCAGCCCACAGATTCAATGAAATTCCTATCAAATTACCAATGGTGCTTTTCACAGAACTAGAAAAAAATAGTTTTAAAATTTGTATGGAAACACAAAAGACCCTGAATAGCCAAAACAATCTTGAGAAAGAAGAGTGGAGCTGAAGGAATCATGCTCCCTGACTCTAGACTAGACTGCAAAGCTATGGTAATCAAAAGAGTAGGGCACTTACACAAAACAGGTGTGTAGATCCGTGGATCAGAGGAGAGAGCCCAGAAATGAACCCACCCGTTTATCGTAAGTCAATCTACAATGAAGGAGGCAAGACTATGCAGTGGAGAAAATGCAAGCTCTTCAGTAAGTGATGCTGGGAAGACTGGACTGGTACATGTAAAAGAATGAAATCAAACCGTTCTCTAAGACTACATGCAAAAATAAATTCAGAATGGATGAAGACCTAAACGTCAGCCTGGATACTACAAAACTCCTACCGGAAAACATAGGCAGAACACACTTCGACATAAATCATGTGACATTTTTTTTGGATTTGTCTCCCAGAGAATGGAAATAAAAACAGAAGTAAATGGGATCTAATTAAACTCAAAAGCTTTTGCACAGCAAATGAAACTGTAAACAAAACAAGAAGACAACCTGTGGGATGGGAGAAAATACTTGTAAATGATACTAAGGAATTAATTTCCAAAATATACAAACAGCTCCTACAGATATATAGATACACACATAAGTATATATAAAGCTATATATTTGTATATATAAAATATATATATATAAAGCTGATCCATATATATATATATATATATAGAGAGAGAGCTATATAAGCTGTTTGTATGTGTGTATATATATATATATATATTTCAGAACGATCAAAACGTGGATAGAAGACCTAAATAAACATTTCTCCAAAGAAGGCAAAGAGATGGCCAACAAGCTCATGGAAAGATGTTTTAAAATTTAGAGAAATGCATATCAAAACCACAATGAGATATCACTGCACGTCAACTAGAATTGTCATCAATTCTACCAGGCTCCTCCATCCACGGGACTTTCCAGGCAAGAGTACTGGAGTCGGGTGCCATTGCCTTCTCCCAAATCTGCTATGCTGCTGCTGCTAAGTCACTTCAGTCGTGTCCGACTCTGTGGGACCCCACAGACGGCAGCCCACCAGGCTCCCTGTCCCTGGGATTCTCCAGGCAAGAACACTGGAGTGGATTGCCATTTTCTTCTCCAATGCATGAAAGTGAAAAGTGAAAGTGAAGTCACTCAGTCATGTCCGACTCTTAGCGACTCCATGGACTGCAGCCCACCAGGCTCCTCTGCCTATGGGATTTTCCAGGCAAGAGTAGTGGGGTGCCATCGCCTTCTCCACTTCGTGCTGCCTACAAGTGAGTATTATCAGCTCTATGCGTGCATGTTTGCTAAGTTGCTTCAATCACATCTGACTCTTGACAGCCCCATGGACGGTTGCCCACCCGGCTCCCCACTCCACGGGATTCCCCAGGCAAGAATGCTGGAGTGGGTTGCCATGCCCTCCTCTGGGGGATCAGACCTGTGTCTCCCGTGGTTCCCGCTTTGCAGGTGGATTCTTTACCGCTGAGCCATGGGGAAGACCTCTCAGCGCTATGATTAACTGTCAATCTTGATTTCTAGTTTATTAAATGAGTGACTCAGAGCATCCTGCAGAGAAGACACCACCCTACCAGGGCTCCAGCAGCACCTCAGGGCTCCCAGGACACCGCTGTCCTGGGCACTGGACTTCATGGAATGTTGCATTTGCAAAGGGTTACTTTAGTCAAAGTAAAGCATAAACTGCTACTCAACATAAAGGAAGGCAAAATGATACACTAATGAACCTCAGTTCTTCCACTAATCAGTCACATTTTCAAATGAACTTCCCCTGGAAACATTGTTTTATATCTGTGCTGTATTTTGTTGTAAGCAATCTCTTTATAATTCATACTATTCGTTTTTATTGCAGTAACATTCGCTGGCTTTAAAACTGGGGAAAATAATATGGTTTGGTGAGTGGCGAAAATAAATTTCACAGGCTATTCCATAATTTGGAATCAATACACATTATAATATTATTCCATTGGACTTGAATCAAATTAATGACACTGTCAACATTTTAACCTCAGAGACTGTTCTACGATGGCTAAAAGCTATTTATTAAGTGCTAATCAACTCAACCAATTAAAACCAAATATCTATCACATGTGGCATGATAAATCTATTCATGCTTTTGATAATTGAAAAATAGCTAAGACTATATAATGCTTGCAGATAGCATTACATGGAAAACTTGTAGCTCAAGAAAATAGTGTCTAAGTGGATTTGGTACAGAATGGAATCTTAGAATCAGTTTTTTAAAGGGAAAAGAATAGTTGTTGAAGAGAACATTTTAATTTATAACTATGCATATTAGAAATCAACACCCAGAAAATAAACTGTCTTATAGTAATTCCTAAAACTTTCACCCGACTTTCAGGAGACTTACTAAATTATTAATTTCTGGGAACTTCCCTGGTGATCTAGTGGTTAAGACTTTGTGCTTCCAATGCAGGAGGCACAGCTTCAATCTCTGGTTTGGTGGCATGACCAAAAAAAAAAGATTAATTTCTGCAATAAAGTCAGCTGCCCCCAAATGACTGTAAACACACTCATATGAAACACAAGTATTTGACTACCTGTAACAAAACTGCAGTGAGATCATTTGTAAAGGAATGTCTTGTTACACTGATCCTATTGAAGTTTAATTCATTTGAAAAGACCCTGATGCTGGGAAAGATTGAGGGCAGGAGGAGAAGGGGACGACAGAGGATGAGATGGTTGGATGGCATCACCAACTCAATGGACATGGGTTTGGGTGGACTCTGGGAGTTGATGATGGACAGGGAGGCCTGGCATTCTGAGGTTCATGGGGTCTCAAAGAGTCGGACACGACTGAGTGGCTGAACTGAACTGAACTGAACTGAACTTTAATTAGTAGCCAAGAAGGTACCATGGAGGCCCTGTCATATTCTTCCTCCAGATGAGTACTTCCTTTCTATTTGTCCTGCTCAAGGGTCTGCTATGCTATTTTACAGCAGGAAAAATTTGCAAACTGCAACACGGAGTAGATGCTCCATAAACCATTGAACAGATGAATGTAACACTGGAAACTTCTTTTAAAAGATCCAGTGTCTCATTAAGCCTTCACCAACCGAGTGAAGCGTGCACACTCTCCAGAGTAACTTCTTGTTCATCACCTTTCTCTCACTCCACTGCAGAGCAGTAGTTTTTAAATGAGTTTGCAGTGCGTCTGTTCTGATAGAGAAGCAGATGTATGCCTGGAATCCACTCCTTTCCCAATGCTGAACGGAAAACAAAATGTAAACCCTGGGGAAGGCTGTTTTCCCAATTCACCTTCCAAAAAAAAAAAAAAAAAGATCAGGAGTTCAGCTGTACACATTCTAAGTGCAGTATTTAGCTGGTACAAACTGCCATAAGCTCAGCGAAAAGACCTACAGGGGAGCCTGGCAGTTAGAGCTCAGTAAGTACTTGATGAAGGAGTGAGTGGTGAGTGTGGATTGAGACAGCTCGATTTATGATCTGTTTTCCAAACTCATAACAACCTTCCCTATCCTCTCTCTTCCTCCAAAATGGAAATCGCGGTGAACAGAAGTGAAACAGTCTGTGGAGTCAGCTGTGATGAGGCAGGCAGTCACTCACAGTTAACACTTCCCAGTTGGCGCTAGTATAAAGAACCCGCCTGCCAACGCAGGAGACATAAGAGATGCAGGTTCGATCCCTGGGTCGGGAAGATCCCCTGGAGGAGGGCACGGCGACCCACGTGAGTATTCCTGCCTGAATCCCATGGACAGAAGAGTCCATAAGGTCCTAAAGAGTCAGACATGACTGAAGCGACCCCGCACAGAGAGCAAATAAAAGACTGAGTGTCTGCTCCCTGCTCCATCAGTTCCCGGCACTAAAAGGAAGGGCATCGAGCAGAGCAACTAATTTTAGACGCATTAGCCTCAGGTTCTAACCGCAGATCCTGGGCGGATTCCTGACCCGGCCTACCAGAGCTTCAGTGATGCTGAACTAGCTTCTGCGGGTCATGCCCTCACCTTCGATTTCCCTATCTGCTCCTCCTCAACAAGGCCCTTCCTTCGCTGCGCCCCTTTGCAGAACAAAAGTGAAAAATCATTATCTTGACAGCCTGGAGAAAAAAAATGGAAACCACTTCAATGATGAGGCATTTAACGTTTTAATTACTGATAATTATGATACTGCAGAACAGTAGAAGGTGGCATTATTTAAATGTAGAAGGCAAGTTTAAATTATGCTAATGTGTTCTAGCTTGTCTATAATTTTTTTTGACAGAGAATAAAGATCGGAGTCAGCTACCTAACTTGAGTGAGTTGTTGGTTGTCTCTTCACCTTGTGATTAGAAGTCATGATGTTCTGGCCCTGAAGCTTGGCAGATGGGGTACAGAGATCACCGGTCACACAGTGAGATGACCTCAACAAGGTCAACTCAAAGCCTCAGCACAGTGCTCTGAGCTTGCAGCATCTGAACTTGGCAAAAACTTTCCCTTTTAATCTCACGCCCTCCAGCTTAAATATTATGCTTAAATGACATATATGTGCTCCAGTATGGCCATCCTTTCAACTGCTGCCTGAGAGTTTTCTGCTGTTTGAAAGTCCCATGGGTTTTGAATTTAGACATGCCTGATTTAAACATATATGTCGATGTTTTAAGTGCCTTGTGATTCGTAGAAAGTTACTGAATCTCCTGGTGACTCAAATGCTTCCTTATAGGATAGTTGGGGGGCTGCTTGAGAAGACAAAGAATGCCTGACACAGAAGGGTGTTTGGAAAGCATAGCCATCTTCTCCTATGACTATTTTCAGTAAAATTGAATTTTCAACAGTTATTCAGTTTTCACAAAGTCTGAGTCTTTCACCAGGGGGTGACAGATAAAACCAAAAGAAAAAAAATTGCTTGCAAAAATAAAAAAATCGATCTCAAAAATATTAGATAGCAAGACCAAATTATTAATGAGCTTTTGATGGGAGTAGTATGGATTTGAGAAGCTTTTGCTTTGGGCAAAATTACATAATTGTTTTATAATTCATATGCACAACCACTGAAAATGCACTTTCCTCAAAATGTATGTTTATCTCATTTTAATTGTCCGAGGGTTAATCATCTTATTAACAAGATGCTCAGGATCCTGACCTTGGGCTAGTCACTTTACCCCAACCCTCACCTCAGAACAAAGATGATATCACGCTATTGCTGTATTTGCAGATGCTAACCTGGCTCAAAGACATGTTTTTAGCAGATCAACATCATCAAGTACTTGGTGATCATCAAGCCTTCACAGCACATCAAGCCTTCTTGACGTCTCTTGGAAAAAGTTTTTCAGCAGCTTTGTGTCTTGATGTTCTTTTTTTTTTCAGGACAGTCTATTATCTTTTATTTCTTGCAAAAAGTTGATTTCCATGTCATTCTCACTCACTGAATTTTTTAACAGTTACACTCATTTATCTTAAATGATCTATCTTAAATCTACTGAACCCTGGAATTGTTGACTGCATTATTTAGACAGGCCTTTAAATTAGCCCTCTCTGCTCCCAGGACAGCACCACATGCCGGCTGATCTCTCAGGCCCGTGGAAAGGAGAGAGCCCTGAGCGAGCAAGGAGGGAAAACCAGGGAGACCCGGCAGACCACTTTTCACGTGGCAACTTCACTCCTTTCGGAGGAGGTAAGACCGCCGGGTTCTCAGCTGTTCCCACCACTGCCTGCAATCTCTCAGGCCCGTGGAAAGGAGAGAGCCCTGAGCGAGCAAGGAGGGAAAACCAGGGAGACCCGGCAGACCACTTTTCACGTGGCAACTTCACTCCTTTCGGAGGAGGTAAGACCGCCGGGTTCTCAGCTGTTCCCACCACTGCCTGCAGGGCGCCGGTCGATGCCTGGAGATGGTGTCTAGGTGCTGAGTAACACTCGTTCTGGTGGCAAACCCCGTGAAAAACACAGCTCAGCTCTGAGCAACTCCCCCGCAGCCGCCAGCCGGCCCAGGTCGTCTCCTCCCGCCCAGACCCCTGCGGCCCCTCCGCCCTGCCCTGCCTGGGGGCTCCCCAGGCCTCCTGACTCTGCGGCCGGAAACCGTGGCCTCCTCGCTTTGGGCTCAGAGCCCTCGTGTTTGCTGTTCCTTCTGCTCGGACACTCTTGCTGCTGATGGCCGTGCGGGACTCTGCTCCAGTGTCTCCTACTGAAAACCCTCTACACACACACACACACACACACACACACATACATACATACATACAACCACACACACACACACAGCCACACACATACACAACCACACACACACACAACCAAACACACACACAACCAAACACACACACAGCCACACACACACAACCACACACACACATAACCACACACACACACATAACCACACACACACAACCACACACACACACAGCCACACACACACATAACCACACACATACACATACAACCACACACACACACAGCCACACACACACACATAACCACACACACACAACCACACACACACAGCCACACACACACATAACCACACACACATACACATACCACCACACACACAAACAACCACACACACACAGCCACACACACAGCCACACACACACACATAACCACATACACAAACACAGCCACACACACACACAGCCACACACACACACAACCACACACAGACACACCCCCGCATACACACCCCCCTCCCTCCCCCTGGCTTCTGTCCTGCCCATGTGGTTTCCTGCTCTGGGCTCTACCGCTTGCCCCCTCCCCACCCACCCCACGCCGCTGTCAGCTCTGGAGGGCAGGGGTCCCCGCTCGCTGGCTTGCACCTGCCCCCTAAACCCCACGTGTTCACAGAGCAGGGCTCCGGCCTGTGTGGGTGCCGGGGTCAGACAGTTGGCGCAGACTCTTCTCCCCAGGTTCCGACTCTTGGGAAGGGAGGTGGGCCGGATGGAGCTGTGCTCCTCCCGCGAGGCTGGCGAGGCGGCGCTGCAGCGGGGGTCAGCGAAGACCTGCCCGGCCGCCTGTCACTCCTGCCCCGGGGTCCTCGGAGCTCAGGGTCCCCCCACCCCCCGGGCGCCAGGCCAGCTTGCGGGCAGCGGAGGCAGAGCAGCCCTGGAGGCCCCGTGGTCCCAGGGCCCCGGACAGGGAGCGGGGCTGCGTCCCGATGCCCCTGTGCCCGGCGGGGGTGGCTGCGGGTGAAGGAGGCGGGCAGGGCCTCCTGGGAGCCTGCGCCTGCGGGCATCAGACACGCGCTAGTGCGCCTGGAACCTGGGGCCGCCTGGGGGGTCGCCGGCCCGAAAGGGCTCAGCCTGGCGGCGGGGAAGGTCCCCTGCCCGGGAGGGACTGCCACCGCCCGCCGCAGCGTGGGGACCGAGTCCCGCAGCACTGCCCCGGCCGGCGGGGACGGCCCGCGCGGGGACAGGGCCGGGTGACCGGGGGGCAGCGGCTCCCGGCTGCGGAAGGAGGAGGAGCGAGCCGAGGCCCGTGGGCGGGGGCCTCCCGCTGCGGGCGCCCCAGAACCCAGTTCAGATCCGCTGAGGGCGGTCCGGCCGCGCGCGGCTCCCTGACGCCTGGGGAGGCAGACCTGAAGCCGCGGACCCTGGCGGGGATTCCAGCCGCTTCCTCGGGCCATCTGGGCGGCCACAGAGTCGAGAGAGGCAGACGCAGACGTCCACAAAGCCGGCAGCCCCAGGCCCGAAAGGGAAGCCGCAAGACCTGGGGTCTGCCCTGGTCTCCCTCCTACTGGCGGGCCTCCTGCTGGGTGGCTGACCTCCGCTTAGCACCTCTGACCTGTGGCCCCTGAGCCCCGGGGGCCCCCACGCAGCTGTCTGCTTTCAGGGGTCCCTGCACGAGTGGCTGCCCCTGAGGCTGGGGCTGAGGGTGGGGTGGGGGGCGCTCTCTACACAACGCGGCTGAAGACTCGGAGACTCCCCTCCCCATCATCCCTGCACGCACGCAGAGCCGGTTGTGCGCCACTCTTTGCGACCCCAGGGAGGGTAGCCCACCAGGCTCCTCTGTCCATGGGATTCTCCAGGCAAGGATCCTGGAGCAGGTTGCCATTTCCTCCTCCAGGGGATCTTCTTGACCCAGGGATGG
>SJYX01015593.1:365239-439668 GCA_006410675.1 Oreotragus oreotragus
CACACACACACATACCCACACACACATACACATACCACCACACACACAACCAACCACACACACACAGCCACACACACACATAACCACACACACATACACATACCACCACACACACAAACAACCACACACACACAGCCACACACACAGCCACACACACACACATAACCACACACACAAACACAGCCACACACACACACAGCCACACACACACACAACCACACACAGACACACCCCCGCATACACACCCCCCTCCCTCCCCCTGGCTTCTGTCCTGCCCATGTGGTTTCCTGCTCTGGGCTCTACCGCTTGCCCCCTCCCCACCCACCCCACGCCGCTGTCAGCTCTGGAGGGCAGGGGTCCCCGCTCGCTGGCTTGCACCTGCCCCCCTAAACCCCACGTGTTCACAGAGCAGGGCTCCGGCCTGTGTGGGTGCCGGGGTCAGACAGTTGGCGCAGACTCTTCTCCCCAAGTTCCGACTCTTGGGAAGGGAGGTGGGCCGGATGGAGCTGTGCTCCTCCCGCGAGGCTGGCGAGGCGGCGCTGCAGCGGGGGTCAGCGAAGACCTGCCCGGCCGCCTGTCACTCCTGCCCCGGGGTCCTCGGAGCTCAGGGTCCCCCCACCCCCCGGGCGCCAGGCCAGCTTGCGGGCAGCGGAGGCAGAGCAGCCCTGGAGGCCCCGTGGTCCCAGGGCCCCGGACAGGGAGCGGGGCTGCGTCCCGATGCCCCTGTGCCCGGCGGGGGTGGCTGCGGGTGAAGGAGGCGGGCAGGGCCTCCTGGGAGCCTGCGCCTGCGGGCATCAGACACGCGCTAGTGCGCCTGGAACCTGGGGCCGCCTGGGGGGGTCGCCGGCCCGAAAGGGCTCAGCCTGGCGGCGGGGAACGTCCCCTGCCCGGGAGGGACTGCCACCGCCCGCCGCAGCGTGGGGACCGAGTCCCGCAGCACTGCCCCGGCCGGCGGGGACGGCCCGCGCGGGGACAGGGCCGGGTGACCGGGGGGCAGCGGCTCCCGGCTGCGGAAGGAGGAGGAGCGAGCCGAGGCCCGTGGGCGGGGGCCTCCCGCTGCGGGCGCCCCAGAACCCAGTTCAGATCCGCTGAGGGCGGTCCGGCCGCGCGCGGCTCCCTGACGCCTGGGGAGGCAGACCTGAAGCCGCGGACCCTGGCGGGGATTCCAGCCGCTTCCTCGGGCCATCTGGGCGGCCACAGAGTCGAGAGAGGCAGACGCAGACGTCCACAAAGCCGGCAGCCCCAGGCCCGAAAGGGAAGCCGCAAGACCTGGGGTCTGCCCTGGTCTCCCTCCTACTGGCGGGCCTCCTGCTGGGTGGCTGACCTCCGCTTAGCACCTCTGACCTGTGGCCCCTGAGCCCCGGGGGCCCCCACGCAGCTGTCTGCTTTCAGGGGTCCCTGCACGAGTGGCTGCCCCTGAGGCTGGGGCTGAGGGTGGGGTGGGGGGCGCTCTCTACACAACGCGGCTGAAGACTCGGAGACTCCCCTCCCCATCACCCCTGCACGCACGCAGAGCCGGTTGTGCGCCACTCTTTGCGACCCCAGGGAGGGTAGCCCACCAGGCTCCTCTGTCCATGGGATTCTCCAGGCAAGGATCCTGGAGCAGGTTGCCATTTCCTCCTCCAGGGGATCTTCTTGACCCAGGGATGGGACCTGAGTCTCTTGCATCTCCTGCACTGGCGGGCAGGTTCTGTACCACTGTTGCCAGGCAGGAAGCCTTCCAGTCAATCACCCAGACCCAAGTTACGTCTCAATCCCAGAGCAACAGAGCATCAGCGGCGCCAGCCCTCTTTTTGATCACTTTCTGTCTGGCTTCCCAGTCTCTCTGAGGACCGGGCCTTAAAAATTACCATCAAGAAACTCCTTTTCTTCCTCAGACATGCTAAAATATTACAGTCATAATTTTGATCAAAATAAAGTTTCAAAAGAAGAATTCTCAAGCTTCTTAAAACTGAACCCCACACTCTTCAGTTCCAACTCCCTGTTATATCACAAAATTAGAAAAGGATGGTTTTCCTTTGTGTCAGCCTTTGATATTTCATTTCCTTGGAAGGAAAGTTATGACCAACCTAGACAGCATATTAAAAGGCAGAGACGTTACTTTGCCAACAAAGGACCACCTAGTCAGGGCTATGGTTTTTCCAGTGGTCACGTATGGATGTGAGAGTTGGACTGTAAAGAAAACTGAGCACAGAAGAATTGATGCTTTTGAACTGTGGTGCTGGAGAAGACTCTTGAGAGTCCCTTGGACTGCAAGGAGATCAAACCAGGCCATCCCAAAGGAGATCCGTCCTTAGTGTTCATTGGAAGGACTGATGTTGAAGCTGAAACTCCAGTACTTTGACCACCTGATGTGAAGAGCTGACTCATTGGAAAAGACCCTGATGCTGAGAATGATTGAAGGCAGGAGGAGAAGGGGACGGACGACAGAGGGTGAGATGGTTGGATGACATCACCGACTCAATGGACATGAGTTTGGGTAAACTCTGGGAGTTGGTGATGGACAGGGAGGCCTGGCGTGCTGCAGTCCATGGGGTTGCTAAGCCATGACTGAGGGACTGCACTGAACTGAACTTGACATTTCACGGTTTCTTCTCAATGTCGTTCTCCAAACTGGATTTCTTTTTTCACAGAGCAGATAAAACAAAGCAAACAAAGCAAGCCACTGTAGGCAGGCCCCGAGGCACTGAGCCCAGAACAGCACGCAGGTGCACCGGCGTCTCGCAGGCTGAGCTGGGCGAGATCCCTGCGCATCTGACCTTCTCCTGGGGGAGCGCGGTGAGTGGGCTCTGCAGGGATCGTGGGTCCCGCGCGGCTGTCGGGGAGGCGGTGTGGGGCACCGAGGGGGCACGCAGGGAGATGCGACTGTGAGGGGAAAGGTGGTGGGCGGGGACAGCGGGGACATAGAGCCCGGAAGGATGGATGAAGTCACGAGCGCTCGGAGGGGATGCGGTTGTCTCGGGGCCTAGGGCGGTGCCACCTGCCTGCCCAGGAGGTGGCCAGACCTGTGGGGCAAGGCGTGCAAGGGGTCTCGGCCGTTTCCCGGACGGAGACTGGACGAGTCCAGCCCGAGGGCGCAGGGCCCCGACCGCGTGCGTCCAAGCGGAACCAGCGCATCCCGCAGGCGCAGGGCAAGCTGAGCGCCACGGCCCCCTGCGCCCCCGCCCCAGGACAGACCCCACAGGAGCAGCGCAGGAACGACAGACAGCAAAAGGCGTGTCCACTCTCAGCCCCACACGCAACACACCCTCCAAACCACAGTGTGGTGGGGGCTTTACCAGTGATGGGGGTCTGCACCCCAGGCCCCACGCTAACATCTCCCTCTAACCCGCCGTGCCACAGCGACCACTCAACCCAGCCACCCAGAGAATAATGTGGATTTAGGAATGGAGTTTTCAACCTCTAAGTGGATCCAAGTATAGTAGTTTCAGGGGTTGCTAAAAGGAGTACCTGCTGGTTCAGATAGCAAAGAATCTGCCTGCAATGTGGGAGACTTGAGTTCGATCCCTGGGTCAGGAAGATTACCCTGGAGAAGGGAACGGTTACCCATTCCAAAATTCTTTCCTGGAGAATTCCACGGAGAGAGGAGGCTGGCGGGCTACAATCCATTGGGTCACAAAGAATCAGACACTAAAACTTGAGATGATGATATTATCAAACACACATTACTTATTCTGATACACGGCTTTAAGTCTATGCTTCTAATGCATTTTAAAGATCAATCAGAAAAACTGACTGTCCATTAACTCCCAGCAGTAAGGAATCTGGTCCAGACCAGAACAGGAAGGTACAAGTCTGATTTCAGGGCCAGAAATCTCCCCCAGTGACTCTGGGCCTGCTGGACCCAAGAAAAGATAAAAATTGAGCTCTAGAAGTGGAACCCTAACGAGAAAGAAACACTTCTGTTTAGAGAAAATGGCTTGTTCTGAGGCATACTCCTTCCTTAGAAATGTAATTAGAAGCAGCATCATTCTTTGATTTATTGAATGCCTATTATTATGGGCTGGACTCTGCAGAAGATACGGAATACAAACAGATAAGCTCCTTGTTGGCAAGAATTCCAGCATCTAGGGCATGAAAATCGTCCCACACCAGCCTGAGCGCAAGCTGGGCCTGAAAAATTAGTATGCTATCTGGGGGAAAAGTGTGAAACTCAGGTATATATATATACACACATATATATATGTATATATACATATATATATATATGTGTGTGTATATATATACCTGTATGTATATATATATACAGAGAGAGAGAGAGAGAGCCCTAAGTCTGGGCTATTTCCTGTTCAGGGCTGGAAGCCGGATAAGGAGTCCAGCTGCCTCTCACAAGCCTCTCCTTACTAACTAATGCCTAACATTTCTTGAACAAAGAAGAAGCTTTCGCTCTGCAAGAAGACAAAGGCTTATTTAAAGTAACACATCAATGTTAATGAGTTCAAATTAGCCAATCTAGGAGGTACTGCAAAAACAGCAGATACTGGAGATCCTGCCTCTGCAGGATTTTGACTGGGTTAGTGCTGGTCAGGGTGGCGGTGGTGGTGAAGGATGAGGAAGGAAGGGAGTGAAGGGGCAAGGTCCCCACCTGAAGAGGCAAGGTAGGAAGGAGAAGCAGGGCAGGACAAGGTCTGAAGGGCAGGCCATCCAGGCCGCTGCGGCCTCCCAGCTGCTTGTGGCTGGGACAGGCTCATGGAGGCGCAGTGGGGCTGGCCAGAGCTGGCTCCCAGGGCACACGGGCTCTCTGAGATCACTGCTCTCCCAGTCCGGCCCCTTTGGAGCCTGGTGGTTTTGTCAGACCGGCAGTTCCACTGAAAGGCAAGTGCTCTGCTCCAGCGTGCAAAGCTAAGAACTGATAGCTTGTGTTTGCTCTCTAAGTGAGATGTATTCTCAAGTCAAATTTATTGACAAGTTATAATGAAAACAGAATCATCGCTTTGTCCTCTTGCTTGTACTGTTTTTGGGAGGAAACGCTTTGGGGACTCTGCTGCGAAGACTCCTCCAGCTCTAAATTGGTCTCCAGTCTCCCCCTGCCTCCCCCCACCCTGACCTCTGCCTGGAGTGGGAGCCCTGCTACCTAAACACTGAAGACAGGAGCAAAAATAGTAACAGCCCTCCGCAGTAAACAATGAGTAATGTCTCCTCTAGAACACACTCCAGTACGTTCAGGAGCCAGCTTTTCGGTCCTTTCCAAAAATAATCCAGATGGACGTCCGTGTGGAGGCCTCCACGCACCAGGTTAGGAAGCCGCGGTAAGCTGTGTAACCATCGCTCGCAGCTTCTCCAAGTGCTCTGAAGCGGGGGCCTCCTGCTGTGCACCCCGTGACTTGTCCCTGTGACACTAGATCTCAGCGTCTGAGGGAGTCGGACCAGCACTCTGGTTGCCTCTAATGACCTGTCTTTCCCCACAGATGGTAGAAAAGAGCCGTCCAGTCTTTTCTGTGAAGCATGGTCTGAGCATCTGAAACAGTTAAAAGCAAATAATGACGAGCTGGTCGAACTTCAGTTCTCCATTCCTTATGCCAATAATATTCCTACAGGGTCAAACTGATACAAACGGATAATTCTCAGGCAATGCAGACGTTGATTTTTAAGTCTTCATGCTTAGCAGGTTGAAGCTGTCAAATGCTGCACAGCAGTTGTTCTATCCAAATCTGAATGAGCAACTCTAAACTTTGAGGAGTCATGGAAACACACCTTCCCTTTTCTCTGAAAACTTCCAGGCACTGATCCTAACTGGAGAGCAGGTGTCATTCTGTCCACATAAATAGCCTAGGTACTCTTTAAAAACAGATTCTTATCTCTCAAACAAATGGTAAGTCCCTCTGACTCTTTGCAACCCCATGGTCTGTAGCCCACCAGGCCACCCTGTCTGGGGTATTTCCCAGCAAGAATACTGGAGTGGGCTGCCGTTTCCTTCTCCAGGATATCTTCCCAACCCAGGAATCGAACCCAGTCTTCTGCACTGGCAGGGGGATCCTTTACCACCGAGCCACCTGGGAAGCTCCTCTGGTAAGAAGCAATGACCCAGGATAAGAAATCAAACTTCAGTTTACCTTTACTATTTTATAGGTTTCTGTGTATTTAAAAATGGCAGGGGTTACTTTTTTACTAAAAATCTTTTTTTTCCTGTTTTCTAGTATACCTGGTACTCCGCACTCTTTTTGTACCTCACAAATCTCTCTTTCCTCCGCTTGTCAAGACACCATAGTGTTTTGTTCTGTCTTTTGCTTAAAGACAAAAGCTAGCAAACAATTAAAAACACACAAAGACAGCTAATGCCCGGCCAAGGGGCTGTCAGAAGACATGTCACAGAATCGTGTTGGTTTCATTTTATGATGGAAAATTATGGAACTTTAAGACAGTGAAGGTGTTTTTAAAGACCTTTGACTTCCACATTAGGAGAGTGTAAGACTGTGTTTTAAAAGAGATGCATATGTGTATCTAAAACCCAGTGGGAAACCCTTGGTTCCTATCATGGACAGCCACACATTCTTCCGGTTGGACGGAGTGGAGGGGAGTCGGGGGGTTGGGACTAGGAGGAGGGGTTGCAGGAAGGCCCTGAGCTGCTTCACTGCACTTCCTACTGGGGCCTGGGAGCTGCCCCTGGAAGAGGTTTGCCCAAGACAGGCAGGGATGCTCAGCTCCGGGGGCCCCCAGACTAGAGGAGAGGCAGCCCCCAGCCCCATGCGTCCACCCCATCACCTGGCATGTGGGGGACAGAGGTGCTGAGCCAACAGCTGCTCTGCTGGCTCACGTGGGCTGGCCAGACCCCTAGAAGTGCCCTTCATCCTGTTTCATCACACAGGTATCAGCTGGCACAATCGACAAAAAGGCCAGCTCTCTGAAGGTTCTGATGTCCACTCGAGGTAAGAGCCGGTGAAGAACAGGCGTCAGAATGCAGGGAACCAAGCTAACCATCCCTTAGCCCAGGAAGGCACAGAGGGAGCTGCGTTCAGACCTGGCCAGCCCGGTTCCACTCCTTTTCACACAGGCACCTCCGTGGGCAAGCGGCTCGCCCTTCTCAGCCTCCAAAGGGCGCCCAAGGGGGCGGCTGGGCCCCCCTCACTCCCTCCCTGGGCGCCCTGTGCCCGGGCCCCGGGCTGCAGGGTTGCGAGGTCCAGCTGCTGACACTCAGGACTCGTGTGTGCAGAAGTGGGAGGGTGTGGCGGGGTCGGGGGTCGCGGCGGGGAAGAGTGACCGTGACCCAGCGCCCAGGATGCAGGCGGCAGGGAGACTTCGGTCCCTTCTAAGCCCACGTGTCAGGGCTATGACAGTGGATCCTGGACTCAGAACACATAGGCCAAGAGGGCAACAGATGCTGACAAGGCTGTGTCAGAAGCACATGTGGGGCTGCGGACAGAACTCCCAGGCGGTGGGAGGACGGAAATGGGAGTGAGCCCGGGGGTCGGGCAGCGGTGACCTTGGCCTCAGAGAATCCGGCAGGTGTCCGCAGGTCCTTTCAGTGTCGCGTGGCGGTGGCAGACTCCCCCACCACCATCCCGAGACCTCCAGCTGTATTTGAGCAGTTATGAGACTGCAACTACCTTTTAAGGTCATTATTTCTCTGCACACCCTCCCCGAGATGTCCCCAGGACATTCCTTTATAAGACCAGAGCTTTGCAGATGTGACTAGTCTAGGAGGCCCTGATCTCCACTCCACTGGTCCCCACGCAGCAATTTCCCTCTGTGCCCTGATCTCCTTTCTCTCTCAGACACTGCGCGTTAAAAGCCAGGATAGGGCAGCCAGCTGGGGCTCCACTGAGGGGGGGGCTCCTTCCCTTACACTGCCCCGTCTAAGTGTCTGGACGCCGCAGAGCCCTGCAGAAGCCTTACAAGGGCTCCTCCGGGATCCACTGTCGTGGCCCTGAGACCACACGTGGGCATAGAAGGGACCAGTCTCACTGCCGCCTGCATCCCGGGCCTGGGTCAGGGTCACCCTTCCCTGCCTCGACCCCCCGGCCCCACCACACCCTCCCACTTCTGTACACATGAGTCCTGAGAATCAGTGGCTGGACCTCATGGCCCTGCAGCCCCGGGGCCCGGGGTTCAGTATCTGGGTCTGGCTTCCCGCTGCCCTTCCAGTGAGGGCTTCCTGCTCTAGGCTTACTGAACCCATGGGAGAGGGCTCTGCAAGGCTGCAGCCACCTGCTTGTATCAGCCCATGCATGTGGAGCAGAGGGCGCCCGGGGAGACGGCCACCTGGAGGAGGGGGCAGCAGGCAGGTGTGGACAGGAGGGGGCAGCAGAGGAGGACAAGAAGGAGGAGGAGCGTTTCCACAGGAAGGGGCAGCAAGAGGGAGGGTGTGTGCCTGCTAAGGCCAAAGGCCTGTCCAACTCTTGGATCCGCCAGTCTCCTCGGTGCCTGGAATCCTCCAGGCAAGAGTCCTGGAGTTTGTGCCATGCCCTCCTCCAGGGGATCCTCCGGTAGAGAGTTTCTCCTAAGGTAACTTCCCAAGCTGGATGAACACAAGCTGGAATCAAGATTGCTGGAAGTATCAATAACCTCAGATATGCAGATGACACCACCCAAGGCTGTATACTGTCTCCCTGCTTATTTAACTTCTATGCAGAGTACATCATGAGAAACACTGGGCTGGAAGAAGCACAAGCTGGAATCAAGACTGCCGGGAGAAATATCAATACCTCAGATATGCAGATGATACCACCCTTATGGCAGAAAGCAAAGAACTAAAAAACCTCCTGGTGAAGGAGAAAGAGGAGAGTGAAAACGTTGGCTTAAAACTCAACATTCAGAAAACAAAGATCGTGGTATCCAGT
Organism: Oreotragus oreotragus; assembly: GCA_006410675.1. Lineage (NCBI taxonomy): Eukaryota > Metazoa > Chordata > Mammalia > Artiodactyla > Bovidae > Oreotragus > Oreotragus oreotragus. The sequence goes on from SJYX01015593.1 coordinate 374,017, forward strand.
CCCATCACTTCATGGTAAATAGATGGGGAAACAGTGGCTGATTTTATTTTGGGGGGCTCCAAAATCATTGCAGATGGTGACTGCAGCCATGAAATTAAAAGATGCCTGATCCTTGGAAGAAAAGCTGTGACCAACCTAGACAGCATATTAAAAACCAGAGACATTACTTTGCTGACAAAGGTCTGTCCAGTGAAAGCTACAGTTTTTCCAGTGGTCACGTATGACAGTTGGACTATAAAGAAAGCTGAGTGCCGAAGAACTGATGCTGTTGAACTGTGGTATTGAAGACTCTTGAGAGCTCCTTGGACTGCAAGGAGATCCAACTGGTCAATCCTAAAGGAAATCAGCCCTGAATATTCATTGGAAGGGCTGATGCAAAGCTGCAGCTCCAATATTTTGGCCACCTGATGCGAAGAACTGACTCACTGGAAAAGACCCTCATGCTGGGAAAGACTGAAGGTGGGAGGAGAAGGGGACGACAGAGGATGAGATGGTTGGATGGCATCACCAATTCGATAGACATGAATTTGAGCAAGCTCCGGGAGTTGGTGATGGACAGGGAAGCCTGGTGTGCTGCAGTCCATGGGGTCACGAAGAGTCGGACACGACTGAGCGACTGAACTGAAGTGAACTTCCTAAGGACAACAACTGATGCCTCCAAAGTGAAAACCTCCAATAGCTCCCCCAGAGGAAGCAAGCAAACCAAAACCAAAAAAAAAAAGAGAGAGAGAGAGAGAGAGAAAACCCAGCTATCTGGCCAACTCAGTTGAACTGAATATGAAACTGCCATGTTTGTAGGTCAAAAACCAGTCCAATGTTAGTGATCCCACGCAGTTCAGCCTAAGGCAGCACCATCCCCAAGGTTGGCACAAGTGACTCTATCCCCCCAGAGCGTCTCTCTTCTGAAACGTGCCCTGTCCCTACGTGGGAAGCATCAGTTCTGCTCAGTCTTAGCGTCCTCCCCTTCATGCTGTCTGTCCGAGGCCTCCCCTTTCTGGGCCGGAGGTCAGACTACAGCGGATTAACCGGGATCCAACTGGGCCTTATCCCCACGCTAGGGCCCATTGGTTTCTGAGGAGTTTTACGGCCCTGTTTTCCAAATGTCAAGTATCTCACACCTACTACATTCATTTTTGTGAAGTTGAGACCAGTCGTGAGGGTGGTTTATCGCCTTCCAGGTCTCCCGTAGCTTCTGGAAACGTGATCAACACTTTTGACCTTTAGACTGGAGAAGGACTCAAGCTACACTGTCAGCTGCTTAGGCCTAGTGTCCTTCTGGGGCGGTTCCTCTTTTTATCACTCTGAAACGGATCCCGTGTGGCCAGACCCTGAGGACCAGGTGACTTTCCAGATGGACCACTGAGAGATTCGTGCCACAGGGTGGTGACTGTCAAGGTCATCCGTGTCCCGGGCCCAGGATGAGAAGTGGGATATCCTGAGTTTCGAGATCCTTAGGAACTGCCTCACTGCCTCCCGGGAGCGCCTGGGTGGGGGTGAGCGTGGGAAGGCAGGAGGGGAGGGTGGAAACCCATCCTCCTTGGAGGATCTTAAAATCCTCCCAGAGCTTCAGAGTGATGAGAGCCCCAAATAAGGAAACTGAAGGCCCGGAGAAATGGAATACTGGGAGGATGCAGGGGACGCCGATGCTTACTAAGAATATAGCGAGCACCCACCACGCTGCAGTTCCGAGAGGCTCTGTGTAGCCATGTATGGCCACAGAGTCAACGTGGTAAATTTTCTTCCTTTGTAATCTTTTCCCGTTTTATTTATTATTTTTCCTACAGCCTCTGCTTCCAAACATTCCTGCCCGGCTGCATCATAAACTATGTGGGCTCCGCGCTTCATCTTCTGCCCAAGCCTTTTCTTTGAAAATGTAAGTCAGCACCTATTGCCAGGGGTTATTTTAGAAAATAGAGCAGTCCAGTTACTTCACTAAGCGTGAATAATGTTTAGCGTGAGGAGTCCTGAGGTTCTTCTAAGAAATCTACTGATTTGGGCATCTTCATTTTCCAAAGCTGATCAGAGCCAGGGGCTCAGGAAGCCAGGGGCTTCCTGTTTCCGAGGACTGCAGGGGCCAGCGGATGACCTCAACCTACTGTCATCTTGGGTCCAAGTTACGGCAGGACAATTCTGTTCCCCTCCCACGATTTGTAACTCCTGAAATCATTTGGGAGAATACCTTTGAAATCATACCATCCTGTTCATTATTTCCTATAGTTCCTAAAGAGCCCGCATTAATGGAAGGCCTTTTGGCTGAAGGGAAATTGAGCCACAGAATGATGGATATTAAAAAATGGGTTGTCTAAGATATTTTTTGACCTTTGGTATTCTTTATATGGAGCTTCCCAGGGGGTTCAGTGGTAAAGAATCTGCCTGCCAAGCAGGAGCTGTGGGTTTGATCCCTGGGTTGGGAAGACCCTCTGCAGGAGGGCATGGCTACCCACTCTGGCATTCTTGCCTGGAGAATCCCATGGACAGAGGAGCCTGGAGGGCTACAGTCCACGGGGTCGCAACTGTCAGACCCAGCTGAGCAACCGGCAATCTTTATATGGTAATTTTTGACACAGTAGTTTCCCACTTTTTATTGAGATATTAATATACTCAGGCACAGGAAATTCATTTTAAAGACTACAATTCCAGTCTTAGAACGTCCATGAGGTTCTGCTCCTGACCCCACTCTTGGATTGTAGCACGTTGCCTCTGGCCCCAAAGAAACCCCGAGCCCGCCTGCACTCACCCCCCAGTTCCTCCCCCTCAGTTCTGGGCGTGTGTGCCTGCTTTAGTCACTTCAGTCATGTCTGACCCTTGTGACCCCATGGACTGTAGCCCTTCAGGCTCCTCCGTCCATGGGATTTCCCAGGCAAGAGTACTGCAGTGGGTTGCCATTTCTTCTCCAGGGGATCTTCCTGACCCAGCAACCAACCTGCGTTCTTAATGTCTCCTGAATTGGCAGTGCCACCTGGGAAGCCCCAGTCCAGCCCAAGCGGTTGGTCTTAATCCAGTGTTTCTCAGAATCTGCAGCTGCTTTGATGACACATGGCTCCATGAGTGGGCGCTCGGTGGAGTTCGAAGAGCTGGGTCCTGATTTCAGAGATGTTTCTGCTCCCTGCATGAGGTCTGACTCTGCCCGTCGGCAATCACAGCACCAGTTAAATAGGCTGTTCTGAGGACCAGATGTGGACATTCCTGCCAAAGCCCCTGGGGCACAGTAGGTACTCGGCACCCCAAAAGGTCACAGCATGCCCCATCCTCTGGGGAGGGCCACCTCCTGGGAGACAGGACCCCACAAGGCTGTGTGAGCATGCACCCTGGTCAGGGGCCGCTTCCTGTGTGGAGGCCTGAGTGAGGAGGAGGAACGCAACAGTGCTCCGGGCTCTGGACGTGCTTTGAGGATGGGCAGGTCCTCTTTTCCACTCAACTCTGTGCCTGTGGCTGTGAGAGCTGGTGCTTCTGCAGCCATTCTGGCAGCAAGCACCCACGACACACTTGCTCGGCAAGAGATGATGTAGCTTAAGAGCAGTGGTCTCCAGCTCTGTCATCAGGGCTGTCAGCTGAGATGCTGAGCCCAACACCCACCCCGTGCAGTGTCGTCTCCCCAGGACGGAAGCTGACCTCTTTTCTCAGCTCGTCCTGCTCCATAGACCCTCCTCTCTCTTCCTCGATTTCCTTCTTACTCAGCTTGGATCCATGGTGCGGACCTTCAACTCCACCCCTCCTCATTTTTACACATCATCTGGCGAAACCTCTACTCAAAAAAAAAAAAAAAAAAAGCCCAATATCTTCTTGCTCTGGATCCGCATGGGAGGGGCCATATCAAGACACGCAATGGGACCCTGGAGTCAGCCTTCACTTACAATCAGGTCTCAAAACAGGCCCACACTCCTGGCACTCAGCGGCACTTTTTGGTCTGCTGGTTCCCTGTCTGCATCCAACTTCCCATCCTTCTCACATCTGCCCACCCCTCTATCTGCTAGGTGATGCTGCCTCCCAGGTCTGCCCGCATCCATCTCCCTCCCTCCTATTAAATCAGAGGACAGAGAGTTTTTCTCATTCCAGGCCAGTCCCTGTGGCGTGGCCCGCCTGCGTTCCACTTGCCCTGAAACCAGCCGCGGCAGCCGGCCCGCTCTGAGCTGGCGGGCAGCTCCTCCTGCAGAGCTGGATTTGCTTCTGCTCGTTCACACAGGCTCGCAGGAGACTGCCGGACCTGCACGGCCTCCGGCCTGCCCCCTGGTGCCCTCCTCCCCGTCACCCCAAGTCCACGGAGATGTGTCCCAGCCGCAGACCGCTCCCCACTTTCCGTGCACAATTTGACCCGTGAGAGTCTGGCTCTGCCCTCTCCTACCATGGACTCAGCTGTTGCTCCTAAATGTAATGGATACTACGTGTCCCCCTCACCGGGCTCTTAGGTGGCCCCCGCTCATGGACACTCCTTCCCACTGCTGCTGGGTCACTTGGCCCCTGTCCTCCTCCCTGGGCCGCCTGGTCATCTCTGCACTCAGACGCAGCCGCTCCCAAACTCAGTTGCAGCTCGAGTCCAGAGCCCTCCTCTAAACACCACCACTTGTCCACATACCCCCGGTATCTCCCCTGGGACATCTCAAAGGCGCCTCAGGTTCAAGGAGGACAGTGCGCCCACGGTCCCTTTGGACAAGCTGGACCTTCTCTGCATCACCCGGCCCCCCACACTAGTTTCCATTGGTTCCACTCCCTGTATGTCTCAAACCCTTCTGACCCCTGGGCCCCAGACTGGTCCAATCACTGTCACCTCTTTTTCAAATTTCTCCAGGGCCACTTATTCCAATCTACTCTCTAAGCTGCAGCTGGAATGGAAATCAGATCCTGTTGAGAAGTGAAATATTTCCTGCCATGTCAGTAAACAAGGATGTTACAGTCATGGGGAGCCCAGCCCTCCAACGTGAGCCCTGAGGGACTCGGGAAGGAGAAGAATAACAGCTATCAGGCTGCAGCCACTCCCGACGGTGAGCCCCAAGGCAGCTAAGGATGTGAAAACACAGGATGCTGGACCAGGAGGGCTGAGATGCCTGTGAAAGGGATGCTTCCAGTGAGCCCAGACGCTTGCATCCTCCCACACATGGAAAAGCACTAAAGGCTGTAACTTGGGACATGGAGTTTCCTTTCACTGACAATAACCTTCTGATGTTCAGACAACCTGCCTTTTGTTGTAAAACTTCTGTATAAGCTGGCTTCTTTCCTTGCCTCAGAGCAGTTCTCTCGGGGTCACTTGAGATGGTGTCTCCCGGGTTTGAAGTCCTAAAAATTCCCGCCGAATAAAACATAACTCTCAACTTTCAGGCTGTGACTAATTTTTCAGTTGACACTGTCAGGACCACCCTGGCTGGAAATGCCTTCCAGGGTTCCCCTTGTTTCTCTGCTCAGAGTTTAACATCCTAAGTGTGGCCTCAGTGCCCAGCCGAGCCACTGGTGTCCTGTCAGCTCCGATGCGAGACGCCCCTCCAGCTTCCACCAGCCCGGTCGCACCTGGGCCCCTCTCAGGGAGGTCTCCCTGACTGCACTCTCACCGCCCCACCCCTTGCACACTCACTGGTGAGAGGTTTACTCGCACCCCTCCCCCACTTTGATGGCAGGCGCTGTGGTTGCTCCTGCTCACAGAGGAATCCCAGCTCCCACATGGGATGTGGCACAGAAGGGCTCCACCAGGCTCTGTCCAAGGAATGAGGAAATGACTGTAAGTGATCGACACTGTCCCGTGATGAGTGACAGAAATAGGGTCGTGAAAGATGCTTCCAATGACACATTTTGCCACATTCCGCGAATACAGCAAAGCTCAAAATTTTATCTGAATAAAGAGATACACTCTGTCATTTGTAGACTGTGTCATTTATTTATAGAGTCGAGTTGGCATCTCCCTAACTCTGCTAAATAAATGTTGTGTAGATCTATCAGAGGTACCAAAGTATTGGCTGACAGACTGGGGCTGGGGCATTAGCACATGAGACGGGCCTCTGTCCAGCCCTGACGAGAGCAATGCTAGACCCAGGTCATGAGCTCCAGACGGTGAAGGTCCCACGAGGGGGTTGGGGCCAGTGCTGGGCATGGCTCTGGGCTGGAAGTCTTGGTTCCAGACCAAATCACACCAGCAAGTGAATCTGGCCCTTTCTGGCCTCTGCTCTCTCCTCTATGGAGTGCAGAGTGGATTCAATGATCTCCAAAGGAGGAAAAGATGAATTTAGAGTAGAGAATTGTGGTTTAGCCAATAAGTCATGTCCAACTTTTTGCAGCCCCATGGACTGCAGCATACCAGGCCTCTCTGTCCATCACCAACTCCCGGAGCTTGCTCAAACTCATGTCCGTTGAGTCAGTGATGCCACCCAGCCATCTCATCCTGCTGCCCCCTTCTCCTCTTCCCCTACTCTTTCCCAGCATCAGGGTCTTTCCCAATGAGTAGGCTCTTTGCACCAGGGGGCCAGAGTATTGGCACTCCAGACATAAGGTAGTAGAGCAGAGAATGAGGCTGGGCTTTGTGGAGAAGGCACAGCTGGAACAGGAAGCCGAAGGGTTTAGTCGTCGAGGGTGAGAGAAGAGAAGCTTTGCCAGGAGGGAGCCAGCAGATGCCAGGGCCAGGCTTCCTGGAGTGAGGAGGAGCAGGGAACTTTTTCTTCCTCTCAGTGAATCAAAAACACCTGTGAAGCATTTGCTCANTGTGGAGAAGGCACAGCTGGAACAGGAAGGCAAAGGGTTTAGTCGTCGAGGGTGAGAGAAGAGAAGCTTTGCCAGGAGGGAGCCAGCAGATGCCAGGGCCAGGCTTCCTGGAGTGAGGAGGAGCAGGAACTTTTTCTTCCTTTCAGTGAATCAAAAACACCTGTGAAGCATTTGCTCAGTAGCCGGGCCTGTGTGAGCGACTGGGGATAGAAAGGTGAAGACATGCATTTATTGCCTTCGAGGGCCTGACACCTCTGTGATCCATCAGACACTTGACAAGAGATCCTAAGAACCTGACTTGGTCCGTAAAATGTTCCCAGTGGTCCTCAGCTGTGGGCAGCTGGGGCACGGAGCCCTGGGAGCTTAAAACAAGAGCTTGCATTTGAGAAAGAGGCACAGGGCTGCTGTGAGCGGGGCAGGACAGCAGAGACCTGCAGGCCGTGTACACCCCGACCCCACCCCCAGGGCGCGCGCTTTGCTCCCTGCCGAGTGTGCACGCCGCCGCGCCTGCGCAGCTGTCAGCCCTGGGCGGGAACAAGCCGACGGGCAACGTGTTTAGGAGGTAAGACAACACAATGGGATACCCACTGCCCGCTGCTGCTGCTGCCGCCGNGTTGCAGGAGACACTAGAGATGTGGCTTAGATCCCTGGGTGGGGAAGACCCCCTGGAGGAGGGCACGGCAGCCCCCTCCAGTATTCTTGCCTGGAGAATCCCGTGGACAGAGGAGCCTGACAGCCTACAGTCCACAGGGTCGCAAAGAGTTGGACACCACTGAAGCAACTCAGCACAAATGGCCACTTGTCTTTCAAGATCTATGTAAGATCTCACCTCCTCTAGGAAGCCCACCTTGACGCCTCCCAACCCAGCATTCTGTCTCTCACTCCTGTTAGAGGCCCTGTAGCCACAGGCAAAAACAGAAGGGGACGGCAGATGGTTACATAACATCTCTGACTCAATAGACATGAGTTTGAACAATCTGCAGGAGACCGTGGAGGACAGAGGCGCCTGGTGTGCTGCAGTCCATGGGGTGCAGAACAGCAGCAGCGGCAGGCTCTGCTCTCCTCCCAGGCGGCCTCCTTCACACCTGAGCCCCAGGCGAGCACAGCCTTCATCTCTCTCACTCAGGACCCAGCACACGGGAGACGGGTAACCCTTTTCAAATGTCTTTCTTTGTTTCGCTTTTTTCTTATGCAGAACGTAGTATTATACGAACTCAGTCAACTGGATGTTTCTTCTGGGACTGTGGATGACGGATGCGGAAATGCAGGGTCTGGGGTTTACTCCACACCATCCCTGGTACCCAAGGCTCAGACTCGCCCTGCCTCTGCCCGTTACCTGGGCCTAGTTCCTGAGACACCTCACAATACTCTGGGCAAGGGGTTGTCCTTCCGGTAAGTTCCTCCCCAGATTCTGAGCTGATCTGTGTCGTTTGCAAACAAGAACTCTTAATGGTATGTTGAATGGGTGAAAATATGTGACCTCCAAGCCTGTCCACGGACTCCCTGCTGACCCCTTCCTCTCACGATACTCTGGGCAAGGGGTTGTCCTTCCGGTAAGTTCCTCCCCAGATTCTGAGCTGATCTGTGTCGTTTGCAAACAAGAACTCTTAATGGTATGTTGAATGGGTGAAAATATGTGACCTCCAAGCCTGTCCACGGACTCCCTGCTGACCCCTTCCTAGCTGACAGGACTAATTCAGTGAGAAGAACACTTCTAAAAACTCTAGAAACTCTTCTCCCAAGTGCCAAACTCTACCACTGACTTCCTCACGCGGCCTTGAGCGAGTCGTTTTGCCACCTACCTTCCCACAAGGGTGTCGTTAGGATTAATGAGTTAATATTCAAAAGTACTTTGTGCTTTAAATAGTGCCTTTCAGCAGAGGATCTCAAAGAATTATAATCACTACAACTGTGCAATAAATTATAAAGAGGTTCTTTAAGAACTATCATATTTCTCTCACACTTTTAATGAGAAATTGACTACAATTGCCAATTTTCCCTTCAAGAAATGGTCAAGACGTTCTGAGTACATGAAACTGCAAAAAAAGAGGAAAAGTTACGTAAAAATGTAAATTAGATTTCTCTTATTCCAACCCTGTTCTAAATAGGTTGACTAACGACTCAAGATCTCTGTGACTCTAAGGCCCTTCCAGACTCCAAGTCCTAGGGGTGAACGATCCTGTAAAGCTGAGAGGGCCTCAGTTAAGTCCACAGTGTCGATCCTAACGGGCTCTCGGCCCCGGTTCTCCGGCTTCTCCCTCTTCCCCTCCGTCCTCCTCTCCGTCTGCTGCTCCTCTCCATCCCCACCTCCATCGTCCTCTCCCTCCTCCTTCCATCCCTTTCTCCCTCCTCTCCATCTTCATCTCCCAGCAACCTCTCACAGAAGCCTGCCATCAGACTGGACATTCTGGAGCTGGTTGGACCGTCCGTAGCCAAAGCAATAACGAAGCACTGAAGGCATGGACTTTATCCTACTTGGCCAGTATTTCCTTTGGCACCATCCTAGAGCCGATCTTCCTTTCCCTGAAATACTCCTTGCTCACCCTTCCCTCAGCAATGACTCCTAGTCATTTACAGAGAAGCAGATGTCCACGTAAGTATAGCAGCTGAGCATGACTGAGCCAGGCGAAGGTGCTGGCTCCCCTCATTAACTGCACATTCTCCCAAGTTACTGAAACTGCAGGAGAAGGATGTGAGTCTGCAGGAGAGGAGGTTCTGTGAGCCTTAGGGGTGCACCTTTGTGTTTCCAGTAGATTCTAATACAGAGTACCCTGAGCACCATCCCCATCAGCAAAAGAAGAAGAATGCCCATATATTTCTGGTCTATGTTTTAACGGACTATATGCAGAGGAAAGGATCAATCCATTAACACATCATGTATATTTTTAAATATATGCTAAAATAAACAATTCGAAAAATTCATCCTATTTTATAGACCACTCTTCTAGAATTTAATTTGGAGAATCGCTGTCTACACTCTTCCTTACTAAGGGATTCAGAATTCAGCTACATTTGACTGTGTTTAGAACCATCAGGTTTTATTCCCATCTATAAACTTGGCATCTCAGCTCTGTACTGTGCAAACAGTAGTGTCCCTCAGTTAATTTAATTTAAAGATTCTGAGTAGCCATTTCTTTCATTTACTTTTCGACCTCAGTTTCCTCTTGGTTTTTCTCCATTGCAGGACCCAGTCTCCTCTTTATCTCTGGCTCACTAGTGAAAACCTCACATTGATCAAGGGCAGAGCAGGGGATGAGGCGGGCCTTCCAAAGAGCCCCTGGTCTCACCCCTCCTCATCCATGGCTCCAGACAACACTGGCCAGGGCAGGGTGTTGTTACTGATGACTTCCAAGGGTCCCTGGTGGACCTCAGGCCAGTCTGAGCATGTGGGCATCTCTTTGCCGCTCCCAAGCAGAAGGCACTGGAGTATCCACTGCCTCAAGCGATCCCGCTTACCCGCCCTTTGAATAATGCAACAGTGTGGAGGCGNGGCTCTGGGCTGGAAGTCTTGGTTCCAGACCAAATCACACCAGCAAGTGAATCTGGCCCTTTCTGGCCTGTGCTCTCTCCTCTATGGAGTGCAGAGTGGATTCAATGATCTCCAAAGGAGGAAAAGATGAATTTAGAGCAGAGAATTGTGGTTTAGCCAATAAGTCATGTCCAACTTTTTGCAGCCCCACGGACTGCAGCACACCAGGCCTCTCTGTCCATCACCAACCCCGGAGATTGCTCAAACTCCGTTGAGTCAGTGATGCCACCCAGCCATCTCATCCTGCTGCCCCCTTCTCCTCTTCCCCTACTCTTTCCCAGCATCAGGGTCTTTCCCAATGAGTAGGCTCTTTGCACCAGGGGGCCAGAGTATTGGCACTCCAGACATAAGGTAGTAGAGCAGAGAATGAGGCTGGGCTTTGTGGAGAAGGCACAGCTGGAACAGGAAGCCGAAGGGTTTAGTCGTCGAGGGTGAGAGAAGAGAAGCTTTGCCAGGAGGGAGCCAGCAGATGCCAGGGCCAAGCTTCCTGGAGTGAGGAGGAGCAGGGAACTTTTTCTTCCTCTCAGTGAATCAAAAACACCTGTGAAGCATTTGCTCAGTAGCCGGGCCTGTGTGAGCGACTGGGGATAGAAAGGTGAAGACATGCATTTATTGCCTTCGAGGGCCTGACACCTCTGTGATCCATCAGACACTTGACAAGAGATCCTAAGAACCTGACTTGGTCCTCCTGGAGTGAGGAGGAGCAGGGAACTTTTTCTTCCTTTCAGTGAATCAAAAACACCTGTGAAGCATTTGCTCAGTAGCCGGGCCTGTGTGAGCGACTGGGGATAGAAAGGTGAAGACATGCATTTATTGCCTTCGAGGGCCTGACACCTCTGTGATCCATCAGACACTTGACAAGAGATCCTAAGAACCTGACTTGGTCCTTAAAATGTTCCCAGTGGTCCTGAGCTGTGGGCAGCTGGGGCACGGAGCCCTGGGAGGTTAAAACAAGAGCTTGCATTTGAGAAAGAGGCACAGGGCTGCCGTGAGCGGGGCAGGACAGCAGAGGCCTGCAGGCCGTGTACACCCCGACCCCACCCCCAGGGCGCGCGCTTTGCTCCCTGCCGGGTGTGCACGCCCCCGCGCCTGCGCAGCTGTCAGCCCTGGGCGGGGACAAGCCCACGGGCAACGTGTTTAGGAGGTAAGACAACACAATGGGATACCCACTGCCCGCTGCTGCTGCCGCCGCCGCTGCTGAGTCACTTCAGTCGTGTCTGACTCTGCAACCCCATAGACGGCAGCCCACCAGGCTCCCCCATCCCGGGGCTGTTATTTAAAAAGAAAGATTGTTGGTGAGGACGGGGCAATTGGAACCTCTGTGCATGCCTGGCGGGAATGTAGAATGGTGCAGCCATGATGGAAAATAGTGCGGCTGTTTCTTAAGAAGTTAAACATAAAATGACCTTAAGAAGTTAAACATAAAATGACCACAGAAACTGGCAGTCTCACTTCCCAGGTGGCACTGGTGGTTAAAAAAAAAAAAAAAAAAGCCCCCTGCCGATGCAGAAGACGTAAGAGGCCTGAGCTAGATCCCTGGGTCGGGAAGATCCTCTGGAGGAGGGCATGGCTACCCACTCCAGTATTCTTGCCGGGAGACTCCCACGGACAGAGGAGCCTGGCAGGCTACATGCAGTCCATGGGGTCGCAAAGAGCTGGGCACGACCGAAGCAGCTTAGCACACACCCGGCGCGCATGTGCCCAAGCAGTGAGAACAGCGAATGTAAGGCACTGCAGTGCCAGTCACCTGAGATTCAACACTGAAATTTTGCTCAAGTCAGGGTTAAAGTAAGAGCCCAGGATACTCGACATTCAGTTTATTGAGCTGAGCAAGAGAGTGTGAATTTGTTCTTGAAATGTTGGCTCTCCTCTTTTTTCTTTTATCTCCTTTAAAATTTATATTGTGGGAATATTCATTCCTTCTGTTGAAGAACATTCGTTAAGTTTGTGCTAATAGCTCAGCGTTATACAGAGCAGGAAGAAGACATACATTCCTGCCCATAGTTAGCCCTAAGACTGCTCCATCTCCTCCCATCCTGCCCAGCCAGAGCATCACGGGGTTGAAGAGGCAGCGGTCGACCAGTAGCCCAGTCCCCCACGGGGTCTTCCAGAGACCTGAAGAAACACCGTTGAATCCTTACGGCCATGTTCCCTTGATTCCCAGGGAAAGTCCGGTTCCCGGCACAGCTCACTTCCTCTACCTTCTCCTGCCACCTAGTCTATGAATCACCAGTCAGTCACAGTGCAAAGCCCGCCTGTTCCCCTTCACACCTGCGCCAGTGACCCTGCCGTTTCTTAGGCCTGAAAGAATTGCTTCAGTCCCCCTCCCCTTTACCGTATGGTGAAAAGCTTCTCAGGGGGCACTGTTGGTAAAGAACCCACCTGCTGTTGCAGGAGACACTAGAGATGTGGCTTAGATCCCTGGGTGGGGAAGACCCCCTGGAGGAGGGCACGGCAGCCCCCTCCAGTATTCTTGCCTGGAGAATCCCGTGGACAGAGGAGCCTGACAGCCTACAGTCCACAGGGTCGCAAAGAGTTGGACACCACTGAAGCAACTCAGCACAAATGGCCACTTGTCTTTCAAGATCTATGTAAGATCTCACCTCCTCTAGGAAGCCCACCTTGACGCCTCCCAACCCAGCATTCTGTCTCTCACTCCTGTTAGAGGCCCTGTAGCCACAGGCAAAAACAGAAGGGAACGGCAGATGGTTACATAACATCTCTGACTCAATAGACATGAGTTTGAACAATCTGCAGGAGACCGTGGAGGACAGAGGCGCCTGGTGTGCTGCAGTCCATGGGGTGCAGAACAGCAGCAGCGGCAGGCTCTGCTCTCCTCCCAGGCGGCCTCCTTCACACCTGAGCCCCAGGCGAGCACAGCCTTCATCTCTCTCACTCAGGACCCAGCACACGGGAGACGGGTAACCCTTTTCAAATGTCTTTCTTTGTTTCGCTTTTTTCTTATGCAGAACGTAGTATTATACGAACTCAGTCAACTGGATGTTTCTTCTGGGACTGTGGATGACGGATGCGGAAATGCAGGGTCTGGGGTTTACTCCACACCATCCCTGGTACCCAAGGCTCAGACTCGCCCTGCCTCTGCCCGTTACCTGGGCCTAGTTCCTGAGACACCTCACGATACTCTGGGCAAGGGGTTGTCCTTCCGGTAAGTTCCTCCCCAGATTCTGAGCTGATCTGTGTCGTTTGCAAACAAGAACTCTTAATGGTATGTTGAATGGGTGAAAATATGTGACCTCCAAGCCTGTCCACGGACTCCCTGCTGACCCCTTCCTAGCTGACAGGACTAATTCAGTGAGAAGAACACTTCTAAAAACTCTAGAAACTCTTCTCCCAAGTGCCAGACTCTACCACTGACTTCCTCACGCGGCCTTGAGCGAGTCGCTTTGCCACCTACCTTCCCACAAGGGTGTCGTTAGGATTAATGAGTTAATCAAAAGTACTTTCTGCTTTAAATAGTGCCTTTCAGCAGAGGAGCTCAAAGAATTATAATCACTACAGCTGTGCAATAAATTATAAAGAGGTTCTTTAAGAACTATCATATTTCTCTCACACTTTTAATGAGAAATTGACTACAATTGCCAATTTTCCCTTCAAGAAATGGTCAAGACGTTCTGAGTACATGAAACTGCAAAAAAAGAGGAAAAGTTACGTAAAAATGTAAATTAGATTTCTCTTATTCCAACCCTGTTCTAAATAGGTTGACTAACGACTCAAGATCTCTGTGACTCTAAGGCCCTTCCAGACTCCAAGTCCTAGGGGTGAACGATCCTGTAAAGCTGAGAGGGCCTCAGTTAAGTCCACAGTGTCGATCCTAACGGGCTCTCGGCCCCGGTTCTCCGGCTTCTCCCTCTTCCCCTCCGTCCTCCTCTCCGTCTGCTGCTCCTCTCCATCCCCACCTCCATCGTCCTCTCCCTCCTCCTTCCATCCCTTTCTCCCTCCTCTCCATCTTCATCTCCCAGCAACCTCTCACAGAAGCCTGCCATCAGACTGGGCATTCTGGAGCTGGTTGGACCGTCCGTAGCCAAAGCAATAACGAAGCACTGAAGGCATGGACTTTATCCTACTTGGCCAGTATTTCCTTTGGCACCATCCTAGAGCCGATCTTCCTTTCCCTGAAATACTCCTTGCTCACCCTTCCCTCAGCAATGACTCCTAGTCATTTACAGAGAAGCAGATGTCCACGTAAGTATAGCAGCTGAGCATGACTGAGCCAGGCGAAGGTGCTGGCTCCCCTCATTAACTGCACATTCTCCCAAGTTACTGAAACTGCAGGAGAAGGATGTGAGTCTGCAGGAGAGGAGGTTCTGTGAGCCTTAGGGGTGCACCTTTGTGTTTCCAGTAGATTCTAATACAGAGTACCCTGAGCACCATCCCCATCAGCAAAAGAAGAAGAATGCCCATATATTTCTGGTCTATGTTTTAACGGACTATATGCAGAGGAAAGGATCAATCCATTAACACATCATGTATATTTTTAAATATATGCTAAAATAAACAATTCGAAAAATTCATCCTATTTTATAGACCACTCTTCTAGAATTTAATTTGGAGAATCGCTGTCTACACTCTTCCTTACTAAGGGATTCAGAATTCAGCTACATTTGACTGTGTTTAGAACCATCAGGTTTTATTCCCATCTATAAACTTGGCATCTCAGCTCTGTACTGTGCAAACAGTAGTGTCCCTCAGTTAATTTAATTTAAAGATTCTGAGTAGCCATTTCTTTCATTTACTTTTCGACCTCAGTTTCCTCTTGGTTTTTCTCCATTGCAGGACCCAGTCTCCTCTTTATCTCTGGCTCACTAGTGAAAACCTCACATTGATCAAGGGCAGAGCAGGGGATGAGGCGGGCCTTCCAAAGAGCCCCTGGTCTCACCCCTCCTCATCCATGGCTCCAGACAACACTGGCCAGGGCAGGGTGTTGTTACTGATGACTTCCAAGGGTCCCTGGTGGACCTCAGGCCAGTCTGAGCATGTGGGCATCTCTTTGCCGCTCCCAAGCAGAAGGCACTGGAGTATCCACTGCCTCAAGCGATCCCGCTTACCCGCCCTTTGAATAATGCAACAGTGTGGAGGCGAGACCGGCAGCTCCCCTGCTGGCGCCCAGTGATCTGAGCTGCCCCTGGGGTCGGTGGGCACTTCTTGGGGCCCTCCTGCTTCCGGTATGGAGGGGGAACGGCCCAGAGGGATGGAGCAGGGAACAGTTGATGGCCGTGAACAAATGAGTGACTTAGCTCTCACAGCTGGTAACCAGCAGCTTCATCTTAGTTTAGAGGCAGGAGGCAGATGGGCCCCCCAGGGTAAAGCAACCGGAGATTCATTCTCTATTGGCCAAAACTACAAAACGGGAGTAGGAGGGCAATTAAGGGGGGATGCTGGACCCTGCACAGACCACATATTTCTCGTTCCCAAAGTCGAGGCCTCCCCGACCACACGTGCATAAAAAGCTTCTTGGAGGCCAAAGGGGAGGCATGTCAAGGGATGCTCTACCCATAGGCCTTTGTGGTAGGATCCATCTTGGCTAAGAGATGCGTGCACATGTGAGAGGATCCTGAGATAAACCAAATCTGGACTGTGAATCAGGGAAACCGCAATGACTGGAGAAGGAAACCAGAAGAAATGCTGCTTAAAAGTGACTCAAACCGCCACGCGGGCGTGACTCAGCAACCCTCTTTTCCTGAGTCCCCCTATGTGTCTATGCACACGTACTATATTTATTTCCTCTGATAAATACCTTACTTGCTTCACTACTCTCCATCTTCCAAGCCACTGCAGGCTGAAGCCACCAGAGATCCACGTTCCAGTGGCCACAGCAGAGCAGGGCTTCAACTCTGGTTTGTCCAGGGAAGAGGCAACTACATCCTTGCTTGTTTTCACATGGAATTAATTGTAAGGGAACAGAAAAATATCTTGCTGATATTTAATATGATGTAAGTTGTGTCCCGAGCGCTGCATCTTTGCTGTGAGTTTTGCTCAGCCTGCGCTGCTGCGTGATTCTGAGGCAGGCTCACAGTGTTCCTCACTGGCATGTAGCCTGATTAGAAAAAGCTGATGGGAAAAGACAGGGAACACAAGTGAGCAATGGGGAAATATTTTCTAGATGTGCTTTAGAAAGTAAACGTGTGCTAATATCACATAACAATGGTCCTATTCCTCTTGAAAGTAAATGCACTTGATAACTAAATCCAAGCAAAGTCTTAGCGTGGTTGCCTTTGACATATTAAAAACTTGAAAGATAATGTGGCACCTTTTTAAAAAGTGTTAAGATTGTCAGAATCAATCAATCAGACAAAAGCTGGGGAATTCAGAGCAGAGATGACAATGTTCATCTGCCTATTTTCACCCCACTTGGTGATGTAACCGCGTGACTTCCATTAAATAAGCCACTTAGTGCCACAAGTGTACCCATTAGGATCCCTCCACAGCTCTGTAATTACTGTTATGAGGAGCTTGGTGCTTAAACCTGTGCATATGCTGAAGAAACGTAGGCATTTGTATTTCAATCCAACTCGCTTGCACGCAGCTCTGGAATTGTCCACCTACTTTAATTCTTCAAGTGAGTTAAAAATGAGTAACAGGGTGAAAGCAAGTTAACTTTGGAAATTCATGAAGACCTTCTCCTGCTGGGTGATGTGGGACAGTTGATGATTTTGACTTTACCTTTAGTGAGGTTGTCACAAGTGTGCCAAGGATTGCATAAACCACCCTGCAGGGCATTTCTTTTTATCCTCATCACTATCTCACGCAGCACTGAGGGGTGAAGCAACTTGCCCAGGGTCACACAGCATGCTAGCGGTGGAAGAGACAGAGTTCCAGCCTCCATGGTCAGACACGATCACATGCAGGTAGAACGTCTGCCTTCTCTGGTGCTCAGTGAGACATTTATGGGCTAGGGCCTAACCTCCCCCCATTCATTCTATGTCTCTGAAGCTGGATCACTTCCTCAGGGAAGCCTGGTCTACCTGAAGGGCTGCTGTGACGACGGCTGAAACCGTTGGAAATGGGGACCCAGCACCCCATTGTGGGTTAGTCCTGTAAGATGTGGATGTATGGCACTGGATAAGGTGTGGCTGATACACACACACACACACACACGTCCCCACGGCACCTGACAAGGTGGGTCAGAGCCCACCCGCTAGAAGAACCCCCTTGAGTTAAGGCGAAAAGACAGGGTCCCACACAGGCTTTATAAAAACCCCTATGCTTGATGAGGTGGGAATGGACAGGAAAAGCTGCAAGAATTCCAGGTGGAATGAGACCACCATGTGCTCGAGAGGAGGCCCCCTGAAGATGAGAAGGATCTGAGATGGGAGAGACGCCCAGCCCAGGGCATGGCAGACTGAGGCGTCAGGAGCCAGGACTGAAACCAAGAAAAGGCAAAGCGATGCACCAGTGAAAGGAGAGGACTTCTTTCCAGGAACAGGGGCTCGTGGAACAGGGGGCATGGTGGGGGAAAGAATAAACACTCGAGCTTTACCCCTGCAGGGTGGGATGGTCCCTGATGGCCTTAGCAGGAGAGCAGAGAGTCAAACTGGTGCTTAAAGAGGCTTGTCCTGGAAGGATGGAGCTCAATCAGTGAGTGAGAAAGCGAGACTGTCAGTCGCTCAGTCGCGTCCGTCTCTCTGCGACCCCGTGGACTGTAGCCCGCCAGGCTCCTCTGTCCATGGGATTCCCCAGGCAAGAATACTGGAGTGGGTTGCCGTGCCCTCCTTCAGGAGATCTTCCTGACCCAGGAATGGAACCTGGGTCTCCCTCTTTGCAACCGGACTCTTTACCATCTGAGTCATCAGGGTGAGGTGAAGTCGCTCAGTCGTGTCCGACTCTTTGTGACCCCGTGGACTGTAGCCTACCAGGCTCCTCTGTCCATGGGATTCTCCAGGCGAGAATACTGGAGTGGGTTGCCATTTCCTTCTCCAGGGGATCTTTCCGACCCAGGGATCGAACCCAGGTCTCCCGCATTGGAGGCAGACGCTTTAACCTCTGAGTCATCAGGGAAGTCCAGTTAAATCATTAAAGAGAGCCAAAAAGAGAATGAAGTGGGGGCCTGCCCCTCTCCAGCCCTCACCCCCACCAGAGCCAGAGGTGGCTCTGAAAACCACCACAGGAGATGTCCCCGGGTCCCAGGGCAAGCTGTCGAGAAGGTCCTGAAACAGGAGTGCTGGGTGAGCAGCAGAGAGAAGGCTGGTGTGGCCTCAGCGCAGATGGGGAGGAGAGCGGTGCTTCGCCTTAATGGAACTCTGATTTTCTCCAGGGAGCTCCTTGCAAAAGAAGCCAACAGGCCATCGGTGCCAGCCTGGGGTGCAGAAGGGGCTGAGTCTGAGCCCGCGGAGTTGAAGGTCATTCATACTAAGATCAGGGTTAAAGGGCTTCAGGACACGGAAAGCACAGTGAGCCGAAGAGAGGGTGCAGGTGCCCTGCCTCGGGTCCAGGCTGAGTTCTGTGAGCAGCTCTACGCCAGCCTCTCCTGAGAAGGCTCATGGTGAGGACTTCAGGAGTGGTCGGTGATGCAACACGCAAGTTGCTCACCAGCGAGATGAAAAGGGGAGCAACTTAAGTGCTCCACGCCACCCCGTTACCCATTTTCAGAAACAAACGTGTGATATCTAATGCCCTCGAATCGAACCTGAGCTTGGAAATGTCTGATGAGGCTAGAATTTGAAGTTCTTTGGATAAAAGTTAACTTGAAAGTTCAGTGTTCTAAAACCGTAAGTCAGGGTAGAGAGAGCTTTTAAACCTTGTTCATTTGACCTAGCAACTTTCATTCCATCTTTTAGGACTATCCTCGATTCTTGTTTTTTAACATTTTAATCGTAATTTATGGAGGTTGAAAGAATTCTATTGAAGAAATAACTATGAAAAGACCAGCATCACTGGGTAGAGTAGGGAGTCTGAAACGTCAGGATAAAACATGCCTGGGACCTTGTTAAAATGAGGACTCATGGACTGGGAGCATGCTGGATGGTAGCCAACACATCTCTTTGAAAAACAAAACAAAACACAAGAGGCGATTCTCATCAGCTCACCCTGGATGCACTCTTTTTGACACGCTGCTTTATTTTCTTAACTTTACATTACGGAAGTATTAGCAGCTATGTTCATATCAGGACAGCTTATTAAGAGTGAATAATGCAAGAACAGATAATGTAATTCTGAACCTAACAACTTCTGCCGATTTCCTCATTCTTGCAATTTCCTTGGCGGGCTGTGCTGTCTCTTTGAGAGGCATCGTGTGACGCTGTAAAGAAACCTCCTTTCTGAGACAAAGAATGAGGTGAGAAATAGTTTAAATATTATAGGGTTGAAGTTACAGGGCAGATGAACCAGAGACACGAAAGTGGGAGGTATAAGCTTGAACACCTGCCGTGATGTGGCCTTAGCACCAGCTGTTTTATATTCAAAATGTGTCACAGAAGGCAATCCAATCTAAACTGAAAGGAAGAAAAGAAAAATAGCATTTCATGTTTCTCTACAATATACAGACAAACGACAAAGGTCAAGGGCATGGTGGCTATACTAATGAGCACACCTCATAGGAGGGACCTTCACAAACCACATTCTCGGGGGGGGAGATTAAATTTGAGTGAATATGAGAAAAGATTAAGAAGAAATAAAGTCAGGATACTGAAGAAACAAGGCCAACGAAACGGGAGAGCTCCGTGCTTAACTCCAGGCATCAAAAGCACCCCACCCACAGCCGCGTGGTCGCTCGCGCCCGTCATGAAAGATGAGAAACACATCAGAAACGAGGCAGCTCCTCAGGGTTCATGCACGTCATTGCTGGGGCGAGCCATTTAACCCACTTATTTGGAAAAATAATGCTAGAGCTGATCAGAACGGTCAGGATCCAAGAAACAGGTTCAGACAGCTGTGGTCAGTTCAACAAGGGGTGTGTTTCTCTCTTAAACTTAAAGGCTGCTTGCTGGTGGACATTATTTATGTGCTGTTAAACCTCATAAGGAAAATATTAAAGCTCTCAGTATGGGGAGAGCTTTAATACGAAACAAGCATTAAATCGTGTTGTTTGATGTATAACTTCCTATGGCACATAAATCTGCTAGCATCTGCTAACTATGTAAATGATTTGTGACATTCTCTTTGGTGTGTTTAGTAAGAAGACAGTAAATTTGACCGATGACTAGGTATGAGAATGCCAAACCTTCATTAATTAAACAGGAAAGTCTCAATGTGAGGGAAAAAAAATCCCTCCTGTGGTTGTAGATGCTAACAGTGAGTGAAAAAATAGAAAGAGGGGTCTGGACTGGGGAACTGGGGGAAGGGTTGATTCTTAAGGGCAGTTTCCAGAATACACAGAGCAGCTCATACTCAAGCTTGGGCAACTTCCGGCAGGGCGGGGGGCATCTAACAGAGACTGGGCCGTGGTGCCCCTCCTGTGAGAGCTCCGGTTCTCCTGAGCAGCTCAGACTTGGGAGAGTATTCGCTGTCACTCCTCCAGACGCTCAGGGAAGCTGAGCCCTGCGGAGCTGGGGTCCGGCCCACCCCCCTCGCTTTGCAGGCTTGTTCTGCGAGATGCCCAGGGTTCGCATTCCAGCCCCTCCCTCAGGAGCACTCAGGAGTGAAGAGGTTACAAGCCTCCTCGGGCACATCCCCATTTCCAAATGCAGACGGCTTTCACACCCCGTCACCTGGCACCAGGGCGGGTGGAAGCCGGTCCCGGGTCTGAGCGGGCAGCCGGGTCAGGAAGTGATTCTGTTCCTTCAGCACCCGGGGGTCATCCTTCCTGGTGTCCCTCTCCGGTGCCTCTCACCATCACCACCAATCCATCAGCTGAGCCTCATTTCAATTCAAGCCCTGGGGAAAGACAGTTCCCTGAGGGTTTTTTTTTTTTTTCCTTCAAAAAAAGAGCATGGTTTCTCCTTTAAGCCCTTTGTGGAAGGAGGAAACATGAGCAATCGCGATGAACCATTTGGAAACCAAATAAAAGCAAAAAAGGATGAGAAACGAACGCCACAAGCCCTGTGGGAGTAAAGCAAAACTACGCATTCCTTCCTTTCCCTGGGAAGCAAGCCCTGCAGCCTGAACACTCTGTCCTGTTCCAAAAGCAGCCCTCGGGCTGAGAGCGGGGCTGCCCGGTGCCCAGTTCACAGAGCAGGGAGGGGCGGTGCTCCCTCCAGGGAGGCTCCCACCCAACCAGGTGCAGGGCGAAAGCCCGAGGCCTTTGGACACGATGGTCACATCACATCTATTTTCAAAAGGTGGGAAAGTGCCTGCATCTTCCCAAATAAGCAGTTGTTTTCTCATTCTTCAATGTAAATCTACTCATCGCAGGTAAAGCCAGGTACATTAAGCCTTGCCTTCCTGCCCTTTAGAATGTACACAAACAAGGAAGTCCAGAGACCGCGCGCACCGCTGCTGAAGCCCTCGGCCTGTCAGCGATCCATTTCCAGGATCACTGTCTGAGAGCAGAGCTGTTCTTTATGCTGATAACAGGAACTGTAATTAAGCTAACGCAGGGACTATAAATTATTAGAGGTCGATGGCATCTGATGTATCAGCTACATTTTTATATTCATGAATAACATTTCTCTGGTGTTGTTATAATACACCATGCAAACAGCACTTAGGATACACACAAGTTTCTCAAAGTCCCTGCCTTATATAAAACAATCTGATGGGAGACCATGAACAGGTTAGGAAGACATATGAAAAACAAGGAGGAAGATAAATTTGTGATCAAACAAGGGGGCAGTCTTTGTAAACGCTGGAAAACACTCATGTGCAAGTTAGCTGATTTCTTCGGAAATACAGACCTGCCCTGATATTACTTTTGACAGTAAAGGTCTTGCTTTGAAGCAAGCCAACTCCCCATACTGTGAGCCAGCAGGTTTTCGTTGCTCGTTGTGGGGGCCGTAGTTAAGCAAAACATATTTATCAGCCAAACAAAGCTAACTTAAACCTGAAACATTAAAGTGTGAACTGCCATATGTCTTTGAACCTAAACAAACGTCTTGATTGCATTTTACTGGGTTTTGTGGTGACAAGTTACCGTATTCAACCCAAATTTCTTCCTCAGTGGTGTCGGTCTGGTTCGCTCAAGTCCCGTGGACCTTTCAGAAGAGAGGCAGCCCAGTTAGCGCTGCATTTCTCTTCGGTTTTGTCTCTCGCTCCAGTCAACAACCTATCGCCTGTGGTGTTTCATCCAGAACTGCGGAGGGAATGTGCACAGGACGCTTTGCTCCTCTCTTCTCGAGCTCAGGCTTGGGACACGAGCGCACTGCAGAGAGAAGGCGCAGCGCCCCTGCTCGGCCCTGGCACGTGGGCCCAGTCCCGGGCACCCGCTCCGCCGGAGCCGTTCGCGCTTTAAGCCACGACCACGCGGCCGCAAGCAGCTTTGGCGCGGGTCACTTGGAGGGTGTATCCCGTGGGCGGCAAGGACGCCAAGCCTGTCCGGGGGCAGGGGAGCAGGATGTGAGATCGGGTCACTTCTCTTCCAGAGAAGGTGACTGTGAGCAGAGACCCAGGACACAGAGGGCGGCAGGCGGGTGGCTGGGGCTGTGTGCCCAGGACAGCCGGCGGGCCGGGTGCTGGGGGCAGGTGAGCGCAGAGGGCGCGTGGGGTGGGGCCCCCTCCTGGACTTGTGGAGGACCTTGGCCTTCCCTTTGGCTGAGACGGATTTTGAGCAGAGGAGCCTCCCAGCCCGGCTCATATTCGGGGGCGCATTGAGAACAGAATGTGGTCCCAACGGATCAAGGTCAGCGGAACCAGAGGCTGCCGTTAACTTCTCCGAGCCCCTCTCCCTCGGCTGCACCAGGGGTCGAGCACGGTGCCCCCTCACAGCCTCCTTGGGACGACTGTGTGAGACCATACAACTAACCTACTTGACTTCCAGTCGGCTCAGGAAACGCCCGTCATGGCTACTGCGTGCTGTTATCCACAGCTGGTACTTTGCGAGCACCCGGGAAGTTTACCCCGAGACCCTGAAACACAGCCTTGAGAGTCATCCCCCGGCATTTCCTGGGAGCCCATCCTACAGCCTCGGAGGCGGGAGCAAGGCTGCAGGAGCCCATCGGGAGACCTCACTGGGATGGGGCGAGGGGTCACTGCCAGCACCCGCCAGGACTCCCACGCATCTCCTCCTTGCAGCTGCTGGTGTTCAATCGCTCAGTCCTGTCTGACTCTCTGCGACCCCATGGACTGCAGCATGCCAGGCCTCCCTGTCCATCACCATCTCCCGGAGTCTGCTCAAGCTCATGTTCACTGAGTCAGTGAGGCCATCCAACCATCTCATCCTCTGTCGTCCCCTTCTCCTCCCGCCTTCAATCTTTCCCAGCATCAGGGTCTTTTCCAGTGAGTCGGCTCTTTGCATCAGTTGGCCAAAGGATTGGAGCTTCATCTTTAGCATCAGTCTTTCCAATGAATATTCAGGGTTGATTTCCTTTAGGATGGACTGGTTGGATCTCCTTGTAGTTCAAGGGACCCTCAAGACTCTTCTCCAACACCACCGTCCAAAAACATCAATTCTTCAGTGCTCAGCCTTCTTTATGGTCCAACTCTCACATCTGTACGTGACTATTTAAGTCCTAAACTAAACCCATAAGGCACTGAGGCTGGCAGAATAAGGGCCCTCTGGATACGTCCACATCCTCACCGCAGCACCTGGGATGTGTCACGTGACATGGCAAGAAGGAACCAGGTTAGCAGGTGGCCGGGTGGGGCCTGGGGGCGAATGGTTGCTGATCAGCTGACTTTGAGATATGAGTAGTCTGCTCTGTCCAGGGGCATCTGTGCAACCCCGAAGGTCCTTACACACACGGGAGAGGGAGGCCCCAGAGCGTCTGTGAAGGAAGAGGGGTGCAACCAGCCCCCGTGCAGGAGGGAGGAAGGGGCCAAGGAGGAGGCGGGCAGCAGCCCCTGCAAGCTGAGAGCCTCCAGAAAGAGCTTGGCCTTGATTTCAGTCCAGGGAGGCCATCTTGGACGTCTGATGTCAACATCGCAAGATAGCGAGTTTGTTTAAGCCACTACATCCGTGATCATTTGTCCCATCAGTGACAGGAAATTAACCCAAGTACCACTGGCTTTAGCCCTTCCAATTACCAAAGCTCTGCGTCACAAGCCACGAAATAACTTTCTGACTTCCCTTTAAAAGCCATCACCGGTGTCATCTGATTCTATGATCTCATGGGCATTGCTCCCTGGAGCCTAGCAATGGCTCTACCAGGTGGGCGCTGACCACCTCTGCCGTAGAGACACAGGAGGAGGGTAAACACTCGGGAAGCAGGACGGCACATCTGATAGCAGCAGAGCAGTGTTTGGGGAGGACCCTGGGACACGCTCGGTGGGGCCCTCCGCTGCAGGTTTTAAGGCCTCCTTTCTCTGTCCCCGAGGCATCACCTAACTCTCTTTTGAGATGACTGGAATCAGGATCCCGGCCAGCGATGAGGAGGAGGGGGCATGGGAGGAGTCACCTCTCACGGGACCTGTACCCTCCCTGCTCTTGAACCTGTGCCCCCGGTCCAGCCTTTTCCAATTGCTATGAAAACAAGGCCCTGTCCACCCCTGCCCGCCCAACCGACCTCAACGTCCCCCACATCCCAGAGAAGCCAGCTCACGTGACCCCGGAGTCAGAGAGCCAACAGGAAGGGGGCTGTGAGCACCGGGGCCCCCAGCGCCCAGGGGAGTCAAGCTGGTGAGGCCAGAGCTCCCGATCCCTCCGTCTGGATGTCTAGGTGCATAGAACATCCTGGGTTACAGCTATTGACAGCTAATTAAAATACAGGCGACCCTAGAACAAGGCGGCTTTGAACTTCTCCCATCCACCTTTGTGTGGCTTCCGGTGTAAGCGCTACAGTCCTCCACGGGCTGACTCTGAGGTTGCAGGTCCATGAATACGGGGGTGGGAGTTGGGGGGCATAAGTTAGGTTTCCAATTGTGAGGAAGGCGAGTGCCCCGACCCCTCCTTGTTCAAGAGGTGACTGTGTTTTGATCGCTCAGGGTACAGTGACCCAGCCAGGTGTGACCAGCTGTGGCCCGAGATCCGCCGGGAACATCACTGACTGTGACTTTGGCAGCAGGACTTTCCTCCAACGTGGAACAAGAATCAGCGGCAGTTCCGTCTGCAGGGGCTGTGCCCTGGGCTCACACCCACCGACCGCCCTTCCCGGGGGAGGTCGCAGACAGTCCGGGCACCGTGGGAGGGAGGGGGATGGGGTGTGATGCCCCTGCCCGTGCCAGGTGGGGGCCTCGGAAGCAGAGCCTGCCTCAGACCTGCCCCAGGTCGGCCTGTCCGTCCGGTCCTCACATCTGCACCGGTGGCCCAGCACACGGAATCAGGCAACACCATGGGGGCTGGAGATTCCCGCAAGACTCGTCGGGGGTGAGCGTCCTCCGACCCGCGTACTGAAGTCCTCAGCCCGCTCCCTAGAATGGCCTCGTTCGCAAACGGGGTCAGTGCAGCTGGAATTAGCTAAGATGAGGTCCGGCCTGAGGTGGGCTCGACCGATGTCACCAGTCTCACTGTAGACAAGGGGAATCTGGGCACAGCAGGCAGAGAAACCGCAGCACGTGAAGATAAAGGCAGGGCTGGAGCTGCTGCGTCTGTGTTCAGACTGCACCCAGATTGGCGGCAACCACGAGAAGCTGGAAATCGGTCCTGAAGATCGGAAGGACTGACGCCGAAGCTGAAGCCCTAATGCTTTGGCCCCCTGATTCGAAGAGCTGACTCACTGGAAAAGACCCTGATGCTGGGAGGAGAAGGGGACGACCGAGGATGAGATGGCTGGATGGCATCACCGACTCGATGGACGTGAGTCTCAGTGAACTCCGGGAGATGGTGATGGACGGGGAGGCCTGGCGTGCTGCGGCTCATGGGGTCACAAACAGTCAGACACGACTGAGCGCCTGAGCTGAACTGAACCAGAAGCTGGGAGAGCTTCTCACAGCGCTAGGAGGAGCCACCTGGGCCGACACCTGGATCTCTGGCTTCCAGGCTCCAGCCGCGGGACAGCGAATTCCTGCCGCCCAAGCCCCGCCTGTGGTGTTTCGCCAGGACCCCACACACCCCTGCAGATCCGACGCCCCTGTTCCTGGCTGAGCCGTGGCCCCTCCTTGCCCAGCTTATTCTTCTGGCTCCGGTGGGGTCTAGAGTCTGCATTCCCATCACTTGTTCCAGGTCTGACTCGTGAGTCCCATCCACTCCCGTTGGTGCCAATGACCCGCAACAAACTCACATCTTCTCTGGGGTCCCAGCGTCCCTGTGTCTTCAGCTGGAATGGGGGTCCTCTGCTTCCGCCCCCTCTCACTGTGCCCCCCACCCCCTCACCCCTTTCCTCAGGCTCTCAGGTCTCAGGACACCTTTCACTCAGACCTCAGCCCTCAAGCAGCAGCTCTCAGCAGGCTGAATACACAGGCAGTTTTGAAGATCCACTGTCTTCTATCAAGATGGGCATTAAAGAGATTTGCAAAATGGAAACCAGTGCCACTCTTAACTTTTTTGTTTTGGAAAACATAGCTGTATTTCATGGCACTATGTTGTTTACATTACTTAAAGTGGGCTCATCACTGTTCTTTTAAATGAGCTCATAAGTGGTTTTCACAGCGTTAACGTTGAATATGGGTGTATGTTAGTATCAATAGATAAAAGCCACACAAACAGAAACTCTTTGGAGTCCTTGGTAAGCGTCACAGTTAAGGAAAACTGACTCTTCCTGCCTCTCTTCCAGGCCCTCATAAGTGAAGCCTTGGGTTGCTTCCTCTGTGGTGAAAGCAGAGTGGTGAAGGCCCCCGTCCCTCAACAGGGCAAACGTCAGCCAGCTGAAAGGTCAAGCCCATCTCAGCATTCTGAGGACGTCCCTGGTGGCTCAGATGGTGAAGCGACTGCCTGCAGTGCGGGAGCTCCGGGCTCAGTCCCGGGGTCGGGAAGATCCCCTGGAGAAGGGAATGGCACCCCACTCCAGAACTCTTGCCTGGAAAACCCCATGCACGGAGAAGCCGGATATGCTACAGTCCATGGGGTCGCAAAGAGTCGGACACGACTCAGTGACTTTACTTTCACTTTCAAGGTCCCTGGTGGCTCAGAGGTTAAAGTGTCTGCCTGTAATGTGGGAGACCAGGGTTCGATCCCTGGGTCGGGAAGATCTCCTGGAGAAGAAACTGGCAACCCACTCCAGTATTCTTGCCTGGAAAATCCCACGGACGGAGGAATCTGGTGGGCTACAGTCCAGGGGGGCGCAAAGAGTCAGACGCGACTGAGCGACTTCACAGCATTCTAGAAGACTTTGATCTCCCAACCCTCCTGAAAGTGGGTTAGGATGCCAGGGTCCATGGGCCACATCCACTGAGCAAAATACACCTCTTATTCCCCAGGAATTATTCGGTTTCTTCTAAAAGCATAGTAAAATCAATCCACTTCAGCTATATGATCCTTCTTAAAAATACGGTATGTCAAAATTGACTCACAATCAGCTCCGCTCTTCATCAGGCTGGGTGGCGACTGAAGTGAGGGGGCCTGGTGGTGGGCGCCCTCTGCTGGTCAGCCTGGGACATGACTGACGGCGTGGCTCTCCAGTGATCCAGCTCCTTCTGCCCAGCAGCCAATTAAGAAGCAGACAAAGGCATTCAAGTATCAACTACATACTTTATTTACTTTCAATAATTAAAATGTTTTGGAAAGTCAAGATTATCACATCAGAATTCAACATGGTTAAAAATACTTCAGTTCAGTTGCTCAGTCATGCCCGACTCTCTGGGACCCGGTGGACTGCAGCATGCCAGGCTTCCCTGCCCTTCACCAACTCCCGGAGCTTGCTCAAACTCATGTCCATCGAGTCGATGATGCCATCCAACCATCTCATGGCCATAAAAATATTTGGCGACATTCAATTATCTGTACCTTGTCTGAGCATTTCATCCGGTAACTTAAAACAGAAACCAAAAGTCGTCTCTTTGTTTATCTTCATGAGCTACTGATACATGTATTAAGCAAGCATCTTGATCAGTCAGCTGCTGCTCTTGGGAGCTGTGTGTGTGTGTGTGTGTGTGTGTGTGTGTGTGTAAAGAAAAACAAAGAAAGTGAGCTGGTAGATTCAAGTAAAAGAAAACAGGCTACGGAAAGAAAACTTTCTACAAAACCTAAGAGACACCTTTCTACCTATATCTCTATCCTAGTAATTATCTTCACCACATATCCAGGGAGGGATTGATCATGCCTTGTGAAAGCTTCCCTAAGAGTTATTCAGGTTTGGGATAAATTTACATGGACAATCTCTAACAAAAATAGAAAAAAAGCAATTAAACTATTTTGCATTTAGCAAGAGTCAGCTTGGTTGTCAGCTATCAGCCTATCTTGAATAATTCGGAATGTACCTTAGTGGTTCTGCCCGCTTCAGAAAGGCAGGCTGGCCATTCCTCCTCAGTCATCCACCAGGGACTCTTGTACAGGGGCATGCCAAGGGTGAACTGAGCACTTCCTCTGTGCTGGGCATTGTGCCAGGCTAGGGGCAAGGTCAAAGATTCAGTTCCGTTCAGTTGCTCAGTCATGTCAGACTCTTTGCGTCCCCATGGACTGCAACACGCCAGACTTCCCTGTCCATCACCAACTCCTGGAACTTGCTCAAACTCATGTCCATCGAGTCAGTGATGCCATCCAACCATCTCATCCTTTGTTGTCCCCTTCTCCTCCTGCCTTCAATCTTTTTCAGCATCAGGGTCTTTTCCAATGAGTCAGTTCTTTGCATCAGGTGGCCAAAGTACTGGAGCTTCAGCTTCAGCATCAGATCTTCCAATGAATATCTGGGACTCATTTCCTTTAGGATGGAGTTGCGTATCTCCTTTCAGTCCAAGGGACTCTCAAGAGTCTTCTCCAACACCACAGTTCAAAAGCATCAATTCTTCGAGCTCAGCTTTCTGTATAGTCCAACTCTCACATCCATACATGACCACAGGAAAAAACCGTAGCCTTGACTAGATGGACTTTGTTGGCAAAGTAATGTCTCTGCTTTTTAATATGCTGTCTAGGTTGGTCATAACTTTCCTTCCAAGGAGTAAGCATCTTTTAATTTCATGGCTTCAATCACCATCTGCAGTGATTTTGGAGCCCCCCCAAAAATAAAGTCAGCCACTGTTTCCACTGTTTCCCCATCTATTTACCATGAAATGATGGGACCAGATGCCATGATCTTTGTTTTCTGAATGTTGAGCTTTAAGCCAACTTTTTCACTCTCCTCTTTCATGTTCATCAAGAGGCTTTTTAGTTCCTCCTCACTTTCTGCCATCAGGGTGGTGTCATCTGCATATCTGAGGTGATTGATATTTCTCCCGGCAATCTTGACTCCAGCTTGTGCTTCCTCCAGCCCAGCGTTCCTCATGATGTTTTCTGCATAGAAGTTAAATAAGCAGCGTGACAATACACAGCCTTGACGCCCTCCTTTTCCTGTTTGGAACCAGTCTATTGTCCATGTCCTTAGTATATTTTATTGTGAAATTTGATCAGCTCTGTGTCACCCTCAAACCCTTCCATGCAAACATGCTGCCTCTTCAGACAGAGCAAATGAACACTCAGACAGAATGGCGCTTTTCGTTATGAAACGACCCCTTTTACCCTATAGGAAACTGAGTTGCTGAAATTACCAAGGCCCACTCAGTCCCACTCGGCAGGAGCTGCCGGTGTCAGCGTCACAGACAAGTCTGCAACAGAGGCTGCCACCACGTTGCAGAACGGCATTCAGAGAAGCACGTGGGGCCAGTGGAGAAGCTTTGTCAGATGGGCCTGCAGGTGCCGTGCAGCGTCCAGGGCAGGGGAAGTGGAGCAGGAGGGGCCGGTGCGGGCATCTGGTGAAGTCACTGACGTGCAGAGAGCAGGCCAGCTCACTCCCAAGGGCGGTGTGTGCCACGCCCCTGTTCTTCTGTGACCAAGTGCCTGTGTCTCAGGAAAAGGGGTGCTGAAGCCAATTAATGGGCCGGGAGCTATGATGTGACCTGGAGAAAGTATAAGACCGAGGCCCAGCCGGTGCTGAGAAAGACTGAGGGCGATGGTGTAACCTGGGGAAAGTGTAAGACCCGAGGCCCAGCTGATGCTTGGCAAGANATGGGCCGGGAGCTATGATGTAACCTGGAGAAAGTATAAGACCGAGGCCCAGCCGGTGCTGAGAAAGACTGAGGGCGATGGTGTAACCTGGGGAAAGTGTAAGACCCGAGGCCCAGCTGATGCTTGGCAAGACTGAGGGTGGGAGGAGAAGGGGCTGACAGAGGACTAGATGACTGGATGGCATCACCGACTCGATGGATGTGAGTGTGAGTGAACTCCGGGAGTCGGTGATGGATGGGGAGGCCTGGCGTGCAGGGGGTTGCAAAGAGTTGAACACGACTGAGCGGCTGAACTGAACTGAAGGACTAAGACTTAATGGGCCATGGAGAAAGCCCCGGCACTGGAAGCTGATTATTACATCTGCTCTCCAAACACAGCTCTTTCTACCCACTTGTCTAAAACCATTCTATGTGCGGATTCTGTTATTTTTTTTCCATTGGAGTCCTTCTCACTGCAGTGTTTCCATTCAGGAATTTATCTGGAGCCTCACTGTTCTTATAGCTATTCTTAAGACTGCTTTCACATTGCAAGAAATCGTTTGTTCCATAATTCATTTTTTTTTTTTTAGCGCAGAGGGCGCGTGGGGTGGGGCCCCCTCCTGGACTTGTGGAGGACCTTGGCCTTCCCTTTGGCTGGGACGGATTTTGAGCAGAGGAGTCTCCCAGCCCGGCTCATATTTGGGGGTGCATTGAGAACAGAATGTGGTCCCAACGGGTCAAGGTCAGCGGAACCAGAGGCTGCCGTTAACTTCTCCGAGCCCCTCTCCCTCGGCTGCATCAGGGGTCGAGCGCGACGCCCCCTCACAGCCTCCTTGGGATGACTGTGTGAGACCATACAACTAACCTGCTTGACTTCCCGTCGGCTCAGGAAACGCCCGTCATGGCTACTGCGTGCTGTTATCCCCAGCTGGTGCTTTGCGAGCACCCGGGAAGTTTACCCCGAGACCCTGAAATACAGCCTTGAGAGTCATCCCCCCGCATTTCCTGGGAGCCCATCCTACAGCCTCAGAGGCGGGAGCAAAGCTGCAGGAGCCCATCGGGAGACCTCACTGGGATGGGGCGAGGGGTCACTGCCAGCACCCGCCGGGACTCCCACGCATCTCCTCCTTGCGGCTGCTGGTGTTCAGTGGCTCAGTCCTGTCCGACTCTCTGCGACCCCACGGACTGCAGCACGCCAGGCCTCCCTGTCCATCACCATCTCCCAGAGTCTGCTCAAGCTCATGTTCACTGAGTCGGTGAGGCCATCCAACCATCTCATTCTCTGTCGTCCCCTTCTCCTCCCGCCTTCAATCTTTCCCAGCATCAGGGTCTTTTCCAGTGAGTCGGCTCTTCGCATCAGTTGGCCAAAGGATTGGAGCTTCATCTTTAGCATCAGTCTTTCCAATGAATATTCAGGGTTGATTTCCTTTAGGATGGACTGGTTGGATCTCCTTGTAGTTCAAGGGACCCTCAAGACTCTTCTCCAACACCACCGTCCAAAAACATCAATTCTTCAGTGCTCAGCCTTCTTTATGGTCCAACTCTCACATCTGTACGTGACTATTTAAGTCCTAAACTAAACCCATAAGGCACTGAGGCTGGCAGAATAAGGGCCCTCTGGATACGTCCACATCCTCACCGCAGCACCTGGGATGTGTCACGTGACATGGCAAGAAGGAACCAGGTTAGCAGGTGGCCGGGTGGGGCCTGGGGGCGAATGGTTGCTGATCAGCTGACTTTGAGATATGAGTAGTCTGCTCTGTCCAGGGGCATCTGTGCAACCCCGAAGGTCCTTACACACACGGGAGAGGGAGGCCCCAGAGCATCTGTGAAAGAAGAGGGGTGCAGCCAGCCCCTGTGCAGGAGGGAGGAAGGGGCCAAGGAGGAGGCGGGCAGCAGCCCCTGCAAGCTGAGAGCCTCCAGAAGGAGCTTGGCCTTGATTTCAGTCCAGGGAGGCCATCTTGGACGTCTGATGTCAACATCGCAAGATAGCGAGTTTGTTTAAGCCACTACATCCGTGATCATTTGTCCCATCAGTGACAGGAAATTAACCCAAGTACCACTGGCTTTAGCCCTTCCAATTACCAAAGCTCTGCATCACAAGCCACGAAATAACTTTCTGACTTCCCTTTAAAAGCCATCACCGGTGTCATCTGATTCTATGATCTCATGGGCATTGCTCCCTGGAGCCTAGCAATGGCTCTACCAGGTGGGCGCTGACCACCTCTGCCGTAGAGACACAGGAGGAGGGTAAACACTCGGGAAGCAGGACAGCACATCTGATAGCAGCAGAGCAGTGTTTGGGGAGGACCCCAGGACATGCTCGGTGGGGCCCTCTGCTGCAGGTTTTAAGGCCTCCTTTCTCTGTCCCCGAGGCATCACCTAACTCTCTTTTGAGATGACTGGAATCAGGATCCCGGCCAGCGATGAGGAGGAGGGGGCATGGGAGGAGTCACCTCTCACGGGACCTGTACCCTCCCTGCTCTTGAACCTGTGCCCCCGGTCCAGCCTTTTCCAATTGCTATGAAAACAAGGCCCTGTCCACCCCTGCCCGCCCAACCGACCTCAACGTCCCCCACATCCCAGAGAAGCCAGCTCACGTGACCCCGGAGTCAGAGAGCCAACAGGAAGGGGGCTGTGAGCACCGGGGCCCCCAGCGCCCAGGGGAGTCAAGCTGGTGAGGCCAGAGCTCCCGATCCCTCCGTCTGGATGTCTAGGTGCATAGAACATCCTGGGTTACAGCTATTGACAGCTAATTAAAATACAGGCGACCCTAGAACAAGGCGGCTTTGAACTTCTCCCATCCACCTTTGTGTGGCTTCCGGTGTAAGCGCTACAGTCCTCCACGGGCTGACTCTGAGGTTGCAGGTCCATGAATACGGGGGTGGGAGTTGGGGGGCATAAGTTAGGTTTCCAATTGTGAGGAAGGCGAGTGCCCCGACCCCTCCTTGTTCAAGAGGTGACTGTGTTTTGATCGCTCAGGGTACAGTGACCCAGCCAGGTGTGACCAGCTGTGGCCCGAGATCCGCCAGGAACATCACTGACTGTGACTTTGGCAGCAGGACTTTCCTCCAACGTGGAACAAGAATCAGCGGCAGTTCCGTCTGCAGGGGCTGTGCCCTGGGCTCACACCCACCGACCGCCCTTCCCAGGGGGAGGTCGCAGACAGTCCGGGCACCGTGGGAGGGAGGGGGATGGGGTGTGATGCCCCTGCCCGTGCCAGGTGGGGGCCTCGGAAGCAGAGCCTGCCTCAGACCTGCCCCAGGTCGNTGGCATCGCTGGTCTGGGCCTTGAAGGGGGTGGTAAGATCGTGGTGGATGGCAGCCCCCTTTAAGGCCCCGAGACTCCCCTGCATTCGGTGAACGTCAAGCCAACAGAGACACTGAAGTGAGCTTGGAACCAGCCAGGCCACGGGGAGCCACAGACGCTGAATCGGGCTTGGGGGACCCATGGCACACCCAGGACTCGCCTGGGACTCGTAATGGCCTCGGTGGGCAGCCAGCCGGCAGCCTCGGATTCTCTCCTGGGGTTGACACCTTCCTCTGCCACCAAGTGGCGTGTCGAGCCACAAAAGCTGCTCAAACTCTAGCGGAGCTAAAATTTTAGAAGTTCGGTGGCTTGCTCTCTATTAGCAATTTTTTTAAAAATTCACCATTTTAAAGATAAAATTAAATGACTACACCTGTAATCTTAGATGAATAAATAATACCTTTAAGTACCTAGCATGAAGCTCATGACTGAGTCAGTTGTACACAGTCTATGTTCCTGATTACCCAGATGGCTCCAGGCCCGTTCATGATGGAGAGGCGTGGTGCCCAGGTCACTTCACCCCTGAATTCCGAGCAGAATCGTGTCAGTTTCCTACTGTCGTGGTAACGAGTTGTTGCTCAGGCACCAAGTCCTATCTGACTCTTTCCATCTCCGTGGCCTGCAGCACACCGGGCTTCCCTGTCCTTCACTATCTCCTAGAGTTTGCTCAAACTCGTGTCCACTGGGTCGGGAACAAATTACTAGTAGCTTAAAACAGCACAAATGTATTATCTTAATAGTTCCGGAGGTCAAAAGTCCAGAATGTGCCTCGTGGGGCTAAAATCTAGGTGTGGGCTGGTCTGTCCTCTCTCTCTCTCTGGAATGTCCGGGGGAGGATCTGTTTCTGGGCCTTTTCCACCTTCCAGAGGCGCTCCCATTCCTTGGCCCACGGCCCCGCCATCCATCTTCAAAGCACATCGCTCCAACCTCTGTCTCCAGCATCGCCTGCCTTCTCTGACCCCCCTGCCTCCATCTCACCAGGCACCTGTGGTTACACTGGGCCCACAGGGGTGGTCCAGGATCATGCCTGCAAGTCGCTGCTGCCATGGAGAGCGACAGAGTGGCGATCCAGGAGCAGATGCCCCCAGAAGCCTGTTACTCTGTCTGCAAGCTCCTGCCGCCATGGGAAGTGCCAGGTCCACGGGGCGGGGGTCCGGGAGGGGCTGTCCCTGGGACAGACACAACCTCTACCACAGCTTCTTCCTAAACTAGGAGAACACAAGTCTCACAGCTTATTCAAGACTTCAAAACAAGTTGCCCTTCTGCCCCTTATCCCTGCCCTGGAAGTTTCTGCAGTGTTTCAGGAATGTCACCCTGAGAATGGGGATGACCTGCTGGGTGGTAGGAGGTGGCCGATGCTTCCAAACTGGCTCGCCTTGTTCGCTGACCCTATATAGAGCGGTTTTTCCCCAAACCCCTTGGCAATAGCTTACTTTCTGTTGATTTGATCATCTGACTCTTCTTTTGAATGTGGCTGGGTAAAACTGATGGCCACCAATGACTCCTGAAGTCCGGTGACTGCAGCGGGAAAATCTCAGCAAAGACAGACGTGCTGAGATTCTTACACATCAGACGGGGGCATCTCTGGTTTGGGGTCTACGCTCATTCTGAACACTTTAGCAGACTTACTTTGCAGTGTACAGGGCAATGGTACCTCACAGGATCTTCGAACTACCAGCCAGGTTCCCTCTGTGCAGGAAAGCCCCATGGCTCAGAGCGTGAAGAATCCGCGTGCAATGAGGGAGACTTGAGTTCAGGGAGACCTGGGTTGGGAAGATCCCCTGGAGAAGGAAGTGGCAACCCTCTCCAGTGTTCTTGCCTGGAGAATCCCAAGGACAGAGGAGCCTGGTGGGCTGCAGTCCATGGGGTGGCAGAGTCGGCCCAGCTGAGCGCCTGACACTCCTCTCTCTTAGTTGAGGAGTGGAAGAGCCTCACCGATGGGAAGAGCTCCGGCTCGCTTGCTGGTTTTGTGCTGTTGTTGTTTGGGCTGCACGGCGTGGCTTGTGGGAGCTCAGTTCCCTACCGGCGATGGAACCCATGACCCCCCTCCCTGCCAGCAGCAGTGCAGAGTCTTAACCAACGGACTGCGGGGGAAGTCCTGGGGGAAAAAGTCTGACCCCTGGCCTGACCACTTACTCAGTGTGTGCTTTCAGGCAAACTGTTCAGTTTTTCTGAGCTTCTGTCATCCTGCTCCCATGAAATAGGGACAGTAACCCCAGCTTCCTCGGGAGGTTGATGGTGAACGCTGAAGAAGATCCTGCATGAAGCATTTAGTTCAGTACCTGACCAACAAGAAGCTCTCAGAGAAAGTGAAGTCTTTTTTTTCATTTATAGTTGATTTACAATGATGTAATACTAATATGAAGAAGCAGGGTAGATAGAATTGTCAATGTTTCCATTGAAAGGATTATAATTTCAGAAGTGATTTTTTTTAAGAATCACATTAGGATATCTAGAGTGAGACAAGGACTTCAGGGGCAACTGATGGGCCAAGTGCCCTCTGACCTTGGGTCACAAACCCACAGAGAGCGAGCACAGGCGTAGGGTGTGGTGGCAAAGACCAGGAGGCAGCCGGCTGGGGACACGTCTGAAGATAATAGCTCTTGGGGGGACTGGGGAGCAAGCAAAGGCTGGCACGCCCTCAGTGAGCGGACGCTGAAATTCACCATGAGGACAAAGGCAGGTCAGGGAGAAACGCATCATTTCTGAAGGCAGACTGAACGACGGGGCTTGTCAACAAGCCCTCAATTGTGAGAGCCACAAGGGAGTCAGGACAGTTATTCATTCTGAAAGCAGACGGTGCTTCTGTTGGTTTAGTCGCTAGGCCGTGTCCGACTTTGTGACCCGTGGACAGTAGCCCGCCAGGCTCCTCTGTCCACGGGGATTTCCCAGGCAAGAATACTGGAGTGGGTTGCCATTCCCTTCTCCAAGGGAATCGTCCTAGTCCAGGAATCGAACCCGGGTCTCCTGCATTGCAGGCCGATTGTTTACCAACTGAGCTATGAGGGAAACCCTTAGGGAGAAACACAAGTACTCATTTAAAGAGTATTTTCCTTGAACTGGAAACATCAGGTGTGCTTGCTGCAGAAGCCAGGTCACCCGCGTTCTACATGCAGGTTCTTCTGATCTAAATGTCAGATGGGTGGGATTCGATTAGATACGCCAAGCTGATGGTCAGCGGGCTCGGGTCAGAGACTGCGTGGGTGGGGACTCTCAGAACCTTCTTGCTTACAGCTGTGGCCCCCTTGGCCCTTTTCCTGGTCTGGGACCGCAGCCCAACCTCACAGCAATGCAAATGCTCCATCTGATGTCCAAAGGGCCGGCAGGGAGATTGCAGCTCTGAGTCTCCGAGCTCTTCTCCCTGGGATGGTATGATCACTCTCAGCCTTTCTGCTCCATGACGCATGAAGTTTTGGCAGCCGCTCCCAGAACCGGGAGGCTGCTGGGTTTTAACCATTGAGGTTCCCAGATAAGCAGGATCTCGCGCAGCGGTGGCTTCTAAGTTTGGGGAGAGAAAGAATCTGATAGGAAATACATGCCAACAATGTTTTCATTTACTTTGCTACCCTGATTTCTGTCTTTTTCAGTTTTCACATAGGATTAGTCAGAACAAAAAGACATTCCAAAGTATCTTTTCCCCATTTTTGTTTGTTTTCTCAAGTGCCTAAGAGCTGGCTCCTTTGAAGTTGTAGTTTAAGTATTCAATTCATTACGTTAGGTTTTCTTGAATAATTAGAGATGAACTTTTCTCATTCAAGTGAGAGTCACATGCTCCCTTGTTTTAAACAAGCCGGCATCTGAAATAAGCAACGTTTAGATTTTCCTTTCTTTCCTCCTTTGGGTTCATCACAGGCTATCTTTGCTTCACTACTGTATTTATGAACTTATTTCTAAGTGGACACCCGCTCCTGCCCTTCTGTGTCCTGGCCCATGTGCTGGTCTCCTGACCCCGGTGGGGAGGGGGTCTGTGTTTAGAAGTCCCAACGCATCTTCTGGTCCTCAGCATGTATCAGACACATAAATGTCTGTGGTATTAATAACTTCAAGAGTTTCTCAACAACTTTCAAATATAGGAGAATCATCTAAAATTCTGATCATTGCTGCCAAACCTGAAAGCCCATCACTTGTTATCCATAAAAAGCTTCTCTGAAAAGCCATTTTACGCAAGCATGCTGTTGTAGAAAGGATCTTGGGCTGGTAAGCTGGAGTATCCTGTTCCAGTTCCCGCCCTGCCCTTTATAGCTATTTGACAGTAAACGAGTCATTTCACTTCTCCACAGTCCAAACCCTACTCTTAAAAGCCAATAAAGGAAGCAGTCTGCAAGTTATGAAGCATTTGGTCAGATTAAATATCTCTGGGTTAAAACAAAAGAAAACAGATTGAACTCAACCCCCTGCCGAATCACAGTGAATTATCTGGGTTCTAGTGATGACAGAGGAAAGAACAAAATGTATGTTCTTGGGAAGGACTAAAAATTAGGGTTTGTGCCAGCTTCTAGGCGTTGAGTGGTTTCCTCAGTAAAAATGT
The DNA here is from genome assembly GCA_006410675.1 of Oreotragus oreotragus. Taxonomy (NCBI): domain Eukaryota; kingdom Metazoa; phylum Chordata; class Mammalia; order Artiodactyla; family Bovidae; genus Oreotragus; species Oreotragus oreotragus. The sequence continues at coordinate 412,101 of SJYX01015593.1, forward strand.
CTATTGTTAATGGCTTCATCCTGGGTTGATCGATGGGCCTTTGCCATTTTAATTCTTTGGAGGGTAGTAAGGTGACTCGCTGCGAAGGACTTAAATTACCCCTAACAGCTCTCAGATACCCCTGCGTGAAGCTGAGCAGAGGTCGACAGCCCGACTGCGCTGGTCACGACAGACGACAGAGCTGGAATCGGTGTGGTGTTTCTGGGTCTTTGTGGCGCATCGCAGTTATCACAGGGCTTAGACGATTGAGCTGGCTGCACTGTTGTTTGGACACTAAGTCCTGTTCAGCCCTTTGCGACCCCATGGAAGGTAGCCCACCAGGCTCCTCTATCCGTGGAATTCTCCAGGCAAGAATCCTGGAGTGGGCTGCCATCTCCTTCTCCACGGGATCTTCCCGACCCCGGGACGGAGACCGTGTCTCCTGCGTTGGCAGGCATTCTTTCCCCCTGAGCAACCTGGGTTGCACTGCAGTCCACTTATAACCCGGCCTTTGACTCAGGGAGAAAAGACACGGCCAACTCCTCTCCTAATGCTACCTCATCATGTGGAGAGTCATGTGAAGGACGTCAGAAACCAATCATTCTTGAAGAATTCGAGACGATACCAATTCATTTACTCAGTTCAGTGTGAGGTCTGGACCCATGAGAGCTGATCCCAACCTACACCACCATCAGTCCCCTAAGTATTTCTTAATGATTGCGTCACTCACCTTTTTGTCTTAGTCATAAAACTATGCTCATTTCTTTGTTTTAGATACATTTTTTCTGCTTCCTGTTTCTCTCTAGGAAACTGATGACCAGTTTAATAATAACCAATGTCCCTACTGACCCTGAGCAATGTCTTTTCTTGGGTTAAATTACTTATCTACTTTTATGCTCTAGGGAGATGAGGAAGCAAACAGGGTTATAAGTTGCCTTTGGAAATCTGGGGTCTGCTACTGGGAGGAAGTTTGAACATCCCAGTGGGGACAAAGTGCGTCACACTGACTCTCAGATGCACCACTGAGAATTTGATGGAATTTTTTAGTGGATTGGAGATAAGTTTTGAATTTTCCCTCTGCTTCCTAATTTCCATTGTAAATGCTGTGTACTGTGCAGACTTTTGCAAAAAAAAAAAAATTGAGAGAACATACAAATATATATACTTTTAAACATTCAGCACCATAATTTACATAAAGTATATTGATTTTTAAATTATTTTGTAGTCCTCAAATGATCTATTCTGATAATATTCATTTGAACAAACCTAGTAATAACACTTCTCTTATCTTGCGCAAAAGAAGACACAAATTCACAGGACAAATTCACACTGTAGTTAGAGTGTCTCAGGAATTGACCCTCAGATCTGAGAACCACGGGGAAGCACCCAGCACACCTCGACTGAATTTTCTCTAGTGCAAAACAAGTTCTTCACCCTGTGGGTAAGTTCGCTACCAAGGAAAGAGTGTGCATTTTCCCCAGAAGCAAGTAGGTTCATTATCCGACTTTGAATCTCATTCTCTACAGTCGTAACGCAGGATTGGGAGGAAGACAAAATGAGAGAATGTGATGCCATGTGAGGGATAACAATCTCAAGTCTTCTCTGCTGCAGTTTGAACCAGTCTGTCAGTAACCCTCCCCCTGCCCAGAGGGCAGCTCTGGCTATTTTGCGGTTCTGACCAGTTTGCAGTTAGTGATACTGTTTATGCTCCATGTTCTCACAAAACGTTGCTTACTGAGGCTCAAAGAACAAAGCTTCAGCCTTGGTCCCTGGGGGGAAGGCTGGTAGTAATGGGAACCTATATTTGTATTATGTTTTCCATTTATGGAAGAAGCAGAATTTTCATCATAATTCTTACCAGAGTCTTAAAACAGACACACACTTTGAATTCTTAAATGATCATATTTTAAAAGGAAAATCTGGTAGTGAAAGAACAGTTTATTTTAGTTATCTATCCTTTCCCTTCATAACATGTGTTTCTCCTTATTTTCATCATCCAAGCTAAGGAGGATAATTTTTTTTTTTGTAGTTAAGTTTTAAAGTACGTCTTTCACGTCTCCTCTAAACATACATGTTATCAAGATTATATTATGATAGCAAGAATTTTTGTTAGTTTAATCCCAAATTAGTGTGTTTTATTTTCTAAGTTAAGGAAAGCATTAAAAAAAAACTAAAGTAAATGCTAGCTGTTAAAACAGGTCTATTTTAAAAATAAGATCAACAGATGTTTGCTCTCTCTTGAGGAGAGGGTTGAATTTACGAAAACTATTGCCCTTCAAGCTCTGAATGTATAATATGAAGTGATGCTTTCTCACCACTTTGCAGATGTTCAGAAGAACAGAGAGAGGGGTGAACTGGCCTTAGCCTGGGGGGTAAGTCGCCCTGGGAGCCAGACACCAAGCAGACGCGACCCCCTCGCTGCCGTCAGAGCTTTGTTCTCATTCCCAGAAACACTCCAGGAGTGCTTTCCCTGTTTGGGGCTGTGTTGAGAACTCACCATTTAAGGAGTTCAAAGAAGTCCTGCTTGAAGTGATTTAAGCAAAGGAGATCATTTTGAGGTAACCTCTCCTGAGCCCCACAGTTCACTGAGCCTGTAGTGGGGGCCGGCCAGCCACCTGCCAGCCTCTCCTGTGTGACCCCCACCCGGCTAGATGGGACCCCTCCTTTCCCATCCACCCAGTGTGAAGGAGGCTCCCTTCCCTTCCCTCCAGGAAGGCCGTCCCTCCCCCTGTCTTCAGAAGATTCAGTTCAGTCACTCAGTTGTGTCCGACTCTTTGTGACCCCATGGCAGCACACCAGGCCTCCCTGTCCATCACCAATTCCTGAGTCCACCCAAACTCATGTCCATTGGGTTGGTGATGCCATCCAACCATCTCATCCTCTGTCATCCCCTTCTCCTTCTGCTTTCAATCTTTCCCAGCATCAGAGTCTTTTCTAATGAGTCAGCTCTTCACATCAGGTGGCCAAAGTATTGGAGTTTCAGCCTCAACATCAGTCCTTCCAATGAACATCCAGGACTGACCTCCTTTACAATGGACTGGTTGGATCTCCTTGCAGTCCAAGGGACTCTCAAGAGTCTTCTCCAACACTACAGTTCAAAAGCATCAGTTCTTTGGCGCTCAGCTTTCTTTATGGTCCAACTCTCACATCCATTCATGACTACTGGAAAAACCATAGCCTTGACTGCTACTGCTACTGCTAAGTCGCTTCAGTCGTGTCCGACTCTGTGCAACCCTAGAGAAGGCCTCCCACCCGGCTCACCCATCCCTGGGATTCTCCAGGCAAGAACACTGGAGTGGGTTGCCATTTCCTTCTCCAAAGCATGAAAGTGAAAAGTGAAAGTGAAGTTGCTCAGTCATGTCCGACTCTTCGCGACCCCATGGACTGCAGCCCACCAGGCTCCTCCGTCCATGGGGTTTTCCAGGCAAGAGTACTGGAGTGGGGTGCCATTGCCTTCTCCGAGCCTTGACTAGACGGACCTTTGTTGGCAAAATAATGTCTCTGCTCTTTAACATGCTGTCTAAAGCTCCCTATCTAAAGAATTTCAGTTTGCAATTCAAACTGAAGCCTGGTTCTGGAAGCAGAGACCCGGGTGGGCATCCTTGGAAGCCACCCCCCTCCCCATGTCTCTGCTTCCCCCTCAGGCAGGCCCTGTGATGGTGGGAAAACTTCCCTTTTTCCCACCAGGCAGGATTTGGCCTCATCAGCTTCCTTCCCTGGGCGTTTCCCCAGCAAACACAATTCCTCCTCTGGTGGCCGAGCCCCTGGGCCCTTGGGGGCGGGGCGGGGGGTGGTGCAGGGAAGGGGTTCCCGGCTCTTGAATAATCTGGATGAGACGCCGACCTGGTTCCGGCTCTGTGAGCCGTAGGGCTGAGGGTTCCCGGGCCCTCGCGGTGGTCTGAGGACAGCCTCCATCCCACTGAGGCCACTGCCGACCCTGCGTGGGGCTGGTACCCCTTCCTCTCTGCGCTGCAAGGTCGCCCAGACCACCCTGAGCTCCCGGCGGCCCCCCGCCGCTCCCTCCCATCTCCGTGACTCCCCGATGCCCCCGCCCCTCCAGCCAACCCCTGCGGTCGGGAAACACACTGGTGGGCTTTAGATCCGGGAGGGGTTAGGCCTTCCGGGAGGGGAGGGAAGCCAGCCTCAGCGGGGGTCCCACGGAAGAGGCGGGCTGCAGGCGGCCCTCACTACCATTGTGAACGGTGGAGGCGGGTGATGTGCACAAGTGTGAGGAGCCTCCTTGCTGCCACGTTCATGAAAGCAGAACTCTTCAGAAGGTTTTCTGCTAACTAGTCTTTAAAAATAAATGTTTTATTTGCTTTCACTTATTAAACATAAATGGCTTTTACCTGGTGACTCAGATAGTAAAGAATCTGCCTGTGATGCTGGAGACCAGGCTTGGACCCCTGGGTCAGGAAGGTCCCCTGGAGGAGGCCATGGCAACCAGCTCCAGTGTTCTTGCCTGGAGAATCCCATGGACAGAGGAGCCTGGCGGGCTATGGTCCTTGGGGTCTCAAAGAGTCAGATGCAGACTGAGAGACTAACATTCTCACTTCCATTTAACATAAATGAAATTAGACTATTACAAACGTACATGTCACAGAGGCAATAAGATTCCCAAGCTAAGGGCAAAGCACCTCGAGCAGAAGCGCGCAGCAATGCCGCCGTGTTGTGAAACGCCGCATAGCCCTCGCTGAGGCTGCCCTCCGCTGGGACTCTGCGAGGGACGAGGGCCCGGCCCTGAGCCGAGTTCCTAGCCAGCCCTAAGGAGCGTGTGTCGCTTCTGACTTTCCAGCCCTCTGGAATCTTGGCCCAGGCGGATTTTTTCCAGATTCTCTGCTCTCTGACTTTGACATTCTGCTGGAAACGCCCGGATGTCCCCCTCTGACTACGTCCCTCATCCTCCTGGAAGGCTCCCCTTTCTCCAGCCTGCACCTGGGAGCCAACCCCTCCCTCCCCGCAGCTTTCTCTGGGGCTGCAGCCCAGGGTCCCCGTCACCCCTGCACTCTGCGTTCCCTTCCAGCCAACACCTGCAGGGCCGCAAGTTCCCAAACGGGTCTTAATGCTACACGGGCCCCTCAACCCCTGCTGAACTATTTCTCTGGGTTGTTGGCATCACCACATCAGCCACGGGAGGAACTTGAGTTTCTCTCCACCCGACCCCGATTCCCTCATCTCCCCAAGTTCACATGTCCAGGTAAGGTCAGCTCTGCCGTGTCAGCCCCACTCAGGGCCCGCGTGCCTACATCCCCACAGCGGCCCTTCGTGTTCGGGACGTCTGTTGCTTTTATTGATTTCTGTCCTAATTTTAAAAGTACAAGTCTTAAAGAACACTAAGAATATACTAAAAAGTAGTTGAAAAGGAAAATGATGAATATAGGTCAAACCTGCCAGGTGATCTCTATGAACGGTTCAGCTTCCTGGGACCACACTGTACTACAGATGGTGATGCATGCCGGCTTTTTTTTCTTCCACGAAACACTCTCTTACAAACATTTTTTGGTGTGACTGAAACTCCTTCATTTGACATGTTACATTATATTCTGTCATGCTTTATTTCCCATTTTTGGACATTTACTTTTTGCTATTATAATATGGCATGAGTGATTTTATACGTCGATATTTTTCCACATTTCTACCTTTTGGCTAGGTTTCTGGAAGCAGAATTGATGAAATGAATATATATCCCTGAGGATTTCAGTGCTTGCCGGGAATCTGAGCAGTGTAAGAGGGCTCGCGGCCCGGTCTGAATCAGTGGCTGACTGATGACGCTGAGCTTCGATCGGTTGTCTCAGCCAGTCTTTTGTCTCCTGCCTGTTCTGGCCTCTGTCTGTTCCAGTGGGACGGGGGCTGAGAAATGGTACTGTAGGAGCTTCTTCACATAAACCCTTTGTGCCGTTTATAGTGAACATATTCCCCCAGTTGGTTCCTCGCCTTTTAATTTTGTTGAAGATTTCTTGTTTTCAACAGCATGTCATTCTGCTGAAGTCTTTTGCAAATTCTGATGACAAACCTTAAGGGCAAGAGAAAGTCTCTGAGGTCTTTAAGCAAATGCTCAAGACGAGGCTTTCTTCTGCAAAGGGCCACTCCAGCTGCAGAGCAGGGGAAGACTTGGAGATTTGATGAGAAAGATGGGTGTCCTCGACGAGAGGCCGCTCAGGGGGAACAGGGCAGGCATCAGCCCTGCACACGCCACAGCCCAGCCTCCTGGGGTCATACCTCCTGACAGCATCGCTGAGGCTGGCCCTCTGTCCCGCCTACCCCTGTTCTGACCTCTTGGTTGGGGATCCTTGGGTCATCTCTTCATTCACGCCTTGAGCGCATCTTCAGTAACTGCGTTCAGTAACCAAGGTTCTCTTTACTTCTGGATTCTGGAAGGATCTGCCCTAGATGCCTGCATATTTGTAGCACGTTATCTGTATTTTGTTTTAAGAGCTACTGTAGTCTATATGTGTTCATTTGGTTTGTTTATTGATGGTGGTAAGGTGATTTATGACTAACTCCCATCGGATGAAGTAATTGTGGAATATAAATAAAAATGTGAATGTCAGCAACAGGGGAACTATAAATAAGGCAAAGCCAAGACAAGCAGAGGAAAGAAAGAAAAGTGCTGAATTCTACACATTGGACAGCTGGTCTGTTTCACCTGCGATTAGGCTGTGAGCTTCCTGCCAATGTTAACAGGTAGATGGAGGCAGTTATCTGGACTTAATCATCCAAGGAAACTCAACACCTCTTCTTTCCAAGGACCTAATGCCTGTTTTCTAGCAATCTGCCCCAAAAGTGCATTGTCACTTGGACCTCCCTGAGCCATTAGTCTCCTAGCACAGTGAAGCGTGCTCTCCACCACTGCGAGCAAACTCGGGGTGAGCCTGATTAAAGTTACAGCATCAAAACCCAAAAGACAAGGGCAGACCCCGGAGGAAGTCTCCTCAAAGTGAGGCCTGCAGCCCCTCTGGAAGGGACTCAAATGCTCCCACACTCAGTCTGACTCGGAGGTCCCATGGCACACCAGTCATGGTTTCGATTTGCACGCTGCTGAAGGCATTCCCAGGTGGCTCAGTGGTGAGGAGCCTGCCTGCCAATGCAGGGGACGTAGGTGTGATCNCTCCTCAAAGTGAGGCCTGCAGCCCCTCTGGAAGGGACTCAAATGCTCCCACACTCAGTCTGACTCGGAGGTCCCATGGCACACCAGTCATGGTTTCGATTTGCACGCTGCTGAAGGCATTCCCAGGTGGCTCAGTGGTGAGGAGCCTGCCTGCCAATGCAGGGGACGTAGGTGTGATCCCTGGGTCAGGAAGGTCTCCTGGAGAAGGAGCTGGCTACCCACTCTAGCATACTTGCTTGGAGAAGTCTATGAATAGAGGACCTTCCAACGCGTGGGACTTAGCAACTAAACAACCACAACAAAAGGCATGTCACAGACCGTTGAAGAAAGGGTCAAGAGGATGCGGGATCTGTGAGCTAAAAGTGAGTGAGTATGATGAGCCTGCCGAGGTCCTGATTCGGGATTCTGGAGGCAGCGCTCTGCCGCACAGGGAGCGCACCTGCGGATGCTCTGCCGGGAGGCTCTGGGGCTGTCCTGAGTCCAGTAGAGTCTTGCTCACCATCTTCCTGGCTTCCTCATTACGAATTGGCTTAAATGTCACTGTCATCCTTTAGCTCCTTAGGGGTGGCTGGGTGACTGTCCGGGGTTACTTGGCAATGCACAGGGGTGTCCTGTTCCCTCCTCTGTGAGCCTGTCTTCACCGGGGCTGCAACTCCAGGGAGACCCACCCTCCCCAAGGTGCTGAAACCTCCCTCTCCCCGCCTTGAGTGGGCATCTTGACAGGTCCTTCCCTGGTTTATGCTGCCTGCAAGTTGGAGCTGTTTAAACCACTGATAACTCACTCACAGGTGTGGAGGGGAACCGAGAGATTATATTTAAGTGCTGTAGGCAATCTTCTAATAATATGAAGTCACGTGTCTAAGCTTACGTGTGATTAGGTGCTCAGTCGTGTCCGACTCTTTGTGACCCCATGAACTGTAGCCCGCCAGGCTTCTCTGACCGTGGAATTCTCCAGGCAAGAATACTGGATGCCCTTCTCCAGGGGAATCTTCTGGGCCCAGGGATTGAACCCGGGTCTCCCGCATTGCAGGTGGAGCCACCAGGGAAGCTTATCTAAGCTTATAAGAAAGCATGTTTATTCGGTAACTCTCTCGATGTTTTTCCATCGCAAATGCCTCCTTCCGTGGGAATTCAGGGGTTGGAACAGAGGATAATCAGCAGGATTTCTGCCCTCAGCACTGCGGCCACCATCAGGAGACAGGGCCCCACAGCCCTAGAGACCTCTCTGCAGACCACAGGAGCTCCATGGAGAGCGAAAGTGTGGCCTCCGCTGAGAAAGGCAGCCACCGCCAGTGGAAGGAAGCAACTGCTTCCGTTCAGTCCTTCCGTGTGTGAATTCTTGTCCGTCTACGGAACACCCATCTTTAAAGAATGCACTTGGGGTTCTCATCCCTGGAGACTCTACCACCAAGGTCCAGGCCCAGCCCAGGGCTGGAGGCGGATGGTGGTGACGACTGCACAATGACGTGAGTGCTCCTAATGGCCAATTTGCATTATGCATCACTTACTGCAGTGTTTCAAGGCCCCCCCAAGTCTGGAATCCCGAGCATGAGAAGGCTGTGATGTGCCTTATTAATTCCAAAGCCACAGCACCTACAGCTAAATGACAGGGTTCACTGCCATTTTAAAACTACTGAGCAAGACGCTCAGTCACAGATGCCTTTCACTCTATTTTCCTTCTCCATCGTGGTTTCCAAGAAACAGTGCAGATGTGTGTGTGTGTAGACGTACAGCTGGAAAGAGCAGCCTCCATGGAGGCTGTGGGGCTGCCTGCCACGCCCCCCCAGTTAAACCTTGCCCTGTGCTCATCCAGCAAGCAGCACCCCTGACCCCACACCAGTGACGGACGGGGGCCCTCTCCAACTCGGCAAGAGGTCCACAGAGCAGCATGTCCTAATCTGGCTTTGCTGCCCTGGGAGTCGTGATCATTCTTTACACACACACACACACACACACACACACACACATACACACAGAGCTACTGACACCACACTGCACAGGCAAGGACTGGACTGCAGAAAGCAATTTCCTCTCAGTTCTTGTCAACTCAGTGGCCCTGTGACCACTTTCCCTCCCCTGGGGTCCCCTCCACAGCCTCCATGGGCTGCAGCTTTCCTAACAGGGACCAGTTACTAGAAACGGATTCACATTTCCCTGCACTTGGCATGTGGAATCAAAGAGTGCAGGAGGGAAGGGCCTCCCAAGAGGTGTCTTCTCCCTGACCCCCTAGAGAGTCTGAGTATTATGGGAAGAAGAGAAAACAGAAATGAAATGTTGGCTGGAGGGAGGTGGCTGAGAGGTTAAGTTTACTCTAAGGAGTGCAGACCCTTCTGGGGATCCGGCCCCAGTCAGCACTTCGGCTGAGATGCTCAGGGGCTCACTGGGATGGGCCCACAGTCAGCTCAGGTTCAGACACAGAAGCTTCTCTAAGTGGGTGAGGGTAGGCTTAACTGGGAATTAAATAACAGGGTGAGGTTGTTCATCCTGCCTTCATCCTGATGCTCTTGTTAACTTTAGGAACCATCTCTGTGCAACTCTGTTAGATCATCTGATGAGTTAGAGGTTGAGAGATGAACCTCAACATTATTGGGGTAAAGCAATTCATTTTTAATTATGAATGTGATTTTTACGTGGAAGGTCTAAAAGGTTTTCAAGCACTAACGGAACTTGGGGGTCATACATCCCGGAGTCATAGTTGTGGATCCACTGGAGGTGTTTTGGGTCCCAGAAGGCTCACAGAACCCACACCTGAAGCATCACACTGCTCCTGGCAGCACAAGTCCTGGGCCGCCGTCCTCCCCCTAGGAACCGAAAGGAGATGCTCCCACAGAAACTTCTAGCTTTTCTTTCTTTAAAAAAAAAACTCTGGCATGGCATGTGCGCTCACCCACGTCTGGCTCTTTGCAACCCCATTGACTAGTCTGCTGTCTGTCCAAAGGATTTTCCAGGTTAAGAATACCGGAGTGGGTTGCCAGTCCCTTTTCCAGGGGATTTTCCCAACCCAAGGATCTGACCAGCACTTGTTGCATCTCCTGCATCAGCCACTAGCACCACATGGGAAGCTGTATTGAAGTATTGAAACACCAAAACTGCACATTTTTATAATGTACAATTTGGACAAGCACCTGTGACACCATCCCTAAAATCAAGGCAGTAGAACCAGCGCCTCCCAGAGTTCTCGTGTCTGTTGTTATTGTTGCGTGTGTGTGGGGGGGGGGGCACATGGCATTAGGTCTGCCCCCTTTTACAGGTCTGACGGGTACAGCAGCTTCAGCTACAGGCCCTTTGCTGCATCGTGGATCTCTAAGTGAAATTTTCCACCTGGCATAAGTGAAATTTGAAACAACTCCCCGGACCCCTCCCCAGCTGCTGGCGCCCACCAAGCTCTCTTGCGTCTGTGAGTCTGACTCTATGTAAGTGGGTTCAGGCAGCTCTTCAGTGACTGGTTTCACTCTGTGCTCATTCACTCCACATAGTATCCCCCAGGCTCACCATGCTGTTGCAAATGGCAGAATCTCCTTCTGCAAGGCCGAATAATATTCCCCCACAGGTATATACCACACTCTCTTCATCCATCCACCAGTCAAAGAACACTTGGGTTCTTTCTCACACGCTCGTGGATGAGGCTGCAGTGAGCAGAGGGGTGCACATATCTCTTGGAGATTCTGATTTCAATTCTTTTCAATAAAAGCCCAGAAATGGGATGGTTGGATCATACAGTAGTACTGTTTTCCATTTTCCAGTAAGTGATACTCCCCTTCTCCCTCTCTTGATACTTATGAACTTCACGGATCACAACAGAGATAATCTCAATGTGATGTACTTCCCAACTGGACTGAGTTGGACAGTGTCCACTCAAATAAAAGCCCAGAAATGGGATGGTTGGATCACACAGTAGTACTGTTTTCCATTTTCCAGTAAGTGATACTCCCCTTCTCCCTCTCTTGATACTTATGAACTTCACGGATCACAACAGAGATAATCTCAATGTGATGTACTTCCCAACTGGACTGAGTTGGACAGTGTCCACTCAAAATTCACATTCACCTGGAACCTGTGTATCGGACCTTATTTGGAAATGAAGACTTTGCATATATTATTAAATTAAGATGAGGTTATATCGGATGGCTGTTGTTCAGTCGCTCAGTAGCATCTGACTCTTTGTGGCCCCATGAACTGTGGCGCGCCAGGCCTCCCCGTCCATCACCAACTCCTGGAGCTTGCTCAAACTCATGTCCATTGTGCCCATGATGTCATCCAACCATCTCATCCTCTGTCATCCCCGTCTCCTCCTGCCTTCAATCTTTCCCAGCATCAGGGTCTTTTCCAATGAGTCAGGTCTTCAAATGAGGTGGCCAAAGGATTGGAGCTTCAGCTTCAGCTTCAGCATCAGTTCTTCCAATGAACGTTAAGGGTTGATCTCCTTTAGGATGGATTGGTTGGATCTCCTCCTTGCAGTCCAAGGGACTCTCAAGAGTCTTCTCCAACACCACAGTTCAAAAGCATCAATTGTTTGGTGCTCAGCCTGCTTTATGGTCCAGCTCTCACACCCGTACACAACTACTGGGAAAACCATAGCTTTGACTACATGGACATTTGTGGACAAAGTGATGTCTCTGTATTTTAACATGCTGTTTAGGCTGCTCATAGCTTTCATTCCAAGGAACAATTGTCTTTCAGTTCCATAGCTGATTCACTGTCTGCAGTGATTTTGAAGCCCAAGTAGATGAACTCGGCCACTGTTTCCACTTTTTCTCCTTCTATTTGCCATGAAGTAATGGGACTGGATACCATGATCTTAGTTTTTTGAATGTGGAGTTTTAAACCAACTTTTCCACTCTCCTCTTTCACCCCCAATCAAGAGGCTTTTTAGTTCCTCTTTGCTTTCTCCCATTAGAGTGGTATCATCTGTATATCTGAGGTTATTGATATTTCTCCAGGCAATCTTTATTCCAGCCTGTGATTCATCCAACCTGGCATTTCGCATGATATACTCTGCATATAAGTTAAATATTCAGGGTGACAAGGAGCCTTGAATACTTCTTTTCCAATTGTGAACCAGTCCATTGTTGCACATCTGAGTCTGCCGGGAGCCAGCATGAGGAACTCCGCCCATGGCAAAGGTCATGAGGAAGGAGGCTTTGGCATACAAGCACAGAAACGTTCAGTGGGGGTCCAAAAGGAAGGAGCACTAGGCCATAATATGTCCTGTCAACCTCTCAGAGACTCTCGTGCTGGAATCCGTCTTGGCTAGAAGATGCACCCACACACAGGGGAGGGCCCTGAGTCAGCCTAGATATGGGCAGAAAGTAGGATAATCGGCCAGAGGAAAACAAAGACCCAGAAAACGGCCCCATATAAGCGATCCAAGCTGCCCCCGCTGCACGCAGTTCTGTGAACCTGACCATGTGTCTATTTGCAAGTATCCTGTTCATAATACACACTTTACTTGTCCCACTGCTTTTCGTCTCTTTGCTGATTTCTTTCTTCAAAATAGTCGAGAACCGAACCACTAGTTACTGACTCTAGTCATTGGTCCCTGGTGGTCTAGTGGTTAGGATTCAGTGCATTCATCGTCACAGCCCAGGTTCCATTCCCGGTCAGGGAATGAGGTCCCACTTGAAGCTGTCACACCCCAAGACCACCCAAGATGAGAAGCCAGCCCCCGGGCTGCTGCAGTGGGTCAGGGGGGGTAAGTCAGGTGTTTCCTCCTCTGGGGCCCCACTGCGCTCTGGTTTGCACGTTTTTCTGACTGCCCGAGCTCTGGCCTCATCAGGTGTGGGCAGTCTCGAGGCACGTGTACAGCCACGGGGCCCAGGCGCCCGTTCATCCTCTTGGGTCACCGAGGGCCAGACAAAGAGCGCCATGCCCACCCCCACTGCTCCTGTATGACCGGCGGCGCCCAGCAGCCCAAGACCAGGGGAGAAACCACCCAGTCCTCACACGCAGCGCTCACGATGGGGTCCCAGCCTCCTGCTTCCAGACATGGGCCACTTCTGTTTTTCCAGAAGGAGAAAAGCCCCTGCTGCCCACAGAGCTCGTTTCGGGAGTGGCAGAGCCTTGCACTCTGTGACGTGGCCCCTCCAAGTAGAACAGATCCTGTTTTCTGAAACCCTTGCTCTGGCCCGGTCTCCACCACTGGGGCTTCGGTAAGCAGTATGACTACTTCGCTCAGGTTACGAATGTGAAATAAATACGTGCAGACCCCTGGAGATACGATGCCCACAGTGACACCTCATGACATCACCCGTATCACCCAAGGTGTCATCCAGGGAGGCCCCCACTGCCACCGGCTGCTCCAAGGGTGTGAACAGGGGCAGAGGACGGGTCATGAGGTCCCCCTCCCTCTCCCACCTCGAAGCCCTTTCTGGCCACATCACCCTCCCTCATACAAGATGGTCACTGACGGTCACTGATAGTCCTTTCTCTGCCTGTTGTGGTGTCCAGCATAGGTGGCCCCAAAATGTGCCTCAGAGACATACTGGTTATTTTGAATTTAAAAATTTAAGAAGAACTGACTCATTGGAAAAGACCTTTATGCTGGGAAAGATTGAAGACAGGAGGAGAAGGGGACAACAGAGGATGAGATGGTTGGGTGACATCACTGACTCAATGGACATGAGTTTGAGCAAGTTCCAGGAGTTGGTGATGGACAGGGAAGCCTGGCGTATTGCAGTTCATGGGGTCGTGAAGAGTCAGACACGACTGAGCAACTGAACTGAATGAATTTTAAGGATGAGAAGTTAGATAGCATCACTGACTCAGTGGACATGAACTTAAAGCAAACTCCAGGAGACAGTGAAAGACAGGGAAGCCTGGCGTGCTGCAGTCTATGGGGTCACAAAGTTGGATACTACTTAGCAACTGAACAATGACAAAAATTCCTTAAGAGACAACCAACGAAAGAGGGCCACTCTTACCCTCTCTTCTGTCTCCTTGGGAGCAGGGCATAAACCTCTCCTGTGAGAGGTGCACCCCTGCACGCAGAGACAGAAGGACCCTATCACCAGAGATGCAGACTCGGGGCCAAGAAGCCTATGTGAACCAACCTCACGACTTCTTTCATTGACTAAAGCCCAAACTCTTTAGATCCTCCACTCACTGGGTACCCCAAACTTAAGTTTCACTGCCCTGTCAATTCTTCACTGGTGTAGTGTTTCTTTTTCTAAATAGTATAAAAGCTGCCCTTAGGTCCCATTCCTATGGGACCTCCGGGTGCATGAAATTAAATTTGTTTCTTTTTCTCCTGCTAATCTGCCGGGAGCCAGCATGAGGAACTCCGCCCATGGCAAAGGTCATGGGGAAGGAGGCTTCGGCATACGCAAAGGTGGGATCGAGCCTCAGGAAACACCCTGTTCCCAAGCATCTACCCTCAAAACCAGAGTCTACCTACTTTACTGTTTCATGCTCTCACCTGCACCTCTGACTTTATGGGGGGCTGTTCCACCGGTTCTCTCGGAGGAGTAAACGTGCAGCTCCAGTCAATAAAAATTCCTGGGCGTAACAAGGGTGTCTCAGATCAAACCTCTCTGCTGGCAGACTAGCTTGTGTGACAGGGCTGTAAAATGTCAGCAGGCCTCATGGCCAGAAGATGATGTAAAACCCCTAAGACCTTTATTTATACTTTTAGGTGAAGCACCTGATTTTGATAAAGGTCAGGACTGCTGAACCCCGTGTGACTTTAAAATTTCCATTTGTCTCTATGTGTAACAAAAGGTATATAAGCAAACCTAAAAAAACTGGTACCTTCAGAGGGTGGCACCTGGTTTAAGAAAAAAACACCCTTGGAAAAAATAAGTTTTCTGGTTAACGAACTGTTATCAGAAAGAAAGGGTCATAAAATGTCAGCAGGCCTCATGGCCAGAAGATGATGTAAAATTCCTAAGACCTTTTTTTTTATACATTTATGTGAAGCACCTGATTTTGATAAAAGTCAGGACTGCTGACCCCTGTGTGACTTTAAAATTTCCATTTGTAACAAAAGGTATATAAGCAAACCTAAAAAATAAAGAAATCAGATCAGTTTCTGGAAAGACTGATTCCCCCGTGTTGTTTCTTTCTTGCTCCCCGTTTTTCTGGCTGAATTCCCATCTGGAGCGTGGGTGCTCGCCACGTCTACTTACTTGCCCTGGCTTCTAAGATCCGTGAGAGAGGGAGCCCAAGGCGGGGCACCCTCCGATATTCAAACGGGCGCCGGTGGCCCAACGTAGATGGTGCAAACTCCTTGTCTTGGAATTTTATTGGTATCCCACGTAAACCAAGTTATTCAGCCTCTTTTTCTCCACTAATATTTCCTACTACACTATCCGTTTCTAATCTCTCTATATATCTGTAATTAAATGAGTTTTTTCCTAGGACGCCGATTCCATATTCCCTGTGGATTACCCTGGATCCACTGGGGCTGGACCCCAGCACGAGTCTAACTGTTTCTTCTTGACCTACATACAGATTCCTTAGGAAGACAGGTATGATGGTCTGGAATTCCCCTCTCATTAAGCATTTTTCATTTTGTTATGATATACACAGCCAAAGGCTTTATTGTAGTCAATGAAACAGAAGCACATGCTTTTTTCTGGAACACCCTTACTTTCCTCTATGATCCAATGAATGTTGGCAATTTGATCTCTGCTTCTTCTGCCTTTTGTAAATCCTGCTTGTACATCTGGAAGTTCTCGGTTCACATACTGCCGAAGCCTGGTTTGAAGGATTTTGCGCATCACCTAGCTGGTGTGGGAAATGAGTTCAATTGTCTGGTAGTTTGTTTGGTACTGCCCTTCTTTGGGATTGGAATGAAAACTGATCTTTTCCAGTCCTGTGGCCACTGATGAGTTTTCCAAATTTGCTGACATATTGATTGCGGAACTTTAACACCATCATCTTTTAG
Source organism: Oreotragus oreotragus (assembly GCA_006410675.1). Lineage (NCBI taxonomy): Eukaryota > Metazoa > Chordata > Mammalia > Artiodactyla > Bovidae > Oreotragus > Oreotragus oreotragus. The sequence goes on from SJYX01015593.1 coordinate 428,072, forward strand.
AATTTTAAATAGCTCTTTTAGAATTTTTAAAAGCCTCTGAAATTCCATCACCTCAACTGGCTTCATTCGTAGTAATGTTTCCTAAGGCCCACTTGACTTCACAGTGCAGAATGTCTGGCTCTAGGTGAGTGAACACACATATTGTGGTTATCTGGGTCATCAAGACCTTTTTGGCATAGTTCTTCTGTGTATTCTTGTCACCTCTTCTTAATCACCATCTTAATCCATATTGAATTGGGATGAGTCCTAAATCTCATATATTAACAGAGGCAGAGTTTGGAACGATGCCACTGCAAGCTCAAGGCTGCCAGCAAACCCCAGGAGGCAGAGAGGCAAGGTCAGTCTCCCCAGGGCCTTACACTTTGATTTCAGGCTTCCAGATCGGGGGGAGAGCCAGCTTCTGCATGGTCCTTAGTTCTGGCAAGTGTGGGACACATGGGCCAGTGTTCCTCCACCCTCTGGAGGCTGGCAGTTTCTGCTGGGTGGGAATCGGAGGGTGAGGGAGGGCTGTGGAGCAGCTGCTGGCTCTACAGCAGGAAGGCACATGGCGGACCTCCAGCGGAGGCAGGAGAGCCTCCCTGCCTCTCCCAGGGGCCTCGACAGGGCCGAGCGGCCCGGAGCGGCTCAGAGCTGGCCCTGAAGGCACAGAGACCACAGTCCTGCCCAGCGCATGCGGGTGCTCAGCCTGGACAGCTCTGGGTGGGCACCGTGGGCTCCCGGGAGGCCTGGCCCCAGGGAGGGAAACAGCTGGATCGGGAGCCACCCTTGCAGAAATCCCTCGGGCCGAGAGAATAGAATCACTTCTGTTATTACCTACTGTGTTTCATGTGCTAAATACATAAACAATAGCATATTGTTCAATCCTAAAAATAAGCTTATTAGGTAAAAATGTGTCCTGCATTTACAGATGAGAAAATTTAAGGTCAGATAAGTTACGTAACCGAGGCTTGAGTCGCCCAGGCTCAGGCTTAGCGGTGGCAGGTGGGGGCGCCAGAGTCTGAACAAATGTCTCCGAGTCATGTGACTGCCTGGTTTCCTCCTCACTTCTCTGGGAAAAAGGACGGGAAGGAACCGCTGTGTTCTTCATAGCTTTACTCCTTCACTTCGGGCTGGGCTGGGCCTTTGTTGTTGTGAGGACTTCTCCCTAGTCCAGTGGGCAGGGGCCCCTCTCCAGCTGCCGTGTGCGGCTTCTCCCTGGAACACCGGCTCTCACGCTTGGGCTTGGGAGCTCTGGCTCCCGGGCTCCAGGACGCAAGCTCAGCAGTTGTGGTGCCTGGAGATCTTGGCTCCGCAGCATGTGAGATCTTCCCAGACCCGGGATCCAACCTGCGTCTCCTGCATTGGCAGGCAGATTCTTTACCGCTGAGCCACCTGGGAAGCCCAGAAATCATGTTTGAGAATATTCCCTGCACTGCCCACCCCCGGTTTGCTTTAGTCGATGTGATCTGATACTACAGCCAGGAAAGGGTTATGTGTGTATGAGGTGAAGACACTTTGGTTGCTGAGGGTTCCAGCATGCAGCCTGGGGTGGGGAGGTGCTGCTTTACACCAAGAAGGGAAGGGGGCTGGCTCTCTCACCCAAAGGGCTATGTGCCTGGGGCTCTGATCGCCTTCCCAGCAGGACTAAGGTGGCCTGTTCGGAGATACACCCGTGTAGCTGGAATTCTACAGAAAGCGGCAGGTGAGAGCCAGCTGTGCCCACGGCCACAGCCTTCACGGCCCCTTTTGTGCAAATACCCAAGAGCAGAGCTCGATCGTGGAGGGCGGGGGGCATTGGTGTGTGGGGTGAACCTGAGGGCCGGTCAGTAGCTTTGCTTGGGTGCTGAACTCAAGAGGCAGGGAAATCTAAGCAATACCTGAGTTACATACGAATCCTACATAGATGGGCAGAATTGTTTAAGACCCCCAAATCCTCAGGCAAAGAAATCCCATGTGTTATGTAAACATGTTCCAGTTCTGCAGGAAATCTGCCTTCATCGGGGATTTCCCCAACTAGGTTTGGTGTTCAAATCTGAGGCTGCTTCAGGTTTGGTGTCTGGGCTGAGGTCTCCTCTGGGCCCTTAGGAGGTTGGCTTGGGCACCACAGGTATCCGTTCAGACCCACATGCACAGGAATAGGGCTAAGACAGAACCAGGGTCACTCCCTTTGTTTTTTTTACAATCTTCCTTTTGAAAATGACAATGGTGCTGTCTCTCTGAAATTCTTTACCTTTCCTAATGATATTTCAGGAGACAAAGTAAAACACGGACTCTCGTCTGCCTTCCCTACTTGAACAGCAGGACAATGTTATCATTTGAGTGGCTTTCCTAGAGTCCATCCTCAACAAAATTGTGAATTAATATAACTCTCCATGTGGATCCTCCATACCTGTTTTGGAACCCCCCCGTCCCGCAACTACCACCGTGTGACCCTGCAGCCCTCCTCCTGGGCATGTGTCTGGGGGGAGCATGGCCTCAGGAGGACGCACGAGCCCCAGGGCTCATGGCAACACCGTCCCAGCGGCCAGGACGAGTGGGCAGCCGAGCACCCATCTGCAGAGGGTGGATGGAAGGGATGTGCTGCACGCACAGAGTGGAGTGCCACTCAGCCGAGAAGAGAAAGAAGCCACGCCACTGGCAGCGATGTGCACAGACCTCGAGATGGTCACACTGGGTGAAGCGAGTCAGGCAGAGAAGCAGAACCCTTGTACGACATCCCTTAGACGCAGAATCTAACGAGACAGGATGCAGATAAACTTACTTACAAAACAGAGACTCATGGACTTAGAGAACAAACCTATGGCTGCTGAGGGGAAGGATGAAGGGAAGGGACAGTTAGGAGGTTCGGGATGGACGTGTACACACTGCTGTATAACCAACAAGGACCTACTCTCCAGGAGAGGGAGCTCTGCTCAATGTCAGGCGGCAGCGTGGCTGGGAGGGGAGTCTGGGGGAGAATGGTACATGTGTATGTATGGTGAGTCTCTTCACTGTTCACCCAAAATGATCACCAGATCGTTAATCAGCTATACCCCAGTACAAATAAAATGTTTAATAAAAATAATAAGCTAAAAAAAAAAAGTATTTCCCTGTTTCTAGTGGGATGTATCTGTTTTCTAAACTCAAAACGAGAAGGTGTGGGGCCCCCCGTTGGATGCAGAGAACTGTCTTCTCAGCTGGTCCTGGACACCCCACTTCAGCGAGGTTCCTGGCAGGAAGTGCCTTTCCCGACCACGCAGGTCACCACCTGTCGAGCCCTCGGACATTCCCTGGAGCTCGGGGTCCTCATGGGTCCCTCTGCTCCTGCCCCAGCTGTGCCAAGGCCTGTGGCAGGGCCAGGGTGCCATCTTCCCCTGGCAGTCAGTGTTTCAGCTTCCAGTCCTAAGACTACACCACGTGCCGACCTTCTGCTGGGAGCAGGCTCAGCTGGCGGCCAGGTGGGCGCAGCCAAGTCCTACGAGCTGTGTGTTGAGCTTTCTGGGCCATGCCCTTGGTGCCAAGCGCTTCTTGCCTCCTAATTTTTAAATCCATGTGCATTTCAAGGGAAATTTAATCCGTGTGTTTTTCAGTCATTCACACTTAACTCATCATTTTGTCATTTCGTAAGAGCTTTTGATGTTCAAGAAGCCTTCTGTATAGTTTCACAAGCCTTCCTTTTTGTTTTTTAAACCATGAAAGCCACATTTTTTCTTTTTTAACAAAAAATAAAAAAGAGTAAACAAAGCCAGAGTTTGAAAAGACTCAAGGTCGGTTATAAACTCAGAAAACGCAAGAAGCAGACGGCTGTAGGCTTGTCCAGGGCACTTGACCTTCCTGGCGGAACCAAATGTTAGGCAAGGCTCTGACTGATGGGAATGGAAAATCTCAACCAATTTCAAAAAAAAGTCAATCCTTCAAAACCAGAAAAGTTTAAATAAATTACATCTAAACTCCATCCAGCATGGCAGTAAAACACTCTCTAAATGCAAACAAATTTCTAACTGCAAACAAATCATATCCTTTAGAAATAGTTTCCTAGCTGAGGTCAGAGGAGCAAGCAATTTCCAGGTTGGGGAAATGTGTTTGAGTGAAACACATGCTGTGCAGGAGGCCGTAAGGGAATTACTCTTTTTTTTTCTCCCTGACTATTCAACTGCCCCCAACCTCATCACACACCTTCACCTTCTTCCTCACTGTTGCAAAAACAGAAGTCACGTGGGAAGATGCTGCCCGGGGCTGCTATTTGTACGACATGCAGAATCCAGCTCCCGGGCAGCGGGGTCCCTCACAGCTCGCAGTGGATCTGGAATCGGCCGTGGCCCTCCAGCACCCCCTCGATCACCCAGCACATGCGCTCACACCCGCCTTTCAGCTCCATCTCACCTCCTGAGTCCTGAGGCCCCTCAGGCAGGAGCCAGCTCTTTGGCCAAAACATCCTCTTGGTGACAAGATTCCCCGGCTGAATAAACTGGGACACGCGGCCAGTGTCTACTCCTGCCATCGCTGACCGCGTCAGGGAAGGAGTCCTTGATTCTAACGGTCCCCTGGCAGGTCTTCACGGAACGTCTCCGGTGTTCTGACACCCATTTGCTGATCTGTGGGGTCCTCGGGGACCACCACCACAACCCAGTGCGCTAACAATGTCCAGCACGTAATAGCTCAGGGTGAGTCCTGGCTGAAGGAATCCGTGACATCAGGCATGAACGGCAGGCGCGCTGCGGAACCGGGCATCGAGGTGGTTACTACGGTGGGCAAGTTAAGAGCACCCAGGCTGGGACGGGCACTTGAAGTGCCCCAGCCTTGGGTTTGAAGGATAACAAGCGTCACTGCTGAGTCTGCCCGTGAGTCTGGCCAGGTTTGCAGGAAGCAGTGGCCGAGTGACAGGGAGGGCGCCCCTGGGGACCCCGCATCCCTCACCCAGAGGTGGCCGGGAGAGCGGGGAGGGGGCTTTGGTTGTGAGCAAGCAGTGTTGCCATCTACCCTCTGCAGCTGGCTGGAGGCGCTGATGCCGAGTGCGCCCAGGGTGTAGAAAGGGTTACCCCAGGTGGGAAGTCACACAGAACGTCCTGTCCTGGAGCTTCACCCCTGATCTAGACTTGGGCCGAAACGCTCCTGGCCTCAAGCAGGGGCCACACACACTGCGCTGTCGGCTCAGCTCCAACCCTGGGTCTCCCCGACGCGTTCATCCCAGGAGGAGGCTGCACACCAAGCCAGGGCCACCCAGAGAGCATCTGTGGGCCAAGCGGACTCCTCGTGCCCCAGACACAGTGGTCCTGCCCACGGAGAGGAGGCGAGGAAGACAGCGTGCAAAGGCAGACCGCTGACCTGGCCGCCGCCAGGAGGCCGGCAGGGATCGCGGGGCGCGCACCCAGAGACAGCCCCGCCCCAGAACCCACAGCCGTGTGCGTCACCAGGGCCTCTGTCTTCTGGGGTCTCGGGGGGCTGGGGGACACAGACCTGGGTGTGTGCACTTAAAAGTCATGTTTCTCAGCCTGCAAGCAGTAAATGCTGGAGAGGGTGTGGAGAAGAGGGAACGCTCTTATACTGCTGGTGGGAGTGCAAACTAGTGCAGCCACTATGGAGAACACTGTGGAGATTCCTTTAAATAGAACTGCCTTATGACCCAGCAATCCCACTGCTGGGCATACACACCGAGGAAACCAGAATTGAAAGAGACACGTGTACCCCAATGTTCATCGCAGCACTGTTTATAATAGCCAGGACATGGAAACAACCTAGATGTCCACCAGCAGACGAATGGATAAGAAAGCTGTGGTACATATACACAGTGGAGTATTACTCAGCCATTCAAAAGAATACATTTGAATCAGTTCTAATGAGGTGGATGAAACTGGAGCCTATTATACAGAGTGAAGTAAGCCAGAAAGAGAAACACCAATACAGTATACTAACACATATATATGGAATTTAGAAAGATGGTAATGAGGACCCTGTATGCAAGACAGCAAAAGAGACACAGATGTACAGAACAGTCTTTTGGACTCTGAGGGAGAGGGCGAGGGTGGGGTGGTTTGGGAGAATGGCATTGAAACATGTATAATATCATATAAGAAATGAATCGCCAGTCCAGGTTCGATGCAGGATCCAGGATGCTTGGGGCTGGTGCACTGGGACAACCCAGAGGGATGGGATGGGGAGGGAGGAGGAAGGGGGGTTCAGGATGAGGAGCACGTGTACAGCTGTGGCAGATGCATGTTGATGTAAGGCAAAACCAACCCAATATTGTAAAGTAATTAGCCTCCAATTAAAATAAATACATTTATATTTTTTAAAAAGTCATGTTTCTCTCTCAAAATTTCCTAGGACTTGAAACCAACACATCGCTGTAAAGCAATTACCCTCCAATTAAAAATAAATTTTAAAAAATGTCATAAACTTGGACTGAAAAGAGCATCTTTCGTCCATTTTTTACTCCTCAGCTTGACTCCCACTTAGCCGCCACTCGGGGTCACAGGAGCGAGGTGGTCAGGGGTCTGGAGGCCACTCCCTCCCAGTCTGTTTGAGCTCGCTGGTGGGTGACCGAGTCAGCAAAAGAGCCAGGCACCCTTGAGTCCCCACCTTCTGCTTTGAAAATACACTACATACCTATTTTCAGTCAATTTGGATCACTTTGGTTTGTTTGAATCTCACAAAGAAAGTGAAAGGTGGTATAAACTTAGTCTTAATGTTGCTGGAGTGATTTATGTAAAATGCCCTTTCACACAGTTAAGAGGAACGCAGGAATTAACCCACATCAAGTGTAACTGATCTCCTTCTGATAACGACGACAATAACAGATTTGGTTCAAAATTGGGAAAGGAGTACATCAAGGCTGTATATTGTCGCCTTGCTTATTTAACTTCTATGCAGTTAGAAGTTTAACATCATGCGAAATGCTGGGCTGGATCAATCACAAGATAGAATCACGATTGCGGGGAGAAATATCAATAACCTCAGATATGCAGATGACACCACCCTTATGGCAGAAAATGAAGAGGAACTAAAGAGCCTTTTGAAGAAGGTGAAAGAGGAGAGTGAAAAAGCTGGCTTAAAACTCAGCATTCGTTTTTTGACTAAGATCATGGTATCTGGTCCCATCATTTCATGACAAATTCAGTTCAGTTCAGTTCATTTCAGTCGCTCAGTCGTGTCTGACACTTTGCGACCCCATGAATTGCAGCACGCCAGGCCTCCCTGTCCATCACCATCTCCCGGAGTTCACTCAGACTCACGTCCATCGAGTCCGTGATGCCATCCAGCCATCTCACCCTCGGTCGTCCCCTTCTCCTCCTGCCCCCAATTCCTCCCAGCATCACAGTCTTTTCCAATGAGTCAACTCTTTGCATGAGGTGGCCAAAGTACTGGAGTTTCAGCTTTAGCATCATTCCTTCCAAAGAAATCCCAGGGTTGATCTCCTTCAGAATGGACTGGTTGGATCTCCTTGCAGTCCAAGGGACTCTCAAGAGTCTTCTCCAACACCACAGTTCAAAAACATCAATTCTTCAGTGCTCAGCCTTCTTCACAGTCCAACTCTCACATCCATACATGACCACAGGAAAAACCATAGCCTTGACTAGACGGACCTTAGTCGGCAAAGTAACGTCTCTGCTTTTGAACATGCTATCTAGGTTGGTCATAACTTTTCTTCCAAAGAGTAGGCGTCTTTTAATTTCATGTCTGCAGTGACCATCTGCAGTGATTTTGGAGCCCCCAAAAATAAAGTCTGACACTGTTTGCACTGTTTCCCCATCTATTTCCCATGGAGTGATGGAAGCTTTACTGGTTAGAGGCAATTGAAACATCTAGGGTGGGCCGTGGCCACACCACCCTGAACAGCCTGGTCTTGTCTCAGAAGCTAAGTAGAGTCGGGCCTGGTTAGTACCTGGATGGGCTACTGCTTGGGAATACAGAGTGCTGAAGCCTTTTTAAAAAGGTAAAATATTTAATATAAATTGAAAAACTGAAACTGTAAGAAACATTGATTCTATTAAAATATAACCACCATGGAATACAAAAGTAACATATTCCGAGGTAGGATAACATTTCCCACCAGAACATCCAAACACATTTAGGAGACTGGTGTTCTCTGAGCTTTGAGTTCTTAACTGATGTCAAAGCCACGGAAACCTGTATGCCTGCATTTGAAGTGGTACAGGATGTAAGTTTTATCCCTCCAAATTCTGAAACATTTTTGTGATGAAACAAAAAATCAATCGACCTGGCATCCAGACTGTGCCACTCAGAATAACCGGAGCTCTTGGAGGGGTGGCTGAGTCCAGGTCTGGGGTGGGACTTGGACAAGGGGAGCCTGTGACCTCTTTCAAGGGGACAGGAAGGATGACATCCTGGAATCAGTTCCAGAGGGCCCAAGAGCCAGTTTGAAGAAGCTCCCACTGGCTGCAGACGGACAGTATCGGTTCCTAGTGATGCCAGCCATCCCTGTTAACCCCATCCTTCCCTCACCCCGTGCCTCCCAGGGCTCACAGGTGTCTCTACGGTGCTCTGGCCCCAGCCCATCTGAGCCTTCCTCACCTGTGCTCATGGCTGTGTTCTTTCTTCCCACCAAGAAACTCCAGTTGGATAAGAATAGGATCTGATTCTTATTTGTCCTGGATTCCCCAGTTCCCAGGAGAGATGCTGTTTGTATTACGGTCTCGATGAACTTGCTTTAAACTTGGAAGCTGAAATGGCACAGGGTCGTAACAACAGGATAGGCTTGGGACAATTAGCTCTCTCCTACTAAGAATTTTTTCATGTATTCAATGATTGCATTACATTGCCTTGTTGTCGCCAGTTGCAAACATACTTTTAACTTTTCTGTGCCACTTACTGTCAAATACAAAAAGAAATAATACTTTAGCGAGCATGAAAATTGTGTGTATCTGGGGTCCTTCGCAGGACTCTGAGTAGGCTGTCGAGGGTTTCTGGGTGATGAGCTGGCTACTCAGGGACACCGACACAGGCGCTAAGACTAGCTTACTATCTTTGGGGTCAGCTTTGGGGTGATACTGTTGACATCTGTAAATGCACGCCGTGATAATAATAACACCCTGAGGAGCATTTGCCCACCACAGACGTCAATAGGGTGCAGCCAAGAATTTAAAGAAAAGAGAGCCTGGGTGCTTTCAGCTGAAAGAGGAAATATCAAACAAAAGTGAGTGGGAATAGCCTCGGCTATACAAAGCCTCCCCCTGGTGAGCCAAGGACTTGGCAGAGTGGCTGAGAAGGTATCAAGCTTGGGAGAGATGGGGACTGTGGTTGCGTTTAAGCCTCCACCGAACATTTAGTGGTTGAAGACATCACTAAACAGGCAATTTCATCTCTGTTTCCCCCAAACCTCAACCATCTGAAGTCTGTTATGCAGACCCAGCCACAACTATTAAGTCCATCCTCAGATATATATTTTTTTTCCAAAGCAAAATACTTTTAAGCTTCTCTCAAGGGGATTTATGTTCAAATCTTGTATCACTTTGGGCTCTCTTCTGGAACTCCCTAAGCGCTCCGTGTTCTGCTCATTTTTCCTCATTCTATTATAACTGTCAAACTCAGCTCCCTCATAAGTAGTCGTGACAGTCAGAAAAGGAAAGAAAAACCCTTCAAGATTCTAGCATCAAAGCCGACGCCTCTCAGGTTATATCTTCAAGAGGCTGGCAGCAGGGCAATCTTTGTGTTAAACAACCAAAAATGTGACATTTAAGTAGGGACAGATGCTGAGCTTCATGATATAATAAATGCTGGGCAGCACCGTTCCAAATCTGCCGTGCACACAAGTAGCATACGAGGTCAATTTCCCCAGCGATCCCTAATTCCTTCATGACAATAGATCACTTTACCGATGACCCTAACAAAAGCAGTTAGCTGCCCTCTTATCACACAAACCCCAGAGGCTAACAGAATGATTTCATGCATAATACAAACAGCCATTTAGGAAAAATAAAGTCAAATCATGGAAAATCGTGGTGGAGAAACAGCCAAACGGAGGCTAACAGCTTCCATTCGTGGAAACATTTTTCTAATCCTGAGTCACTTGCAAGGATTAAAACTTCACGGGCTTAATGTGGGAGCCGTAGCAAGCACCAGAGATAATTCACGTTCAGAGCTCATGATTCTCGGTACAGGTGCCCTGTGTTTGTAAAGGGCTGGTGGTAGGAGAAAATGACAACAGACACAGGCAACATTGGGAGGCGCACGTGGAGCCTAAAGGTAGCAATCGCCTTGTCCAAATATCCTGGGGCCGCCCTCCAGTCCAGTAGCTGTTGGCCAATGTGGCAAGTCTACTGAAGGAAAATAATGCACTAAAAAGCCATCCTCACCTTTGCCCCTGGGACTACTTAATGAATCAATGACTATTAGGTGAATCCACATGCCAAACACCAGCAAACAAACGAAGAGAGGGCAAGAGGGTCTGCCCTGAAACCCGAAGGTTGGCCTGACCACACACCAGAAAGAGCCAAGTGTTTATGCGTGTGATTCTAAGCAGACAGAACAAGGAGCAGGGGAGGAATCGAGGCAGGAAATTCCTCCAGGCAACAACTTCTTGAGAAAAATAAGACCTTGTCGAGCCATTTTACTCACTGAGCTTTTCCTCCCTGAGCGACTGACACCATGCAGGTAAGCCGTCCTTTCTTCCTCTCTGCAAAAAGATCAGTGCTCCATTGTTCACATAGTTCCATCAAACTAAAATGCTCTCATTATTTTTAGTATTCTACAAGAAATTGAGTACCCATTTCTAGAACCAGATACCAGCTCGGGGATGTGACAGGGGCAGGGAGAGTGCGTAAAGCCACTGCTTTCTGGATCAACAGTTCAGGTTATTTCTTTGAGGTGTGTCTGCCCCTCCCAAGGGGCTCCTCCTAATCAATCCTTCCTTTTTCAGGATGCAGAAATTCTCATCCTTAGAAACAGCTTTGATACACCTGATATAGTCTCCAATAGGGTCCCAGTAAACAACTCATTTCCAAATTTGCTGGCATATTGAGTGCAGCACTTTAGAAGCATTATCTTTTAGGATTTAAAATAGTTCAACTGGAATTCCATCACCTCCACTAGCTTTGTTCACAGTGATACTTCCTAAGGCCCACTTGGCTTCGCATTCCAGGATGTCTGGCTCTAGCTGAGTGATCACACCATCATGGTTATATGCGCCATGAAGATCTTTTTTGTATAGCTCTTCTGTGTATTCTTGCCACCTCTTCTTAATATCTTCTGCTTCTGTTAGGTCCATACCATTTCTGTCCTTTATTGAGCCCATCTTTCCATGAAGTGTTCCCTTGGTATCTCTAATTTTCTTGAAGAGATCTCTAGTCTTTCCCATTCTATTGTTTCCCTCTATTTCTTTGCATTGATCACTGAGGAAGGCTTTCTTATCTCTCCTTGCTATTCTTTGCAACTTTACATTGAAATGGGTATATCTTTCCTTTTCTACTTTGCCTTTCCTTCTCTTTTTTTCATAGATATTTATAAGGCTTCCTCAGACAACCATTTTGCCTTTTTGCATTTCTTCTTCTTGAGGATGGTTTTGATCACTGCCTCCTGTACAATGTCACAAACCTCTGTCCACAGTTCTTCAAGCACTCTGTCTATCAGATCTAATCCCTTGAATCTATTTGTCACTTCCACTGTACAATCATAAGAGATTT
>SJYX01015593.1:448796-471970 GCA_006410675.1 Oreotragus oreotragus
TTGTTGTTATATTTTTACAGATGAAAAGGCTGGGATTTGATGAGATTAGGTGCTATAAGTAACCTCAGGGGCTGGCAAAACCCACGACAGGAAGATGCATCTTGATTTGGGGAGCCCCTCGGAGCCAAGCCTGTTAACTGATGTGGTAACCTAAATGGGGCAATTTCTAAACTCGATTTTTTCAAAGTTGCCCTTAAATGTGAGGCTGCCTGTTCACAAGGCAGTTTCGATGCCTGGTCTGGAGGCGGCTCCCACTTAGAGACGGCACCCTCACGGGACACCGCCTTGCTCGGAGTGCCTGTAGCTGAGCCCCGGACCCACCTGGTCCAGGCAGCACACGGGGCGGGCTGGCACCCATCTCCCCCACCCTGGGCCCAGGTCCATCGCCAGGCCTCTTCCTGGAAGTGATTGCTGTTTCCTCCTTTGCTCCTGTACGTGCTGAAGTTCTAAGTAACTGTGTTTACTGCCCCCGGGCTTAACAAAGACCCCTGAAAACCGTGCGCTTTATTCTCCTTTGGGTGCAGATAAGTGACGCCTTCAAAATTCTCCCCAAAGTGACCCTTCGAAACCCAGTACCACTTGCAATGACTGAGTTCTGATTGTTTTTTTTAATGACTAAACGATATTCACGGGCACCAGTGATCATGCCACATCATACTCTGCTGGATTTGACATCCCAAAGTCCAGACTAAGGTTCTAAGATAGAAGTGGCTAACAGACAGCTCCTCTGCAACTGGGAACAGAAGATGCTTCGGACGAGTCTGTGGAAGTGCGCCTCCCTCTCCTCCTGTTTCTGCTTCCCTGAGAAAAGAGCTCTTTCCTGAAGCCCCTGCTGGGAGGTCAGGACCCCGGTCATGGGACGAGGTCTGAGCTGCTGGTAGGAAATGGGGACGGAGCATCTTCCCAAGCTCCCAAGAGGAGCTGAGCCCAGGCCCCCACGTCGGTGCTGGCGGGCGCGGTTCCACGTGCGAGGGGCTGCCCAGAGCTGAGTCAAGGCCAGTGGGCCTCTGCCTCCCACTGCAAGTCTAGGGGGACATCGTCCTCCCCCAGCTTCTTCTGAGTGGCTCTTTCCATTTTCCTTTTCTGGAAGGATGACTTCAGTTATTTCCTCATGACAGAAAAGATGACGCGTCCTTCTTTCTCAGCCTCACTCTTACTGCCCTAGTCTCTCGAGAGGTCAGGAGGCTTTCAGAGGCGAACTCCATCTCTCGAATGTTCTAAGGTTCCCACCAAGCCTGCTTTACACGGGTACCAAGCACAGACTCCAATGAAGGGAGTATCTCCACTTAATACTAAACCCTGATCACACCGTGGATGAGGAAGATGGTCCTGAGGCGGGAAGGGCTTCCCCGAGCCTTCCTCGACCATAGACGCACACCCAGCGTGGGACGGTCTCAACACCTGGGGGGGCACTCCAGAGCTAACAGTCTCAAGCCCCAAGTGGATTTCATCAGGAATGTGAAAGGGACAGGGTCGTCACGAGGCAACTCAGCATCACTGTCAAGATACCCCCCGCCCCCGCCCACCCTGGGGCAGTCACTCACCCCCGGCATCACTCACAGACCAGAAAGAGAGGACGGAACCCTAAAGAGAACTCTGTCATGTACAAACCCAGGGCTGTTCAGCTCAGTCGCTCAGTCGTGTCCCGCTGTTTGTGACCCCATGGACTGCAGCACGCCAGGCCTCCCTGTCCATCACCAACTCTCAGAGCTTTCTCAAACTCATGTCCATTGAGTCGGTGATGCCATCCAACCATCTCGTCCTCTGTCATCCCCGTCTCCTCCTACCTTCAAATCTCTCCCAGCATCAGAGTCTCTTCCAGTGAATCAGTTTTCACATCAGGTGGCCAGAGGATTGGAGCTTCAGCTTCACCATCAGTCCTTCCAACAGGGCAGCAGTCTCTCCGCCAGGCTTGGCTTTTGTTTGGTTTTGCGGCGTTTCCCAGAGCGCGTCGGAAACCCTCTCCAATATTCCAGATTCCCCTCCTCCCTTCAGATGAGCGCCAAGTCCAGCTTGACAAGCTCATGTCCACCTTGAAGATGGTGGGCTCAAGGGGGCCCTAGTGGTCCCGCTTCTTCCCCGGTCCACGTCCCAGGCAATATGCCAGGGCCTCCAGAGGGAACCCGAGCTCATCCCGGACCATCAGATCGATCAATGTGGTAGCCACAAAGCCCAACCTGTCCTCACGCCCCTGGGTTCTGCAGCTATTCCCAGTAGGTGGTGGGGTCCACGCGGGGCATCCCCAGGTGCCTCCCTCCCAGGCCTCTTATTCCAAGACAAGCAGTCTCAGGGACCCACAATCGATTTAGAAACTCGGTGCCTGGAGTTGTGTGAGAACGAAGAGAAACGTGAGGGACAGAGCAGGCTTTTTCTCTCTGCAGCTCAGCTCAGGAGGCACGTGGCCTGGTGCAAGGCTCCCTTCTGTGGCAAGGTGGCTGGAAGGGAGTGCGTGCCCAAGCTGGGGGCTCACATCTCAACATCACTGTCTGCAAATCCTGGCGCTGCTCCAAGCGTGGAGGGCAGCAGGCTCTGTTGACTGTGACTCTGAGGCAAATGGCAACAGATCCCTGAGAAAGCGTGAGAGCCCTTTTTCTGATTATGTTCTGATTCTCCTATTACACGCCTCCAAAACAGCCTCCACATCCCGGGTCCCCCTCAAAGAGCTTTCCCAGTACTGAGGCCCTGGATTCTTCACGGCCAGCCTGGGAGGGAGATGTGTCCATTTTGCAGATGCAAAAACTGAGTCCCAGGGAACTCACACAGCTAGGGAGTGAAGGAGCTGCAATTCCAACCTAGCAGTCTGTCTCAGCATCTCTGCTCTCAGCCCTAACCCCACGGAGCCCTGAAACAAACACCCAGGAGGCTGGCAACGCACTTGAGTGGAGAGTGGGTTACTGACTGTCAGAAGCTCATCCCTGCTCACTGGAGGATCAAGGCACGTGTCCCATGAGTCTGGTCATCCATGTCTCCCTGGGCAGACGACCAGGACAGCTTTGCCAAGCAGGTCCCTGTGAGCTGAGGTTTACAACTCGTGGTCCTCCTGCTGGGCATAGAGTCCTGACTTGACATTTGGTCATTTTTTAAATGAATAGAAAAAATTTAATGTGAGATTTATGCTTTGGGGATTAGAAAACTATTTCATTTCTTCACCACTTATGGTCCAAAGTGTATAAAATAATTCTTCGGTTCGATGTTGCAGATGGGATTCACTCTAAAGGGTTAGTCTGACAGACAAAACAGCTAGGATCTGTGGTATAAGCAATTTAAAATTTTATTTGTGCTATGTAGAATCAAGCAATTCAGAAATGTATCTGTAAATCATCAAATGCCTAATGTACTGAGTAAAGAGCATATACAATTTTGGGTCTTAAAACATAAGACCCACAGCTTACACTCACGGCATGGACGTGACTTCACCCAGGAAGGCGCGTCTTCTCCCACATTTGAGCCGCTAAATTATGATTCTGTCTAGTGACACCTGCTGTCCCTTTGCCTTCCCGAAAGAAGCCCTCTGATCCATACATCTACTGGACGGCACTTCCGATTCTACGGGAAGCGCTGATGAGACACTGGAGGGGAGGAAGCTGGCCCAGTGTCATCAGGGAAGCTGGCTGACCTGCGGTCTAACCTCCACCTGCCTGACTGCCCCCAGAAGTGATTCTGTGACTTGGGCCCATTCCTAGGAGGCAGGGTTTCCACCCCCAATGCACTCCCTGGGGCTCTTGTCCTCCATTCCTGCAGAGAAGGGGAGGGATAAATGGACACAAGAATTTGGTCACAGAACCTCCCAGGCCCTCTCTCTGCAGGGCAGCATTTAGATGTGTCAGGAGAGGCCCCACACTGAGACATTCTGAGCGTGGACAAAGGTCTTCCATTTTAATGGCACCTTTCATTAAAATTTTCTTTAGGGGAAAAGAGATATTTCAATGCTTGAAAGATTACAGACCACCTCTCTGTCCCTTTGGACATGCATGAAGCTTGCTAATTACCTTGCAAGGTCACAGTTGTTTCAGCAGGAAAGTCCACTTGGTGCTGGCTGCTTGCTTTTAGGGATGGCTTTAAAGGGATGAGAAAGGGCAGGAGGGGCCTGGAAGGAAAGTTCAGGACATCACACCTTTCTCTGATTATGCACAGTCAGTCGCACCCCACCGACGGCCTTGGCATGATTTACCCCATTTCTGTGTGTTTTCCATCCTCCCACCAGCTCCAACAGCAAAGCAGAGGTTTACAGCCAGCCATAAGTACGGGAGACCCAGCTGAGCTGGCCAACTGAGGACGTAGGTGCGTGTGAAGTCGCTTCAATCAGTGCTGTCCGACCCCATGGACCACAGCCCGCCAGGCTCCCCTGCCCATGGGATTCTCCAGGCAAGGATACTGGAGTGGGCCGTCATGCCCTCCTCCAGAGGATCTTCCTGACCCATACGCCTCCTATGACTCCTGCATTGCAGGCGGGCTCTTTACCCGAGAAGCCCCCAGCCAAGGACATTTCAGGCTTAATGACTCTTCTCAAGACGTGAGTTTTGCAGTCCTGAGATATCACACTTTCCGCTTCCGCAATCTGCCTGCAATGCAGGAGACCCCAGTTCAATTTGAATATTTCAGCAGTTTAGGCTACTTGCACCTGTCCAAGGCACCCTCAAGCCTGAAATCTCCGAATCAATGCCCCTCACAAACATTGTTTCGGCATCACAAAGGGAGAAAAGCCAACCATGGAGCTTCCCTGAAAAGACTCTTATGGAAGATCCACCCACTCAAAATGAAAAAAAAGGCTTGTCATAAATTAAACTTATCCTACTTTTCCAAGCCAGACACAAGACAAAAAAGTGTGCTGAGCTAAACACAGCCGCGAAAACGGGGGCAAGAAGCACAGCTGGAGGAACAGGGCGCGAAGGCAGAGAGTGTGTGTGCCGCCGGCCTGCAGAGGAAATATACACTGAGCTGCAGACCTGTCCACTGTGACCCACGAATCAGCATGGCTCTGCTGGAGGACGTGCTGCTAGTGCGGAGGAAAAGTTTTTTGCC
Source organism: Oreotragus oreotragus (assembly GCA_006410675.1). Taxonomy (NCBI): domain Eukaryota; kingdom Metazoa; phylum Chordata; class Mammalia; order Artiodactyla; family Bovidae; genus Oreotragus; species Oreotragus oreotragus. The sequence goes on from SJYX01015593.1 coordinate 453,819, forward strand.
TATAGAATTCCACTGTGTACGGAAATGTCTTATGAAATTATGCTTATGAGAATTATAACCTCCATCCCCATTGTATTCATGACTCATTATTTAATATATAGAAGTGTGGTCATTGCTGTGATTTGTAAATACCCTTTCTTCATCATGTTTCCAAGTTAATATGCTTTAATGTATTTGCTCAGAAGTGCTATGAAAAAAAATAAAACTACCTTCTGCATTGTATCTGATATTTTAAATGTATTTATCAGAGCTCAGTTGTAACTTCTCAGGATTGTAACTGATTCTAGCTTCCTTTTCTTCAAAGTGAATCATAAGTTCATTTCTGAGATCCCATCCTCCACAGCTCCCCAAATTGCGTAACACACAATAAAGGAAAAAAAAATATCTATCTACCACTATAGATTTTTTACTTGTATTAATATGCTGCTGCTGCTAAGTTGATTCAATCGTGTCCGACTCTGTGCGATCCCAGAGATGGCAGCCCACCAGGCTCCCCTGTCCCTGGGATTCTCCAGGCAAGAATACTGGAGTGGGGTGCCATTTCCTTCTCCAATGCATGAAAGTGAAAAGTGAAAGTGAAGTCGCTCAGTCGAGTCCGACTCCTAGCGACCCCATGGACTCCATCCCACCAGGCTCCTCCATCCATGGGATTTTCCAGGCAAGAGTACTAGAGTGGGTTGCCACTGCCTTCTCCATGTATTAATATAAGTTCTGCTTATTTTTAATGCATGGGCTTCCCTCATAGCTCAGATGGTAAAGAATCTGCCTGCAATGCAGGAGACCCCAGTTCAATTCTTGGGTCAGGAAAATCTGCTGGAGAAGAGATAGGCTACCCCCGCCAGTATTCTTGGGCTTCCCTTGTGGCTCAGCTGGTAAAGAATCTGCCTGCAATGCAGGTGACCTGAGTTCAATCCCTGGGTTGGAAAGATCCCCTGGAGAAGGAAAAGGCTACCCACTCCAGAATTCTAGCCTGGAGAATTCCATGGGCTGAAAATGCAAGTTTCACTTTCACTTTTATTTGTAATGCAAAACTGATTTGCAAGATGAGCCTGAACTAGTTTCTCAGGGGCTCAGGAATTCAGGACAAAGGTGGAGAGCAGGATGGAGGGTCTGGTCCTGCCCAGGCCAGCACACAGCAGGGACAGGGGCCGACCTGGGTGCTCTGGCTGGGCGGAGGGGAAGACTCACCCTGCTTCATGCCTCTGTGAGAAAAAGGAGGTTCAGCTCATCATTACTGACAGGTTTTCTCAAAAGGGTGTTTATTTACATCCCAAACTTTAAAATTCCAAGGGCCCATCAACAGACTCAAAGCCTGATTGGTTGGAAGGCCCTCTGCGGTCTCACCATTGCCCGGCCACAAGGCTGCTCCCTACCATTAGGGTGGAGACTCTCAGCATTTCTCAACTCACCCTCTAATTTTCCAAAATTTGATTCTCCCTTCTGGAACTATTTAGAGATACTTTTAAACATATCTTATCTCCACTCAGTACTCTATAATGACCTGTATGGGGAAAGAACCTAAAAAAGAGTGGATCTATGTACATGTATAACGGATACACTCTGACGTACACTTGAAACTAACCCAACATTGTAAATCTACTATGCTCCCATAACAATTTTTGAAAAGATAAGACAAATAAAATTAAATTTAAAATATGCCATGTATTTGTTTCCAATAAATAAATAGATATAGCATGAAAATTGGCAAGCCTCCCTCAACAAGTGTAAGTGTCCAGGAAAGACATAACTCTGTTCCATATACAGCCTCCCGAAGACTGTAAAACAATATACTGCAGATATGCAATCAGTGGACGACCAGAGATATTGTAACTTGAAAAATATGATAAACACAACTTGAATCAAAGGTTCTCCTGTCACAAGAGAAAGGTTAGACATACAGTAAATAGTGAATTCAAAAGGCATCACTCTGGGGTTTTATATATTGATATACCATCACCAGGGCAGAAGGCTGGGATGGACGCACCATTTATCTGAATGTGGGCAGCCCCTGATTCTCCCCCCTTATAAACACCCAGATGGAATCGGGCTGCTTGAAGCACTTACTAGCATTACACTGTTAGCTGATTTTCTTTGCGCCTTAAACTTTTCATTTATTTTACAAAATTATAAAGAGGAAGAGAGTCAAATGTAAATATATGACAGTGAAAATAGTGAAACTAGCCGCCGGCACGTTTTGCGGGGTCAGTGCCGACGTGGCCTCAATCACAGTGGATTCACTAAAGAGCTCACATGATTGGAACCTGATCCTGAAGCAGTGCAAGAGAATGAGGAAATGAAAGTTATTCTCTCATCCTGGAGCTCAGGGGAGGAAAGGAAACTGGAAGCTGGCGACAAGGAGGAAGAGGGGGGCGACGGAGCGGGGTTGAAACCAAAGTGTTCCGCTCCAGGCTGGAGAACAGCAAAATGGTCATTGTTATCAAAATGCTAGTGATGGAAAAGGTCATGACTGAAATAAAGACCACCATATTTGAGAGTGTGCAGAATATGTACAGCTTGAGAATCTCTATCTGAGCTTGAGAAGTCATCGGAAGAGAAAAAATAAGTCAAAACATGAAGATAAAAACATGAGGAAAGGAGGGTAGACTTAAACACATTTACCTCACCATAACAGCCGTCCAAAATAGATGAAAAATAATTAAAATTTTGTTCAAAATGGAGATGAAAGATCTTATGTTGCAGACACTCAGGGTGGACATAAGTGGTTAGATAAAGCAAAAGCCACACCTCAGACACATCATTAGAAAACTTGAGAAAATCAAAACACAGGAAAAATTTTAACAGCTTCAAGAGGAAAAAGACAGACCCCCTGGAAAGGAAAAGGGCAAACACTGTTGATCAGATTTCTCAATAGTAACACAGGATGAGAGGAAACATGAATTAATGTTTTCAGACTAATGAAGGCAGTTTCATTAGTTGAACTTATTTTATACACTCAATTAAATTCTTATTTAAATGTGAAAGTCAATTTAAAATATTCTCAGGCACACAAAACCTTTGAAGATTGCATACAGAAAGATCCACCTTGAACACATTCTTAGAGAAAGACCAGGTTTTTGAAAAATAATAATAAGTCCAGAAAAGTTCTGCAAATGATGGAAAGTAAGACTGATCAAGTAATTTACTAAACGTTTTAATATAAAACTGTAAGAACATAAGGAAAGGGAAGAATGAATCTACTTCAGGGTTAGAGTTACAAAATTCTTTGTTAAGTGAACACGTAATAGGCAAAAAAAAAAAAAAAACNCCTCCTATGACTCCTGCATTGCAGGCGGGCTCTTTACCCGAGAAGCCCCCAGCCAAGGACATTTCAGGCTTAATGACTCTTCTCAAGACGTGAGTTTTGCAGTCCTGAGATATCACACTTTCCGCTTCCGCAATCTGCCTGCAATGCAGGAGACCCCAGTTCAATTTGAATATTTCAGCAGTTTAGGCTACTTGCACCTGTCCAAGGCACCCTCAAGCCTGAAATCTCCGAATCAATGCCCCTCACAAACATTGTTTCGGCATCACAAAGGGAGAAAAGCCAACCATGGAGCTTCCCTGAAAAGACTCTTATGGAAGATCCACCCACTCAAAATGAAAAAAAAGGCTTGTCATAAATTAAACTTATCCTACTTTTCCAAGCCAGACACAAGACAAAAAAGTGTGCTGAGCTAAACACAGCCGCGAAAACGGGGGCAAGAAGCACAGCTGGAGGAACAGGGCGCGAAGGCAGAGAGTGTGTGTGCCGCCGGCCTGCAGAGGAAATATACACTGAGCTGCAGACCTGTCCACTGTGACCCACGAATCAGCATGGCTCTGCTGGAGGACGTGCTGCTAGTGCGGAGGAAAAGTTTTTTGCCTATAGAATTCCACTGTGTACGGAAATGTCTTATGAAATTATGCTTATGAGAATTATAACCTCCATCCCCATTGTATTCATGACTCATTATTTAATATATAGAAGTGTGGTCATTGCTGTGATTTGTAAATACCCTTTCTTCATCATGTTTCCAAGTTAATATGCTTTAATGTATTTGCTCAGAAGTGCTATGAAAAAAAATAAAACTACCTTCTGCATTGTATCTGATATTTTAAATGTATTTATCAGAGCTCAGTTGTAACTTCTCAGGATTGTAACTGATTCTAGCTTCCTTTTCTTCAAAGTGAATCATAAGTTCATTTCTGAGATCCCATCCTCCACAGCTCCCCAAATTGCGTAACACACAATAAAGGAAAAAAAAATATCTATCTACCACTATAGATTTTTTACTTGTATTAATATGCTGCTGCTGCTAAGTTGATTCAATCGTGTCCGACTCTGTGCGATCCCAGAGATGGCAGCCCACCAGGCTCCCCTGTCCCTGGGATTCTCCAGGCAAGAATACTGGAGTGGGGTGCCATTTCCTTCTCCAATGCATGAAAGTGAAAAGTGAAAGTGAAGTCGCTCAGTCGAGTCCGACTCCTAGCGACCCCATGGACTCCATCCCACCAGGCTCCTCCATCCATGGGATTTTCCAGGCAAGAGTACTAGAGTGGGTTGCCACTGCCTTCTCCATGTATTAATATAAGTTCTGCTTATTTTTAATGCATGGGCTTCCCTCATAGCTCAGATGGTAAAGAATCTGCCTGCAATGCAGGAGATCCCAGTTCAATTCTTGGGTCAGGAAAATCTGCTGGAGAAGAGATAGGCTACCCCCGCCAGTATTCTTGGGCTTCCCTTGTGGCTCAGCTGGTAAAGAATCTGCCTGCAATGCAGGTGACCTGAGTTCAATCCCTGGGTTGGAAAGATCCCCTGGAGAAGGAAAAGGCTACCCACTCCAGAATTCTAGCCTGGAGAATTCCATGGGCTGAAAATGCAAGTTTCACTTTCACTTTTATTTGTAATGCAAAACTGATTTGCAAGATGAGCCTGAACTAGTTTCTCAGGGGCTCAGGAATTCAGGACAAAGGTGGAGAGCAGGATGGAGGGTCTGGTCCTGCCCAGGCCAGCACACAGCAGGGACAGGGGCCGACCTGGGTGCTCTGGCTGGGCGGAGGGGAAGACTCACCCTGCTTCATGCCTCTGTGAGAAAAAGGAGGTTCAGCTCATCATTACTGACAGGTTTTCTCAAAAGGGTGTTTATTTACATCCCAAACTTTAAAATTCCAAGGGCCCATCAACAGACTCAAAGCCTGATTGGTTGGAAGGCCCTCTGCGGTCTCACCATTGCCCGGCCACAAGGCTGCTCCCTACCATTAGGGTGGAGACTCTCAGCATTTCTCAACTCACCCTCTAATTTTCCAAAATTTGATTCTCCCTTCTGGAACTATTTAGAGATACTTTTAAACATATCTTATCTCCACTCAGTACTCTATAATGACCTGTATGGGGAAAGAACCTAAAAAAGAGTGGATCTATGTACATGTATAACGGATACACTCTGACGTACACTTGAAACTAACCCAACATTGTAAATCTACTATGCTCCCATAACAATTTTTGAAAAGATAAGACAAATAAAATTAAATTTAAAATATGCCATGTATTTGTTTCCAATAAATAAATAGATATAGCATGAAAATTGGCAAGCCTCCCTCAACAAGTGTAAGTGTCCAGGAAAGACATAACTCTGTTCCATATACAGCCTCCCGAAGACTGTAAAACAATATACTGCAGATATGCAATCAGTGGACGACCAGAGATATTGTAACTTGAAAAATATGATAAACACAACTTGAATCAAAGGTTCTCCTGTCACAAGAGAAAGGTTAGACATACAGTAAATAGTGAATTCAAAAGGCATCACTCTGGGGTTTTATATATTGATATACCATCACCAGGGCAGAAGGCTGGGATGGACGCACCATTTATCTGAATGTGGGCAGCCCCTGATTCTCCCCCCTTATAAACACCCAGATGGAATCGGGCTGCTTGAAGCACTTACTAGCATTACACTGTTAGCTGATTTTCTTTGCGCCTTAAACTTTTCATTTATTTTACAAAATTATAAAGAGGAAGAGAGTCAAATGTAAATATATGACAGTGAAAATAGTGAAACTAGCCGCCGGCACGTTTTGCGGGGTCAGTGCCGACGTGGCCTCAATCACAGTGGATTCACTAAAGAGCTCACATGATTGGAACCTGATCCTGAAGCAGTGCAAGAGAATGAGGAAATGAAAGTTATTCTCTCATCCTGGAGCTCAGGGGAGGAAAGGAAACTGGAAGCTGGCGACAAGGAGGAAGAGGGGGGCGACGGAGCGGGGTTGAAACCAAAGTGTTCCGCTCCAGGCTGGAGAACAGCAAAATGGTCATTGTTATCAAAATGCTAGTGATGGAAAAGGTCATGACTGAAATAAAGACCACCATATTTGAGAGTGTGCAGAATATGTACAGCTTGAGAATCTCTATCTGAGCTTGAGAAGTCATCGGAAGAGAAAAAATAAGTCAAAACATGAAGATAAAAACATGAGGAAAGGAGGGTAGACTTAAACACATTTACCTCACCATAACAGCCGTCCAAAATAGATGAAAAATAATTAAAATTTTGTTCAAAATGGAGATGAAAGATCTTATGTTGCAGACACTCAGGGTGGACATAAGTGGTTAGATAAAGCAAAAGCCACACCTCAGACACATCATTAGAAAACTTGAGAAAATCAAAACACAAGAAAAATTTTAACAGCTTCAAGAGGAAAAAGACAGACCCCCTGGAAAGGAAAAGGGCAAACACTGTTGATCAGATTTCTCAATAGTAACACAGGATGAGAGGAAACATGAATTAATGTTTTCAGACTAATGAAGGCAGTTTCATTAGTTGAACTTATTTTATACACTCAATTAAATTCTTATTTAAATGTGAAAGTCAATTTAAAATATTCTCAGGCACACAAAACCTTTGAAGATTGCATACAGGAAGATCCACCTTGAAGACATTCTTAGAGAAAGACCAGGTTTTTGAAAAATAATAATAAGTCCAGAAAAGTTCTGCAAATGATGGAAAGTAAGATTGATCAAGTAATTTACTAAACGTTTTAATATAAAACTGTAAGAACATAAGGAAAGGGAAGAATGAATCTACTTCAGGGTTAGAGTTACAAAATTCTTTGTTAAGTGAACACGTAATAGGCAAAAAAAAAAAAAAAACGTTCAAAACAATGTAAGAATCACTAAAGGTCTTTGCACGTTTGGCAAAAACATGGGCATTTCAGGTTTGTCAAGATGTCAGTGTTCCTCAGATTGACCTACTGATTCAATGCAAACACGGTCCAAATCCCAGAAGGCTGTAAAAATAATAGAGAAGCTGACTCTAAAATCTATGTGGAAATGTAAAGAATGTGGAGCAGTGAAAATGATCTTGAAAAGGAAGAATAACTTGGAGGTCTAATATGACCTGATTTTAAATCCTACAGCAAGACAACTCTGTCTTGGCATGAGGAGAAATAAATGAATGGAGCAGAATAGGAAAGAAGGAAGCCGACTGCCACATACACTGTCCGTAGATCTTTGTCCACAGAACCACGTCCATCCAGTGGGGAGAAGGAAGTACTTTTAATAAATAATGTTGGATCAATAGATAGAAGTATAGAGGGGGAAAAATGAATGGGGATCTCATCTCATTCTATACTCAAAAATTAATCCAAAGTCCATCATAGACCTAACTGTAAAATCAAAATCCACGTTTCTCGAAGAAAATATAGCAGAATATTTTCTCAGTCTTGAGGCAGATGTAGATTTCCAGGACAGGACATGAACCTACCAAAATAAATCTAATAAGTTCAACGTCAGCAAATTTAAAGATGTCTGCTAATCAAAAGAGCCTTGAGACAGTAAATCAATAGATCACAAGCTTGAAAAAGTGTTGGTAGCACATACATCCAATATGCTTATACAAAATTCTTGAAAGTTCAACAAGAATCAGCCAATTTTTTTTTAATTGAACAAAAGATTTAAATAGGCACATAAGCTTTGAAGGTATGCGAATCAGTAGCACATGAAAACCTGCTCAGCATCATTAGTCATTAAGGAAATAAAAATTAAAATTGCCCTGAGATCTTATCACACAGAAAGTGAGATGATTAGAAGCATCAATAGCATGTGTTGGCATAGAAGTGTACTTTGTCAGGAAAAAATGCAAACTGATACAACACTTCAGAGAATTGTCAGTCGATTTCCTGAAAAGTTAGCCCTGTGTGCACCCTATGACCTACCATTCCACTGGCGGGTTAGTTACTCAAGAGAAATGAAAACATGTGACCACAAAAGAGACCCTACAGGGATGTTTACAGCAGCTTTATTCACAGTAGCCCAAACTGGAAATAACTCAAGTGTTCATCAGAAAAGAACTGAGTTTTAAAAAAGCATGGTGTATTCAAATAGTCACGGGATGGAATGCTATTTAGCAGTTAGTCAGTTCAGTTCAGTCGTTCAGTCATGTCCAACTCTTTGCAACCCTATGGACTACAGCATGCCAAGCATCCCTGTCCATCATCAGCTCCCAGAGTTTACTCAGAGTCATGTCCATTGAGTCGGTGATGCAGTCCAACTGTCTCATCCTCTGCCATGCCCTTCTCCTCCTGCCCTCAATCTTGCCCAGCATTAGGGTCTTTTCCAACGAGTCAGATCTTTGCATCAGGTGGCCAAAGTATTGGAGTTTTAGCTTCAACATCAGTCCTTCCAAAGTGTATTCAGGACTGATTTCTTTTAGGATGGACTGGTTGGATCTCCTTACAGTCCAAGGGATTCTCAAGAGTCTTCTCCAGCACCTCAGTTCAAAAACATCAATTCTTCGGCGTTCAGGCTTCTTTATAGTCCACATCCTTACATGACTACTGGAAAAACCATAGCTTTGACTAGACGGAACTTTGGTGGTAAAGTAGTGTCTGCTTTTTAATATGCTGTCTAGGTTACTCATAGCTTTTCTTTCAAGGTGCAAACATCTTTTAATTTCATGGCTGCAATCACCATCTGCAGTGATTTTGGAGCCAAGAAAATAAAGTCTCTTAATGTTTCCGTTGTTTCCCCATCTATTTGCCATCAAGTGATGGGACCAGATGCCATTATTTTAGTTTTCTGAATGTTGAGTTTTAAGTCAATTTAGTATTTAGCAATAACAAGGGATAAAATACAGATAATTGCAAATATGAATGATCTCCAAACAACCGTTAAATAATACAAGCCAGACACTAAAGACCTGTGAATTGTTTTTTTCAGGAGTACAAGACCAAGAAAAGACCACGATAGACATCGGAATGTTGTTATCTCTGGGGGATAGGAGGAACTGACTTGAAGCAGTCTTGAAGGATTCTGAGTAAATGGAAATGTCCAGCATTGTTATTTGAGATGGTGGTTGTGAATTGCCAGAATGACTTTCCTGGTGGCCCAGATGGTAAAGAATCCACCTGCAATGCAGAAGACATGGTTTTGATCCCTGAATTGGGAAGATCCCTGGGAGGAGGGCACGGTGACCCACTCCTGTATTCTTGCCTGGAGAATCCCCACGGACAGAGGGGCCGGTGGGCCACAGTCCACGGGGTCACAAAAAGTCAGGTACAACTGAGCAACTAAGCACACGGCACAATATCAAACTAAAGGGTTAAGAGACGCATTTTGTTGTGAGTAAATTTTACCTCCATTCAGGAAAACCAAGGTTATAAAAGGTAATAAACATAATCATGGGATTCTAATTCTAGGAAACCACTATAAGAATAAAAGCAAAATGTATAATTTTAACTTGTAACTCAAATCTCATCTGTCCAATAAAGAACACGAAAGAAGGATAAAAAACACACACACAAATGTGGAAAACTGGAAGCATGAGTTGAGCATGGAAACAAATCCTAATATAATCAGACAGGCAACGAAAATGTGTGAAACCCGACAACAGAGAGATCAAGCATTGCAGACTGGATTTTAAAAGCATGGTCCATAACTCCAAAAGAACCAAGAGAGGTTAAACAGAAGGATGAGAAAGTATCCACCAGGGCTATTGCCCATGATAAGATGAAATGAATAATCGACATTTGACTAAATAAATATCAAGACAAAAGTATCTTAAGGGAAAAAGAGGAAAGGTATAATAATACAAATTCCTTAAGACCAACATGAACGTGTACACCTTAACAAATATCCTCAAAATATGCGAACGTAGTGCAAAACTGAGAAGGTGAGTTGATATTTAAACAATAGTAAGAAACCCCTCACCTGAAAGATACAAAGATAGGCAGAGATAAGAGGTTATATGAACAGTGAAATTAAAAAGTGCAAGTGACTTTACTTGGAACTCTAAGCCTCACAGAGAGGGGACACACGGTCTTTCTGGATTTTTAGTATCCCCCCACTACTGTTCTTATCAACCTGCAATTGGATAAATTTAAAAACTGAGAGCATTCAAAAACATAAGCAATCTGTTATTGCCGATACATCCAATCGTAGAATCATTTTCTGGCATTTCATTTTATTGAATTTTGCCAAGTAAAGATCTATGGCAGATTGGAAATTAACAAAAACAAATAAGCAAAACAGGAAAAAAGAAAAGAAAAACCCTGTTACTTCACCACAGAATGTTTGAGACACACTATTTCTGAGCGTCCAAGGAACAGCTGCAGACTTCGATGCTAGACTAGACCACAGATAAAGGCTCAGTAAATCCTGATAAACCAGTGTCATCAGGTGACGTGCTTACTGCAGTGAGGAAAACTACACATCAGGTTTTAAAGTGCAGCACACCTCATTCATCACGCTTCCCTTTATCACGATTTGCAGATTTTGTGTTTTTTACAAGCTGAAGCTTTGTGGCAACTTTGCACCAAGCAGGTCCATCGGTGCCATGTTCCAACAGTACTCGTTCCCTTCCTGTCTGTCCCATGTACAAAATTCTTGCAATATTTCAAACTTTTTCATTTCTGTTACATTTGTCAGGGTGACCTGTGACCAGCCATCTTTGACGTTAGTATTATAAGAGGATTGACTAGCTGAACGTTCATGTGATGGTTAGCATTTTTTAGCAGGAAAGTATTTTTTAATTAACATATGTACGTTTTTAGACATAATGCTATTGCACACTTAATAGCCCACAATATTGTGTAAACATAGCTTCTGTATGCACTAGGAAACCAAAAAAACAGTGTGACTCATTTTATTTCAATGATCACTTTATTGCAGTGGTGATTTGAAAACAAACCCACAGCAAATCTGAGATCTGCCTGTGTAACTCAAGAGCTCCCCCTGTTTCTAGAACCTCAACAATGTATATTTTGCAAAGAAAAAAAAAAAGGAAGTAATAGAGGGAACTGTGAAACACTCAGAATTGAACAACATAAAAATATTATATTTTAAAGTGTGCAGATACACCTAGAATAGTGCATAAAGTAAAATTTATATGTTAAAATCCATTTTCATGAGGCAAGAAAGACTGAAACAAATGATCTAATCAAAGAAAAAGTATGTTGAATTTATTACCTTAAATGGGGATTGATTTTAATGAAAAACACATGGGCCAAGTTAGCAACAGATAACAGATTGAGAGAATATATTTGCAATATCTAAGACCAACAAGGGACCCTATTATCTAGAATATGCAAGAAATGCCTATAAATCAAAAAGAAAAAACAGCATAGACAGGGAGACAGAGAGCATGAAGAGAGAATTCACGGGAAGAGGAAAGCCAGACGCCAGCAAGACGTGAAAAGATGCTCTGCTTCATCAGTAATCAGAGGACTGAGAGTTAAAGGAGCAAGACCCCACTCGCACCCTGCAAACTGGTAAGTGCGTGGAAGCCGGCTGGACGAGCGCTGGTAGATAAGTAGGAAAGGGGAATGGCTTGTTCTGAGGGGACCAGGGACGCACAGAGCCCTTTGGACACAAAACTGGCTCTGCTGAGTTAAGCTCAGCGTGTGTGCGTCGTCCAACCCAGGCAGTGCTGTTCCCAGGAACAGAGAGCAGAGAGACCACGAGGGACAGACGCAGTGTGTCTCCCTCGGCGTGCGGCATGCTGACAGCGCGGGAGGGAGTCTCAACATGGACACTCTGGGGAGAGGAAAGTGAACTTCCATTGCCAGCTGTGAAACCGTGAGCAGGAATGCTGAGACCACACGCCATAATCACCCTGCAATGCAGAGAGAGCTTCAGAGTAGAATGAGATTCACGGCAGTTTACCATGAGTATCACTTTTGGGCACTTCTTTTAAAGCAAGTAAAACGTGTAATTTACAATTCACCATTTTAACCAGTCTTCACCACGTACGACTCTGTGACATTAAGCTCATTCAGGAATCTAGGCCACCGTCACCACCATCCATCTGCAGAGTCTTTGCGTCCTCCCAAACTGGATCTCTGTGTTCATCAGGGCTTGGGGGAAAGAGTCTGCCTGCTCGTGCAGGAGACACAGGAGACACGGGTTCAGTCCCCGGGTCAGGAAGACCCCCTGGAGTAGGAATGGCAACCCGCTCCGGTATTCTTGCCTGGAAAATTCTACGGACAGAGGAGCCTGATGGGCTTCGGTCCATGCTGCGGCTGTCGTTCAGGTGCTCAGTCCTGTCCAACTCATCGCGACCCCATGGACTGCAGCTCGCCAGGCCTCCCTGTCCTTCACCCTCTCCCAGAGCTTGCTCAAACTCATGTCCACTGAGTCAGTGATGCCGTCCAACCATCTCATCTTCTGTCGTCCCCGTCTCCTCCTGCCCTCAATCTCTCCCAGCATCAGGGTCTTCTCCAATGAGTCAGTTCTTCTCATCAGGTGGCCAAAGTACTGGAGCTTCGGCATCAATCCTTCCAGTGAATATTCAGGACTGATTTCCTTTAGGATGGACTGGTTGGCTCTCCTTGCAGTCCAAGGGACTCCCAAGTCTTCTCCAACACCACCTTTCAAAAGCATCAATTCTTCGGCCCTCAGCTTTCATGTTGGTCCAACTCTCACATCCATCCATGACCACTGGGAAAACCATAGCTTTGACTACAGACCTTTGTCAGCAGCGATGCCTCTGCTTTTTAATATGCTGTCTAGGTTGGTCATAACTTTTCTTCCAAGGAGCAAGTGTCTTTTAATTTCATGGCTGCAGTAACCGTCTGCAATGATTTTGGAGCCCAAGAAAATAAAGTCTGTCTCTGTTTTCATTGTTTCCCCATCTATTTGCCATGAAGTGATGGGACCCGGATCGCATAGGGTCACAAAAGAGTCCAGCACAGCAAGCAACTGACCGTGCATATATCCATCAAATACCTATTTCCCTTCCTTTCTGTCCCCAGCCCCTGGCAACCACCCTTCCGTTCTATGGATCAGAGTGTTTCAGAAACCTCATTACTTGGAATTACACAGTGTTCATTATTTTGCGTCTGGCCTGTTTAACTTAGCGCAGTGTCTTCAGCGTTCTTCCACGCTGTAGCCTGTGTCAGAATTTNATTTTACAGGGAGCAGTGTTTGAGAGTAGATCATGTTTCCATCCTTGGCACTAATCTGAAAATAACGATATACAGTTTTGGGGGGGAAATATCATCTTTGCACAAGTACTTTTGTTTTTTACCCTAGAGCTGTCTCTTATACACATCTAGATGTGTATAAGAGACAGGTGCAGATACACCTAGAATAGTGCATAAAGTAAAATTTATATGTTAAAATCCATTTTCATGAGGCAAGAAAGACTGAAACAAATGATCTAATCAAAGAAAAAGTATGTTGAATTTATTACCTTAAATGGGGATTGATTTTAATGAAAAACACATGGGCCAAGTTAGCAACAGATAACAGATTGAGAGAATATATTTGCAATATCTAAGACCAACAAGGGACCCTATTATCTAGAATATGCAAGAAATGCCTATAAATCAAAAAGAAAAAACAGCATAGACAGGGAGACAGAGAGCATGAAGAGAGAATTCACGGGAAGAGGAAAGCCAGACGCCAGCAAGACGTGAAAAGATGCTCTGCTTCATCAGTAATCAGAGGACTGAGAGTTAAAGGAGCAAGACCCCACTCGCACCCTGCAAACTGGTAAGTGCGTGGAAGCCGGCTGGACGAGCGCTGGTAGATAAGTAGGAAAGGGGAATGGCTTGTTCTGAGGGGACCAGGGACGCACAGAGCCCTTTGGACACAAAACTGGCTCTGCTGAGTTAAGCTCAGCGTGTGTGCGTCGTCCAACCCAGGCAGTGCTGTTCCCAGGAACAGAGAGCAGAGAGACCACGAGGGACAGACGCAGTGTGTCTCCCTCGGCGTGCGGCATGCTGACAGCGCGGGAGGGAGTCTCAACATGGACACTCTGGGGAGAGGAAAGTGAACTTCCATTGCCAGCTGTGAAACCGTGAGCAGGAGTGCTGAGACCACACGCCATAATCACCCTGCAATGCAGAGAGAGCTTCAGAGTAGAATGAGATTCACGGCAGTTTACCATGAGTATCACTTTTGGGCACTTCTTTTAAAGCAAGTAAAACGTGTAATTTACAATTCACCATTTTAACCAGTCTTCACCACGTACGACTCTGTGACATTAAGCTCATTCAGGAATCTAGGCCACCGTCACCACCATCCATCTGCAGAGTCTTTGCATCCTCCCAAACTGGATCTCTGTGTTCATCAGGGCTTGGGGGAAAGAGTCTGCCTGCTCGTGCAGGAGACACAGGAGACACGGGTTCAGTCCCCGGGTCAGGAAGACCCCCTGGAGTAGGAATGGCAACCCGCTCCGGTATTCTTGCCTGGAAAATTCTACGGACAGAGGAGCCTGATGGGCTTCGGTCCATGCTGCGGCTGTCGTTCAGGTGCTCAGTCCTGTCCAACTCATCGCGACCCCATGGACTGCAGCTCGCCAGGCCTCCCTGTCCTTCACCCTCTCCCAGAGCTTGCTCAAACTCATGTCCACTGAATCAGTGATGCCGTCCAACCATCTCATCCTCTGTCGTCCCCGTCTCCTCCTGCCCTCAATCTCTCCCAGCATCAGGGTCTTCTCCAATGAGTCAGTTCTTCTCATCAGGTGGCCAAAGTACTGGAGCTTCGGCATCAATCCTTCCAGTGAATATTCAGGACTGATTTCCTTTAGGATGGACTGGTTGGCTCTCCTTGCAGTCCAAGGGACTCCCAAGTCTTCTCCAACACCACCTTTCAAAAGCATCAATTCTTCGGCCCTCAGCTTTCATGTTGGTCCAACTCTCACATCCATCCATGACCACTGGGAAAACCATAGCTTTGACTACAGACCTTTGTCAGCAGCGATGCCTCTGCTTTTTAATATGCTGTCTAGGTTGGTCATAACTTTTCTTCCAAGGAGCAAGTGTCTTTTAATTTCATGGCTGCAGTAACCGTCTGCAATGATTTTGGAGCCCAAGAAAATAAAGTCTGTCTCTGTTTTCATTGTTTCCCCATCTATTTGCCATGAAGTGATGGGACCCGGATCGCATAGGGTCACAAAAGAGTCCAGCACAGCAAGCAACTGACCGTGCATATATCCATCAAATACCTATTTCCCTTCCTTTCTGTCCCCAGCCCCTGGCAACCACCCTTCCGTTCTATGGATCAGAGTGTTTCAGAAACCTCATTACTTGGAATTACACAGTGTTCATTATTTTGCGTCTGGCCTGTTTAACTTAGCGCAGTGTCTTCAGCGTTCTTCCACGCTGTAGTCTGTGTCAGAATTTCCTTCCTCACCAAGGCTTAACAATACTCCATCGTGTGCAGAGAGCACGTTGCATTCACCCACCACCTGCTGACAGACCTTCAGGTCGCGTCCCCCTTTTGGCTGTGGTGCATGGGCTGCTGTGAACAGGGATTTACGAATAACTATGTGAGTCTTTCTTTCAGTCCTTTTGTGGACATATCCAGAAATGGGATTGCTGGATTGCACGGTAGCTGTAGGCTTGATTGTTGAGGGACTTCCAAACTGTCTTCCCTGGAGCTTTGCTGTCTGACTTCCCCACCAGCAATGCTGCTTAGCATCAGTTTAACATGCAGACTCACCTGACCACAGTGAGAATCTATACATGCTCACAGGGCAATAGCGAGGGGCACATCTCACCCACTGCCAGCGTGTGGGGTCGGGGGTGCAAGCAGGAAGAGCAGACAGAGGAGAAACGCAACCAGGACATGGGGAGGGTCTTCCCCAGACAGTTAGAGGTGTCGAGTGAGGAAGCGAGGAGGTGTCACACCACCACCTCCAACCTCCCCCCAGAGCTCCGAATCCAGGACTGGCTGTCTCAGCACTGCAGGAACTGCCATTCTCTCTCCTTTCTCTCTGTCCACGGCAAAGTGAAAGTGAAGTCGCTCAGTCGTGTCCGACTCTTGCGACCCCATGGACTGTAGCCGACCAGGCTTCTCCATCTGTGGGATTTTCCAGGCAAGAGCACTGGAGTGGGGTGCCATTTCCTTCTTCAGATCTTCCCGACCCAGGGCTTGAACCTGGGTCTTCCGCACTGTAGGCAGACGCTTTACCGTCTGAGCCAATAGCTAATTAACAAATTATGCTGCTGGCTAACTTTCCACTCAGAGAAGGAAATGACAACCCACTCTAGTATTCTTGCCTGGAGAATCCCAAGGACAGAGGAGCCTGGTGGGCTTCCATCTATGGGGTCGCACAGAGTTGGACACGACTGATGTGACTTAGCAGCAGCAGCAGCAGCAACTATTCACTTCTTCATTAGCATTTCTTGATTTTAAGAAATTGGATGGAGTCTGGCTAAGCAGATCTGGGATGTTCCTAGCAGTAAGATGCTGTCTGCCCTCTAGTCACCAGGGCACGCACCTCTCCTGGAAAGATGCTCCATGCCTGGTCGTTGAAATTCCGTGCATTCCCATTAGAGGCAAAAAGTGCCCTGGAGAACCCCGACTCCGGACAAAGTAGCATGTTTCATTACTCCTGCAAGAGTAAAAAGGCCCTCCAGAAAAATGATCTAAAATTATTTTCATTTACTTTTGCTTAGAAGTTTCCAAATTCCATATACGTGATCAGGTGATAAAACCACGGTGGCAACCAGGGTGGGAAAGGGTAAAAGCCAAACACGCACCATTAAAATCCTGAACGAAATAATGTATTTGGCACCACCGCCTTCTTCTCAAGTCCTAAACTGCGTCCCTGCTCCATATGACTGTGGCTTTGTGGGGGGCGAGGGGGAGACTGGGAAAGAGTTTATAAGTAAGGCCGGTGAAACTAACAATTTGTTTATGTGGAAATTTTTTGCCAGAACAGCGCACTGGAGAAACATCTCCAAAATGAAGCTGCACGAAGGCAAAAGCAGCCCATTTGTGGTTTTTTTTTTGTTTTGTTTTCCTGTCGCAGATGCATGTCAATCACAAATCGCTGCCCTGTAAAAGAAAGTTCTGGAACCCACAGCACATAATGCCTGCTCCCCCACCCCCATCCCCATCAGCACGGTCGTCTCCTCAGGACATGTGGCTGGCCTGGACATCTCCCTGGCCACACCTGGCCAGGTGGGCAAGAGGGAGCACCATTCACCACGCGGAAGGGGATGAGTTTTTCCTGGAGCATCTCGGTGGGCTCGGGTGGGAAGGCCAGGCCAGCTGGGGCAGACCACACTGACCTGCTCTCAGGGGCTGCCCGCCTGCCTCCGGCCCAGCAGTGGACAGGCCTTCCAGGCCAGAAAGCCGTTCCCCTCCCATACATAAGCAGAGGAGCTGGAGCCGCGCATGAGCGATGCACGAAGGGCCCTTCCTCACTGCTTGGCTTTCAGGGCCCCTGTGTTGCCAGCAATCTTCCCAGTGTGTGCAGATCAGGCCTCACAGGGTACATCACAGGAGCTCGCAGCAAACGGGGCCGATGGCCAGACTGGCTCCCAGGGCAGGCCCCAGGGCTGAGCTCTCCAGCACGGTCCAGGCACAAAGCTGGACAGCACTCTGCAGGGCGAGTCCGGTTCACCATCCCCCAGTCCCTGGATCTCTCAGCCAGAGACCAATTGACATCTGGAATGCCTCCAGCTTGTTCAGTCCAGTCCAGTCTCTCAGTCATGTCCAACTCTGCCACCCATGGACCTCAGCATGCCAGGCTTCCTGTCCATCACCAACTCCAGGAGTTTATTCAAACTTATGTCCATCAAGTCAGAGATGCCATCCAGCCATCTTATCCTCTGTCGTCCCCTTCTCCTCCCACCTTCAATCTTTCCCAGTGTCAGGGTATTTTCCAATGAGTCAGCTCTTCGCATCAGGTGGCCAAAGTACTAGAATTTCAGCTTCAGCATCA
>SJYX01015593.1:473302-513545 GCA_006410675.1 Oreotragus oreotragus
CTCTGTCGTCCCCTTCTCCTCCCACCTTCAATCTTTCCCAGTGTCAGGGTATTTTCCAATGAGTCAGCTCTTCGCATCAGGTGGCCAAAGTACTAGAATTTCAGCTTCAGCATCATTCCTTCCAATGAACACTCAGGGCTGATCTCCTTTAGGATGGACTGGTTGGATCTCCTTGCAGTCCAAGGGACTCTCAAGAGTCTTCTCCAACACCACAGTTCAAAAGCATTGATTCTTTGGCGCTCAGCCTTCTTCACGGTCCAGCTCTCTCATCCATACATGACCACTTACTCCAGCTGGTGAGGGCAAACAAAACAGGAGGAAAGAGCCACAGTCAGGCACAGTGGATTGCGGAGAAAACACACATTTTTTACCGGGAACCAAGAGATGACGAGGTAAGAAATGGTAAGACCTGAGAATAGAAGCACAGTTCTCCAGTCTTTTTTCTAACTCCCTTCTTTCCAGGAAACAGTAAAACCACCTCATGAGTCATTTCCCCCTCCAATAACCAAAGTTTTTATTTTTATTTTTTTTCTTGTGATGATACCTTTAATTTTTTTTTTTTGATTGGAGTATAGTTGACTCACAGAGCTGTGTTAATTTCTGCTCTACAGCAATGTGACTCGCTTACACACATATCCGTTGTTTTAGATTCTTTTCCCATATGGATAATTACAGTACTGAGTACAGTTCCCTGTGCTATACAGTAGGTCCACGAGGCGTTTTTAATTGTAGAATGTGCTGCTTTAGAGGCAGTAAAATTTCAATTAATAAAAATGTTAAGAAGATCAAGATATTCTGACTAATGAATTAACTGATCAACTGAGGATTAAAAAGAATCAATTTTTTAAAATGTATCAATCTTACTGTTGGAAAACTTTCTGAAACAGATACATTTATTCCCTTGCCTCTTTAAGCAATAAAGTATCCAAGAGAAATGTTTGAGATGTTTCCAGGGATTCACTTATTTGTTAAAAGATGAGCTGAGTATCCACTCATGGAACAACAGACTGGTTCCAAATAGGAAAAGGAGTACCTCAAGGCTGTATATTGTCACCCTGTTTATTTAACTTCTATGCAGAGTACATCATGAGAAACGCTGGGCTGGAGGAAACACAAGCTGGAATCCAGATTGCTGGGAGAAATATCAATAACCTCAGATATGCAGATGACACCACCCGTATGGCAGAAAGTGAAGAGGAACTAAAGAGCTTCTTGATGAAAGTGAAAGAAGAGAGTGAAAAAGCTTAATGTTGGCTTAAAGCTCAACATTCAGAAAACTAAGATCATGGCATCCAGTCCCATCACTTCATAGCAGATAGATGGTGAAAGAGTGGAAACAGTGGCTGACTTTATTTTTCTGAGTTCCAAAATCATTGCAGATGGTGATTGCAGCCATGAAATTAAAAGATGCTTGTTCCTTGGAAGGAAAGTTATGACCAACCTAGACAGCATATTAAAAAGCAGAGAAAATACTTTGCCAACAAAGATCCATCTAGTCAAGGCTATGGTTTTTCCAGCGGTCATGTATGGATATGAGAGTTGGACTATAAAGAAAGCTGAGTGCAAAAGAATTGATGCTTTTGAACTGTGGTGTTGGAGAAGACTCTTGAGAGTCCCTTGGACTGCAAGGAGATCCAACCAGTCCATCCTAAAGGAGATCAGTCCTGGGTGTTCATTGGAGGGATTGATGTTGAAGCTGAAACTCCAACACTTTGGCCACTGGATACAAGGAACTGACTCATTTGAAAAGACTCTGATGCTGGGAAAGATTGGGGGCAGGAGGAGAAGGGGACGACAGAGGATGAGATGGCTGGATGGCATCACTGACTCAATGGACATGGGTTTGGGTGGACTCCGGGAGTTGGTGATGGACAGGGAGGCCTGGTGTGCTGCAGTTCATGGGGTCACAAAGAGTCGGACACGACTGAGCGACTGACCTGAACTGCACTGAGGATCCGCTCTGTGGCAGGTACTCTGATAAGGCACTGAGGACGTGAAAATAAACAATTTCCTTAACAGCACAAAGTGACAGTTTGAATTTTAACCTCACCAGACAGTCTCTCCTTTCTAACCAAATAACTTGATTCCGTTATGTTTGCTGTTAGGAGCCACATACTTGAGTATATTCCTTCAGTTTTACTTTATCATCAGTATTTATCTTATTCAGTTGCCTGTGCAGCCTCTTGCATAGGTCAGTCAGTAAAGAATCTGCCTGCAGTGCCAGTGACCTGAGTTCCATCCCTGCGTTGGGGAGAATCCCTGGAGAAGGAAATGGCACCCCACTCCAGTATTCTTCCCTGGAGAATCCCGTAAACAGAGGAGCCTGGAGGGCTACAGTCCATGGGGTCGCGAGAGTCGGACATCACTTAGTGACCACACCACCACGACCAGTTGCCCATGGGGTAGCGCACAGTCGGACTGAAGTAACAGCGCGTGTGCATCAGAGTGAAAGCCTCCTAGACGTGCCGTGGCGGGAGGGCTTTCTTAAGTAGGTTTGTTTAAATAGTCCTTGGTGTTCGACAGCTGAGGCTGAAAGAGGGCTGGGAAGTGGGAACTGCCCCAGCGGGCTGGTCCTCCTAGAACCCGTGAGAAAGGGGCTTGAACCTGTGTTGGACTCGCCGCCAGAACCCTCAGGGGCCTCCCTCCATCCACAGGCCTCCAGCCTGGGAACCCTGCATTCATCCAGATGCGTCCCTCTCACCGAACCTGCCCCTCTAGTTCCTCACCGAGGTCTCCAGTATCCCTAACTCCTTCAGCGCCCAGGGAGGACCACTGCTGGCTAACGGGCCCCTGCCAGGGGGCCTGGGCATCAATAGCCCAGCCTGTGTACACGGTCCACTGCACACAGGGCACGTGACAACGAGTCCTCACGTGGCGTGAGGGTCAGGGCTCAATGCCCGTGGGCGTGGCCTCAGACCCACTGCGGCCCGGAGCGTGGGCACAGCGTCGGGGGCGCCTTCTAACCCTTTTTCTGCCCACGGTGTTATTCCTCTCCACACTCCAACAGAACTTGTCCCTTTCTTGGGAAGAACTGCCTCATTTCAAGAGCGAAAATCTCACCAAACCAAACCAAACCAAAAAGTGTTCCTGCGCCATTCTACATGCTTAAGCCCCCAGATTAAAATTCAAGTGTTAGGCTGAGTCAGAGATTCATTTAGTCACTGGCTTCAGCAAATACAGCTTTTTTATGTTATCCTGACTGCAGGAAGTGGAAGAAATGCAGGGCCTATGATTAGTGCTTACATTAAAACCCGGGGAGCACACGGGGTAAGCCCTTCTCTCCTCGCTGAGGCTCAGGCTAACCCAGGTCCAGGCGCACGCTCACTTGATGGGTTTAAAGGGCTTTAAGTGAAGTGCAGTTTATATTGAATTTCTTTGTTTCTTGGTTTGAAGGTCCCCAAAGACGTGGCAACTACAAAGCAGCCCAGAAGAGCAGGAATGTTGGAACAGATGTTATTTAGGCATTTCCACATAATAAAGACTTCTAATAATCCCCAATGCCCAATTATCCCCACACTTATGCCAGAGTTTCCACTCCATGAATGATAAATGCAAGCAATATTGACTCAAATAAAACCGCAATTATTTAGAACACAGGTGATGCCCATCAAAGGAGACATCTAAACAATTGATGACTGCATTTTTTCGGACCCAGATTAGCCAATAGCCCAATTTTGTACTTAACATAGAACCAATTAGTCAAGTAATAATTGCATGATAAAGGCTATGCTCTCTGAGGGGGAGAAAAATCTGCTATTTTCTGAAGATGTATCAAACTATATCATGATATTTTACAGGGAGCAGTGTTTGAGAGTAGATCATGTTTCCATCCTTGGCACTAATCTGAAAATAACGATATACAGTTTTGGGGGGGAAATATCATCTTTGCACAAGTACTTTTGTTTTTTACCCTAGAGGTCAAAGGTAATTGCAGGCATGGTCAGAAATGCCAGTGGAAGATGCCCCACTGGCGTTTCTTTTTTTAATAGTGAAAGTGCAACTGCAATCCACAGAGGTAACTTCTGATAAATTCCAGCTTGGAAAATACATAAAACAAAGAAAACAGGTTTCCCCACTTCCTCTAATAAACTTTCAAGACTTACACTTAACTCTGGGCCTTGATGTTAGGATAAAGTCCCAATTAATCCGAACTTGGAAGACCAAGTCAAACCTAGTTTAAGAATTCAGTGTTTTCATACCAAAAGCAAGCAAAAACATCTACTGTGTATAAATTATGCATATTTCAAAAGGAGACAAATAACTTTTGGTGTGAAAAAAGCAGGTCTGATGGTTGAAGCTACCTACATCAGAGCCCTGAGTCCTGGAAGACACATGGTAGAGTTTAAATGGGAAGACAGAAATGAATAGCCTTTGTCTCCACTGCCTAGATGAAAGGACGGAGGAGTGAAGGAGAGGGCCTCTCAGAATCCACCACCCAAGGAGGCTGGGAGGAAATGAGAACCAAAAGAGACGGGCACACAGCCTTGGAGGAAGATGGCGCAAAGGACTGCTTCATCTTAAAGGAGTTGCCGGGGGAGCTCCCATCCCAGCCCAGGATGTTCCCCCGGGGCTTCAGCAGCAGCCACAGATGCAGCCTGAGGGCCCTGCCCCGAAACCCCCAGTCTATCCGTCTCCACCACGCTTCCACCCTGAGAATCATAAATTCTTTCTCCAAGTCTGTGAGTCTGCTTCTATTTCGTAAATAAGCTCATTTGCATCATTTTTATTATGCCCATGGGCAATATTCCACGATATCTCTATTTCTCTTTCTGACCTACTGCAGTTAGTATGATCACCTTAGTATGATCCACCCATGTTGCTACAAACGGCGTGATTTCATCCTTTCTACGGCTGAGTACCATTCCGTTGCATGCATGTACGTCGTCTTCTTCATCCATTCACTTGCCGATGGACACTTAGGTTGCTTTTGTGTCTTGGCTGCTGTGAACAGTGCTGCTATGAACACTGGGGTACATGCATCTTTTCAGACCATGTTTTTCTCCAGATATACGCCCAGGGGCGGGATTGCTGGGTTATAGGGTAGTTCTATTTTTAGTTTTTTAAAGACCCTCCGTGCTGTTCTTCATAGTGGCGACACAGATTTACATTTCCACCAGGAGTGCAGGAGGGTTTCCCTTCCTCCACACCATCTCCAGCATTCCCTGTTTGCAGACTCTTTGCTGATGGCCATTCTGGCTGGTGTGAGGTAGTACCTCATCATAGCTTTGATCTGCATTTCTCTAATAATCAGCAACGTCAAGCATCTTTCAACGTGTCTGTGGTTGTATGTATGTCTTCTTTGGAGAGATGTCTACTTAGATCTTCTGCCCATTTTTTGGATTG
Organism: Oreotragus oreotragus; assembly: GCA_006410675.1. Lineage (NCBI taxonomy): Eukaryota > Metazoa > Chordata > Mammalia > Artiodactyla > Bovidae > Oreotragus > Oreotragus oreotragus. The sequence goes on from SJYX01015593.1 coordinate 478,646, forward strand.
GGCTGTTTATTTTTTGGATATGGAGTCACATGAGCTAAACACCTTTAATTTTTAAGAGACATAATCTTGTGAAACTCATTTCATGAAGCCAGGGAAGTTTCTACAAACCTCTAAGCAGCCTCATTCATTTCTGCGCCCAATCCCTCCCTCAGACACAGAATCACCAAGGACCAACTCCCTTCTCTCCATCACTTTACAGCCCTTTTGACCACCTCACCCCCCATGGCAGCAGCCTCTAGATTTCATCTACTAGTGAAGCCGTCGGTATCAAACACACACAAACCCAAGCTGCAGTTGCAGTGAAAAGCATCACTCTCGGGCTAAACATACTCAGTGAAATGCTGTACTTCTGGAACCCAAAAGACTGCTATGTAGGAAGAATTTGAGTTTTACAAAAGCCTTATTTTATAGTCAACACAAAATGTTACTTACAAAAAAAAATCACAAAGTAAAACTTGCTTTCTATAGCAACCCCACCTTTGAAAAAACAAAGCTGCAATAGATCTTGGAGACTATCCCACTTAAAAGGAAGGAATGAGTGGTTCAAAACAAGTGGTAACATGCTCAAGAGTGCTCACCAGCTAGCGCATAGCCAGAGCTCAGACAGAAATGCAACAGGGGTGCTGCAGAGACAGTTGGAAAGAGAGAGTGTTCTGCTCTTTCTACCTGGCTAAAAAGGGCTTCATTTTACTATCACTATATAGTGATACAAGGGCATGAGAGAAAAAAAGCGTAAGCCAGTAACACTTTGTCCTCAGCTCTGCAGATGCTATCTGGCTAAGCCTAAGTAGAGTGAGGAGGCTTATCATTATAGCGTGCAATTCTTTAATCCCTCCATTAATTGTGACTTCACTCTTAATTCTGGATGAATAAATGGCTGTATTGTTACAATATCTAGGTTTGAAGGCTCTCATAGTTATTTATTAAATTAATGCAGCTCAAAATTCCCCTTTATAGCTTTCCTTTGCTTCCTCTGATCACAAAGTTATAAATGCACACCAGTGTAGAGAATTTTTAAAGCACAGCAATGCATGTGAATCGTGAATAAACCCTGTTCACTTTGGACACAATTTTTCCTCAAGGTTTCCTTAAGTACTTCTTTATCTGATATAGTTAAGTCACTTGAAAGCATAATACACCTATGTCATCTTACATGTTTGAACATTCTTTAAAAACATAGTTTCAATGATGTCATAGTAATTGATCAGATGTATGCGCCCTAACTTAATCATGTTTTCAGTTTAGTTTAGCCTCAGTCTTTCTCTACTGTAAACAACACTGCAGTGAACATCTTTGTACAAAATATTGTACAACCAATATTCTTCAGAAGTGTCAAGTTTTGGAAGACAAGGACCGATGGTCTGACATAGATTTGTGAGTAAAGGAAGTGTGACAAATGTAATTTGGAATCCTGGACTGGGTACTGGAGCACAAATAGGGTTATGGTGAAAACCTGGCAAAGTTTGAATAAGATCTGCAGTTTAATTAAAGGGACTGTGGCCATGTTAATTTTGATGACTTTATTAATACTATGGTTGTGTGAATGCTTAGGTCAAAGGTACCTGGGTTTGGGAGCTATGGAACTTCTGTACTATTTTCACGGCTTTCATGCAGTCTAAAGTTAATTCAAAATGAACATTTTAAAGTCACGATAAAGTGGTCCTGCGTTGGCAGTGCACTGGGTTTGTGGCTGGAGTCATGAGTCCCTCTGGAGAAATACATCTTAAAAGCCTCAAGAATTTCCACAAAGTTCTAAGGATGATGAGTTCACAATTCAAAACATGAAAATCAGAAGACATATGAGGAAACAAGGTTCTATGAACCAGACTCGGCAAAAAAAGAAAAGAAAAAACCAACGTATGACTCACCAAGTCTTCAAGTGATTAAATGACCAGAATATATAGCAATGATGTTTAATAAGGAAAAAGAGAGCAGATTGAAAGTGTGAAAGGGACTTCCCTGGCAGTCCAGAGCTTAAGACTTTGTCTTCCAATTCAGGGGGTACAGGTCCCATCCCTGACTGGGGAGCTAGGATCTCAGGAGCTTCATAGCAAAACCCAAAACATAGAAAAGATATAATGATACTAACGTAAGGTGAAATAGATATTGAGAAAGGCGAGTCTAGTGCATAATTCACTCATAATGGATAAAACATTTAATTCACTAAGAAGATACGGAAATTCTAATCTTGCATAAACTTAACTTTGCTGCTAAGTCTGCTAAGTCACTTCAGTCGTGTCCGACTCTGTGCGACCTCATAGACGGAAGCCCACCAGGTTCCTCTGTCCCTGGGATTCTCCAGGCAAGAACACTGGAGTGGGTTGTCATTTCCTTCTCCAATGCATGAAAGTGAAACTGAAGTCATTCAGTCGTGTCTGACTCTTAGCGACCCCATGGACTGTAGCCTACCAGGCTCCTCCATCCATGGGATTTCCCAGGCAAGAGTACTGGAGTGGGGTGCCATTGCCTTCTCCGAAACTTAACTTTAGAGCTCCCAAATATGGCCAAAAAAGTTGAATAAGTCAAATTGAAGTTTCTACCATTATAGTGAGAGATTATAATATACCTTTCCTAGCAATTGAGAAATCAAATTAAATCTGACCCCAAAAGTTCAATATGGATACAACTTGAACAGGAAATTAAATTTGAGCAGCGTAACCCATTAGTCACAGGCTACCCAGCAAATACAAAGCATTTCTAACAGCAATGCTGAATGAAGGCTAGGGCTGAAGATCATCTTGGTGTCCAGCAAGCAGCGGTTAGCCACAGTGATACAAAGCTTGTGGATCTGGCGGTGGGCTCCAGTAGACCTTTGGGGTAGAATCGAGAGTCCAGAAAGAGATCTGCACACATATGGGGAAGAAATATGATCGATGTACTTTTAATTATCTGTGGATTATTTAACTATTTAATCAGACGTTGCCAAAACAGTTACTGATGTAGAGTAACTAATCACATACAAAAATCAATTACAGATGATTCCTCTGTCCCTGGGATTCTCCAGGCAAGAACACTGGAGTGGGTTGTCATTTCCTTCTCCAATGCATGAAAGTGAAACTGAAGTCACTCAGTCGTGTCTGACTCTTAGCGACCCCATGGACTGTAGCCTACCAGGCTCCTCCATCCATGGGATTTCCCAGGCAAGAGTACTGGAGTGGGGTGCCATTGCCTTCTCCGAAACTTAACTTTAGAGCTCCCAAATATGGCCAAAAAAGTTGAATAAGTCAAATTGAAGTTTCTACCATTATAGTGAGAGATTATAATATACCTTTCCTAGCAATTGAGAAATCAAATTAAATCTGACCCCAAAAGTTCAATATGGATACAACTTGAACAGGAAATTAAATTTGAGCAGCGTAACCCATTAGTCACAGGCTACCCAGCAAATACAAAGCATTTCTAACAGCAATGCTGAATGAAGGCTAGGGCTGAAGATCATCTTGGTGTCCAGCAAGCAGCGGTTAGCCGCAGTGATACAAAGCTTGTGGATCTGGCGGTGGGCTCCAGTAGACCTTTGGGGTAGAATCGAGAGTCCAGAAAGAGATCTGCACACATATGGGGAAGAAATATGATCGATGTACTTTTAATTATCTGTGGATTATTTAACTATTTAATCAGACGTTGCCAAAACAGTTACTGATGTAGAGTAACTAATCACATACAAAAATCAATTACAGATGATGTCAAGTTGAAACTGAAAAAATTTAGGGGCAAAAGAGACAGAATATCTTCCTGACCTTAGTGTAGGAGATGATGTTTTAATAAAGAGAAAGAAAAAAACCTGACATTTTAGAAGAAATAAAGGATCAGTTAGGTTATGTTAAAATGGACAACTTCGGCAAAGCTCTATGCAAAATGTAAGGGAATGGTGCCAAAAAGTGACTGAAGATATTCACAACACATACAACTAAAGGTCAGTGTCTGAATGTTGTAAGACTAGGTACTGAATATAAACTTATTAAATGAAACAAAGAAATAAAAGAAAAATAAGCAAAAGTTGTGAATGGGCACATCTTCCTGAAGAATTTTTTTTTTTTAATGAATATACGAAAAGATAGTCAACACTAGGGAAATACGAAAGAAACCCTTCAAGAGGACTATTTACACAGTCTTCAGATGGGAACAACTAACATATCAGCTAATAGCAAGTACTGGCAAAGATCGTGTAGCAAAAAACACTCCACGTGGAGGGTCTGAACAAAAACACCTTCAAAACACCAGGTGGGATCCAGCCATTCAGCCCATCCAGTCCTGGTCACAGAATCCCTAGAGAAACTCTTCTATCTGCTTTAGGGGACGTGCACAAGAAGCTCTCTAGAAGAATGTTTGTTGTAAGAAAAAAAAAAAACAAACCCTGCAACGTCAAAGGACAAGAGGATGGATAAACTGCAGCTTTGCTTACAGAGTGAAAAAGACAGACGTGCAGCCCATAGCAGCAGAGCTCAGCGTCTGAAACATGACGGTGAACGAGAAAGGCAGCCAAGAGGCTGAATAAAATGGACTTTTATTTGCACAGAGTGAAAATATGCAGAAGTAAACAGGACGTGGTTAAGGTGACATCCACATGGGATAGGACTATAGGGAACGCCAAGAATTGTACCACAAAGCTCAGGCTGGAAGCTGGCATGTGGGCAAAGTAGGAGAAGGAATCTGGGAAGCATCAATCGTGTGGGTTTTCCTGTTTCTTAAACTGCAATATGGACCCGAAGGTGATTACTTTACCCCCGTTTCTTTGAATTATATGTGTTCTTTTGATGATATGCTACATTTCAGTAAAGAAGTTAACAAAAAAGACGTCCACCTACTACAGGTATGGAGCTCAATGCTGTGAGAGAAACAGAAAAACAGAAGTAAAATAATCATGAACTATGGTCCCTCTCAAGATGCTGTAAAGAAGTGAAAAAAAAAAAAAAAAGTGAAAGTGTTAGACCCTCAGTCAGGTCAGACTCTTCGAGGCCATACACCAGGCTCCTCTGTCCATGGGATTCTCCAAGCAAGAATACTGGAGTGGATTGCCATTCCCTTCTCCAGGGGATCTTCCTGACTGAGGAATCTAACCTGGGTCTCCCATGTTGCAAGCAGATTCTTTACCATCTGAGCCACCAAGGAAGCCTGATCAAGTCAGAAAAGGAAAACTAGCTTAGCTGAAAAAGTTTAAAAATGAATTTCTCAGTAGCGGTCCAGGTTAAAGAGGGGTCCATGCAACCTGGAGAAAGCCAGGCCTGTTATGAAGGGTTGAGCATAGCAGGTGTGCAGACATGGGGCTGTGATCTTGAACAAACACTGTCCCAGCCCAGGGCTGTTAATAGAAAAAGAGGCTCCTGAGCTCCCGGTGCCTGGAGTCCCCAGGGCAGAGGTGGCCGGGTTTCTCCCAGTGCTTTTGAGGAGACAGGTCTCTCAGGTGCTCTGCTCCTAACCCAGACAGAGCCTGGCTCAGCAACATGCAAGGGGTCCCTTCCCAGCTGGAAAGAAGGATGAAGCCATTTGACGGAGGAGAACTAGATCTGAGAAGAAGAGGAGACGTTTTTTCCAGGACTGTTGACGGTTTGTCAGCCTCCTGACATTTTGTTAGCACAGATTTCTCCAAGCGCCCTGCGCAGAGCTGATGGTTGGCTTTTCAAAAGTCTCAAGGTTGCACAGGGCCGACTATTTATAGGGTGGCTATAACTGGTTCCCGCAAAGCTAAATGAGAGCATTGGTCTAATCTTTCTGCCCTGTATTTCCTCCTGCGACCTGAGGTCCTCTGGTGAAAATCTATTAAAAGGTTTCCTGATAATAAAAAAAGAGGAGACATTTCAGCTTGGTCAGAATTGAAACCCAGAGGGAGAACTTCAATTTCCGATGAGCTAGGATTGACAGAGCATCGCCTTGCAGCTGAGCTGCCTGGACTTCAGCCTTATGGCACCGCAGGCCTGGTGAGAGCACGCACCAGGCACCTCGAGGGGGCAAGCCCTAGACAGACGTGCATCCGAGACAGGTGTGGGGTTAGCACAGAGGGCGCCCAGACGAGCAGGTCACCCACATCGGGATGCCGGGTCCTCTTCTTCCTTCCAGGCCCACACCAGAGGCAGGCCTCACGTGTGGGCTGGAGTGATGAGGACACAGAACAGCAGTGTCAAGGCCGAAGCACCGTCAGACTCTTTCCTTGGTCTTGGGGAAAATCCTACTGTGCAAACCTCTCCGTTCATTTCAGGTAACAGCTACATGGAAAACAGAAGTTTCATGCAATAAACACTCTCTGAGACCTGAAGGCTGACTTCTGTGAACAGCAGGTCTTGGTAACAGCTGGCGTGTTAGCCGCTCATTCAGTCGTGTCCGACTCTCTGGGACCCCCTGGACTGCAGCCCACCAGGCCCCTCTGTCCATGGGATTCTCCAGGCACGGATACTGGAGTCGGTAGCCACCCCCCTCTCCAGGGCATCTTCCTGAACCAGGGATGGGTCTCCCGCACTGCACACGGATTCTTTACTCTCTGAGCCATGACCTGCATTAACGCGGCACTTTTTAATGTGTTAAATTGCAGTCACAAATCGAGTCTTCACGCTCCTGCAGCTGAGTGAAGGGTCTCCGCTTTTCAGTTGAAGAAGACCTGTGGGCTTCCTCTCTCTCCCTTTCTGCCTTTCTCCCAGAAGACTAGAGTGCTGACTCATTCATCCCCGACAGAGGAGAAGCTGCTGGATCTGATGGGTTGATTTCGTGTTCATGGGGGCCTCACCAGGCACAGAGATGCCTGAGTGGTAAACTGCAGGCTTGCTCTGGGCATCAGCAAAGCTGCGCACAGGACACTGGACCCGGCCCTGTGTAGGAGGGGTGTATGTGGATATAGGCAGATAATAGAATTTATCTTGGGTTTTAAAGCGGAAGAATCATCTAATGCAATCGTAAGTATTTTTAACATTTTTCATGTTGTTGCGCAGTTGCTGTCATGTCTTACTCCCGGCGGCCCCGTGGACGGCAGCACGCCTGGCTTGCCTGTCCTTCACCATCCCCCAGTGTTTGCTCAAACTCACGTCCATTGAGTTGTGATGCCATCCAACCATCTCATCCTCTGTCTTTCTCTTCTCCTCCTGCCTTCAATCTTTCCCACCATTAAGGACTTTTTCAGTGAGTCGGCCCTTCGCATCAGGTGGCCAAAGTATTGGAGTTTCAGCTTCAGCATCAGTCCTTTCAGTGAATATTCAGGACTGATCTCCTTTAGGATGGACTGTATGGATCTCCTTGCAGTCCAAGGGACTCTCAAGAGCCTTCTCCAACACCACAGTTCAAAAGCATCAGTTCTCCAGTGCGCAGTCTTCTTTATGGTCCAATTGTCACACCCGTACGTGACTGCTGGAAACACTGCTGCTGCGTGTGTGGACCTTTGTCGGCAAAGGGCTGTCTCTGTTTTTTCAATAAGCTGTCTAGGTTTGGGTCAGCTTTTCTACCAAGGAGCAAGCATCACCAGCTTCAGGTCTTCGAGACGACATGATTTCTAGTTAAATCAGCAGCCTGGCTCCAGTGTTGCCTGACCCAAGGACACCATATTCAGGATGACCCTTCCTTCTCTGCAGACTTCCACCTGCTTCCAACCACCCAAGGGAACCGATACAGCTGAGAGAGAGTCCTAGGGCGAGATAGAGGCAGACAGAGAGAGAGGCCCATGAAGGCAAACCAACCGAAGACCACCTCTGACTTCAAACGTCCACTGTGTATGCCACGGGCTAGCCTCCAGCTCCTGGGCGAACCGTTTACGTACATCACTCGCTTCACTCTCGCAGTAGCCTATGTGGTGACCGTCAGTCCAATTTGCAGACAAGGAAACTGGTACGCTGGGAACAAAGGTTATGCGGCCCACCGTCACCCAGCCAGCAAGTGACAACTACGATCAAAATGTTGACTGGACGAGTCAAGAACTACCTGTGATCAGACGTGAACTCCCTGCAACACAGCCTCAATGAAAAGGCCTCCCTCGCGCACGCGAGTGTGACTCCTGGCTAGTCCAAACAAGAATCACATCAGGCACCGCTGTTCCAGACGTTACAAGTCATCTTGAATTAATTCTCCATGATACAAAATTAAAACAAGTGTCATTTATCAACCAAAGTGAGACTAAACCAACTCTTGTCCTGCCAACATTAACTTGGAAAAAAAAAAACAAAACCCCTACTGTTATAAAGATTCTAAGACCGTTTCTTGAGCTTAGAATAGGAAAGGAAAATAAAATTAAGACGGAAAACTAACAAGAATTCCCTGGGATCATCAAAATGCAAAATAATTCTCTTGCCCTCTGCCCCCTGCAAATGGGACTGCTGTTGACTCTCCCATTGTGTCAACAGACTTGAGGCTCAATTAAAAAGCCATCAGCCAACCTCCCAGGGAGCAACCAGAGTCCCCCGGCAAGGCCAGGACCCTCTACTGCCTGGGCCTAGAGACGACCCAGAGGGCAGGGAGCCCAGAAGTGTCAGGAGAGGAGAAAGAACGTGGTTGCTCCAAACAAGCTCTGGACCTGGTGGCATCCCTGAGGCCCTCCTGGTCACTGATGCCCGTGACACTCAGGCTTCAGGTCAGAAGGGCGCTCTGCGTTCACGGGCAGTGAATCGCAAGCCCCGACCCCAGCTAGGGACGCACAGAGGACAGCGCCCTGCCCAATGAGTGGCACCGACCACCGGGTTGTTCGGTCGCTCAGTCGGCTCCAGCTCTTTGCAGCCCCATGGACCGCAGCACACCAGGCGTCCCTGTCCTTCACGAGCTCCTGGAGCCGGCTCACACGCAAGCCCACTGAGTCAGTGACGCCCTCCAACCATCTCATCCTCTGTCATCCCTTTCTTCTCTTGTCCTCAATCTTTCCCAGCATCCGGGTCTTTTCTAGCGAGTCAGCTCTTTTCATCCACTGGCCAAAGGATTGGAAGCTCAGCTTCGGCATCAGTCTTTCCAATGAATATTCGGGGTTGATTTCCTTTTGGATTGACTGGTCTGATCTCCTTGCAGTCCAAGGGACTCTCAAGAGTCTTCTCCAGAACCAGAGTTTGAGCATCTCAAATGCTTCCCAGATAAACGCTCAGGGCATTAACACCTCAGTAAGTAAGCTGCCCACCATGTGGATGAGGCCTTCAGTGCGCTAGACTCGTTCCAAACATTCCTTGTGCCTAATGCATGCAAGGAGGCTTTTAAGACACTCATTCTGAGCCAAGCACCTTGATAAAAGCACTTGCAAGAGTTCTCACCCATCCTCACAACATCAACTATAGTATGCGTTCACGTATACTCCAGTTTACAGATGAAGACACTGAGGTTTGCAGGAGTTCAGGACCTGCCTCCATCTACTGAAAGGTAAAGTCTGTGCATACAACCAGAATCCAACTGCGTCCTCATCCCCCAAACAGTTCATAGGCTGATAAACGCCGAGCCACCACAATTGGATTAAATATTTTTCAAAGTTTTCTGAATGCAAGTCGCTTTATTGGTGCATTTTAATCTCAGCTGGTTTTCATTTCACATTCTCCCCTTGAAGACAAGAGACCCACGAGAAGCCAAACTGTTCTCATAGCTGGAACCACTTGAAAGGATGAGATGGGTGATGTCACCAGGCCTCTCTCTGATGGATTAAGTGACCAGGAGAGAGAACAGCCACGGGGGTGGGGATCCGGGAGCTGCTCTGAGCAGAATCCCGTCTGAGATTTGGGGTGAACGCCCCTGTGTCCGTCAAAGCCCCCTGCCCCCACGTGTCTCAGACCAATGGCACCAGGACCCAGAGGGGCCGTGCACTGGGCCCTCTGCAGCTGAAGTCTAGGAAGTTGCATCTGAGCCCCTGTCCAGCAAAAGTAGAGAGACAGCACTCACCGCGCCACGCTGCTGGGTCAGATGGAAGCCCCAGCTGCGGCCTCCTTCGCTCTTCTCATTTTCCTGTGGTGATTTAGTGGGTCAGTCGCGTCTGACTCTTTGAGCCCCTATGGACTGTAGCCCAGAGCTGCTCTGTCCACGGAATTCTCTAGGTAAGAATACTGGAGTGGGTTGCTGTTTCCTCCTCCAGAGGATCTTCCCCATCCACATCTCCTGTGTTGGCAGGTGGATCCTTTACCACTGAGCCACCGGGGTAGCCAGTCTTCATATCCCTAAAGTGTCATTTTTCACAGGAACAAAACCGAGCAAAGAACTTCAAGTGTAAAGCAATCAACTAACTCTATGAAAGGGGACAAATCTTTTTTTTCCCCTTAAGACCAGCAGTTTGGAAGTAAGATTTCCATTTGTGTTTCCAATAATTCATAGACGTGGGTCACAGAAATGGAAGAAAATACGTTCAGTAGAGGTTAGTGGGCAGCGATTGGGAGAAAAAAAAAAAAAAGAAAAACTGACTGAACAGTCTTCCATCTCACCCGAAGCGAAAGTGTGAATTCAGTGGGTATCTTGAAACTTTGCCCCATGTAACATAACTGTGACATCAAATAAAACTGATCATTTCAGGGCACGTGTTTGCCCTGCTTCCTGGAGCCATTTTTGGTGAGTTAACTAAGGACCCTAAAGTAAAGGGATATTTAAATTGATTGAGTGACAGGCTGTGGGTGGAAAATAGAAACTCAGAAGGAAGGAACAGAGGAGGCAGGCCGGGACGAGGGAAGGTACTAACTCCCAGATAATCATATGGTCCGGGGAAGGCAATGGCACCCCACCCCAGCACTCTTGCCTGGAAAATCCAATGGACGGAGGAGCCTGGTGGGCTGCAGTCCATGGGGTCTCGAAGAGTCAGACACGACTGAGTGACTTCACTTTGACTTTTCACTTTCATGCGTTGGAGAAGGAAATGGCAACCCACTCCAGTGTTCTTGCCTGGAGAATCCCAGGGACGGGGGAGCCTGGTGGGCTGCCATCTGTGGGGTCACACAGAGTCGGACACGACTGATGCGACTCAGCAGCAATCATACAGTCGCTGGTTACTTGCTAAGTCGTGTCCGACTCTTATAACCCCACAGGCTGTAGCCCACCAGGCTCCTCAGTTCATGGGATTTCTCAGGCAAGAATACTGGAGTGGGTTGCTATTTCCTTCTCCAGGGGACCTTCCCCACCCAGGGATCAAACCCGTGTCTGCTCCTACATTGTAGCCACATTCCTTACCACTGAGTCACAGGGGAATCCCCAAGATAATCACATATATCAATACAGGAAAAGCAATGTTCAGATGGAAGCCCGCAAGCATCCTTGTTTGACAGCTCCAGTGGTCCTGCTTCATCAAAATGCACATGATCACAGTGAAAACAGATCAAGATGGTGGAGAGGGGGGAGGCTGGGTGTGCTCTGCTCAGGAGCACAGCAAAACGACACGGTCACAGAGAGCCACTCTCTGAAATCGACCTGGGAGCTAGCAGAGGGCTCTTCTATGACCAAGCCTGTAAAGAAAGATCTACACGACGTCAGACAGGAGGGAGGAGCAGATGTCTGCTCGGGCGCTGTGCCCCCAGCAGGGACACAGGCCAGGAGGGGGCTGTCACAGATGTGGGCTCCTCCCTGGGGAATGAGGGGCATATTGAGCACTCAGCGCAGGGCCCACCAGCAGGAGGACAAGCCCCCTCCCTTCACTGGTTTGCAGACCAGTGGGCTTTGTCAGAGGGGCACGGGACCCCAAGAGGCTGCTCAGGGTTGCCTGCTCCCAGTCACAGAAGACTGCAAACTGCTGGGGGCTCGGGCTGGCCTTCCAGGACCTGGGGATCTGCATTTCTCCAAGCTCCGACACTGTGGCCCAGACCCTTTGGTGAGACCGCTGGGCGTTCGGCTGCCCTTGGGGCTCAGGAGCAGGGTATACAAAGTGGGACGGCAGGTCTTCTCTGTGCTCTTGGAAACACCAAATCAGAACACAATCAGGGACCTGGCCCCCGGGGGCCGGTGAGGGGCGGTGGGCCAAGTCAAATGAGGAGAACGTGTTTCTAAACCCCGCAATCCACTTCCTGTTTCTCCAGCACAGCGGAGGGGCTGGGCTCGCACTGAAGTTTAGAGACAGACACACACTCGGTAAGTATTATGTTCAAGAGTAGACAGAACCTTGGTGTGGGGCCAGCCAGCACAGGGTGCACTAACGCTCTGGGTCCAAATCCCCCTCAGCTTCTCACTAGCTGCCCAACCAGGAGAACGTCCCTCGGCTTCTCTGAGTCTCCACTTTCTCATCTGAGAGTGGAGGTTATTATGATCCTTCCCTCCAAGCTTGCCTTGAGGCTCACCTAAGAAGAAATATGAAAACGCCTATGACAGTGGCAGATTTTATTTTCTCAGATCACTGAGGACAGTGACTGTGGCCAGGCTTCCCTGGTGGCTCAGCTGGTAAAGAATCTGCCTGCAATGCAGAAGACCTGGGTTCAATCCCTGCATCGGGAAGATCCCCTGGAGAAGGGAAAGGCTACCCACTCCAGTATTCTGGCCGGAGAATCCATGGACGCGTAGTCCATGGCATCGCAAACAGTCTGACACGACTGAGTGACTTCCACGTTCACTTTCAATGACTGCCGCCATGAAACTAAGAGACACCTGCTTCTTGGAAGAAAAGCTATGACAAACCTGGATAGTGTATTAGAAACCATAGACATCGCTTTGTTGAAAAACATCTATATAGTCAGTCCAGTTGCTCAGTCGTATCCAACTCTTTGCAACCCCATGGACTGCAGCACTCCAGGCCTCCCTGTCCATCACCAGCTCCCTAAGTTTACTCAAACTCATGTCCACTGAGTCAGTGATACCATCCAACCATCTCATCCTCTATCCTCCCCTTCTCCTCCTGGCTTTGGTATTTCCCAGCATCAGGGTCTTTTCCAATGAGTCAGTTCTTCGTATCAGGTGGCCAAAAGATTGGAATCTCAGCTTCTGCATCAGTCCTTCCAATGAATATTCAGGGTTGATTTGCTTTAGGATGGACTAGTTTGATCTCTTTGCAGTCCAAGGGACTCTCAAGAGTCTTCTTCAACTTCACAGTTCAAAAGCATCAACTCTTTGGCGTTCAGCTTTCTTTATGGTCCAACTCTCACATCCATACGTGACTACTGGGAAAACCATAGCTTTGACTAGATGGACCTTTGTCAGCAAAATAACGTCTCTGCTTTTTAATATGCTGTCTAAGGTGGTCTTAGCTTTTCTTCCAAGGAACAAGCATCTTTTAATTTCATGGCTTCAGTCACCATCTGCAGTGATTTTGGAGCCCAAGAAAATAAAGTCTGTCACTGTTTCTATTGTTTCCCCCATCTATTTGCCATGAAGTGATGGGACCAGATGCCATGATCTTAGTTTTCTGAATGTTGAGTTATAAGCCAACTTTTTCACTCTCCTCTTTCACTGTCATCAAGAGGCTCTTTAGTTCCTCTTCACTTTCTGCCGTAAGGGTGGTGTCATCTGCATATCTGAGGTTATTGATATTCCTCCTGGCAATCTTGATTCCAGCTTGCTCTTCATCCAGCCTGGCATTTGCATGATGTACTCTGCATATAAGTTTGACCGTATAGTCAAAGCTATGGTTTTTCCAGTAGTCGTGTATGGATGTGAGAGTTAGACCGTAGAGAAAGTTGAGCAAAAAAGAATTGATGCTTTTGAACTGTGGTGTTGGAGAAGACTCCTGAGAGTCCCTTGGACTGCAAGGAGATCAAACCAGTCCATCCTAAAGGAAATCAATCCTGAATATTCATTGGAAGGACTGATGCTGAAGCTGAGATTCCAGTCCTTTGGCCACTTGATGCGAAGAACTGACTCATTGGAAAAGACCCTGATGCTGGGAAGGACTGAAGGCAAGAGGAGAAGAAGGTGACAGAGGATGAGACGGTTGGATTGCATCATTGACTCAATGGATTTGAGTTTGAGAAAATGTTGGGAAAAAGAAAAGGACAGGAAAGCCTGGCTTGCTGCAGTCCACCATGGGATCACAAAGAGTCAGACACGACTGAGCAACTGAACAACAGCAGGACAGCGTCCATCACTTGATACCTAGCCTCACCTAGTCCTTCCCTCTGCTCCTGGGAGCAGAGCACACAGTGGTTTAGAGTGAAGCCTTTTCATCTGTGGGTCTTAAGTTCAGACCTTGTCTGTTGAACACCGATGGGTCCTGAATCTGCATTGGCCTCTTTGAGAGCCTTTGTTTCCTATCTTTAAATATCAATACTTGATAACGTACAAGTTCATTTATTGTTATGAGACTTAAATGAGATGATGTATGTAAAAAACTTAGCATTTAAGAAATGACGGTTATGGGTAATTTTTCTCAGAGGAAATTTTCATCAAAGAAGACTGTCGAACAAGTTGGAATTTCTCTATGCAGAATGAGTTGAGCGTGCAGAATAAACCATCCAGTTCTAACAGGGCAAGAGTCCATGGACACAGTGAGAACTTCTGTTCGGGCAAACCCAACCAAATAAGGCTGTGTAGCTCCTAAGGGCCAGTGAGGTCCATGGCTCCTGGTCTTTGTAAAGACTGTTAAAGACCTCTTTCTTCTTGCTAAAGTAATAGGTTCACAAGACAAGTTTTAAGACTTCTGCATAAATACTTTTCTATGATCATTATAAGTTTTTTATAATTAATTTCCTAATGATTTTTCTAATAATGCTAACCTCAAATTAAGTATATATCCCGAGACTCAATAGGAAGTACATTTCACCATAAATTGGCCTTGCACAAACAAGAGAATAATAAAGAAGATGAATGTGAACCTTGATTTCATTCCATAGAGAATTTCCTTTCAGGGTGACCATCGCAAGTCACCCTGAGGCCCACCTGAGCTCCTGGGCCTGCCCAGCTCTGGCAGGCAGGATCCCCGTTGAACAGGGCTTAGCAGATTTCATCAGAGGCTAATTAATTTCCTATGTAAATGGTGCTTTCTGAAAATATGTTGTTACTGAAAATAACACCAGCAGACCAACAGGACCCATAAAAGGGAATATCCAGCTTTAATCCCATCCTGATTGTCAGCCCCCAAAAGCTCTAAATAATTTAACAAAGGCCAACTTCTAACGGCTCAGGAGTGGCGCACGCAGACTCGGCTTTCAGGCAGGTGGCTCGCACACGATGCGGGGAGCGCCTTCTCGGGCACTGTCTCCCCTGCCTGCCTTCCACAGTCTCCCTTCTGCCCGAAAAGCCCGGTCCTCCTGGTTTCAGGCTGTCTCCACATTCAGCTTGAAAGGCAGCTTGGAGGAAGGCGGGCCCGAGTCCCCGGCATGTCCTGTCATCTCTCCCCTGGGAAGGTGGTCTCTGAGCTCTGGGCGGCCCGCCTGAGCTCCCGGGCCTTCGTCAGGGCGTGCAGGCGGCTGCCCCAGAAACCCGCTCAGCTGTGTGCTCCTTCACTTGGCAAAGGTGTTTGTTCTGGGTCCCCATGATCCACGGGGGACAGGGTGTATGGAGAACCCCCACTCCCTCTCTCGTGGGAGGGAAGGGATCTTACTAAAAAGGAAACATACAAATAAGCAAATCATCTCTCCATGATGAGAAAAAATACAGGAGAAGCAGAGACTAAAGGGATCAGTGAACAAACTAGGTGGGAGGAGGGTGGTCTGGGAAGGCTTCCTGGAGAAGGTGACATTTGGAGAAGGCCCCAAGGGAGGGAGGGAGCGGGGGAAGAGGAGTGAGCCCTGCAGAGAGGTGGGGGAGGGGCAGCCGGCACAGACACCCCAGGTGGAGATACTGGGGGTACCTGAAACCCCAAGGGGCAGGAACTGGGAACTCTTGCTGAATTTGACTCAAACCAGCAATAAAGAAAGTGAGACAAGGAGCATACTGAAGCCAGTGACCAATGGTCAAGAAGGGCGGGTGTTAAACGCACCAGAAAGATGCGGTTGCAGGAGCAAGACAGAGGGTGTTGTGCGTCTTCTCCAAGCTGCATACGCGTCCCCAGGGAGCCACCATGGGCTTCAGACAGCGGTTCTGAACAGCCTTGTCAGGACTCCCTTTGGCCTCCTTGTGTGACGGTCCAGAGTCCAGCTGAACAAGTGAGCATTTGAGATACATGACTGGGAGACGTATTCAAAGTCCTTTGCTAATCACTGCTTCCCCCAGTTTCAGATGGAGTTTGTTTATCAGTCCCAAATCCACATCAAGTCATCTTTAGGACTATTCGGAGAATATCCCAAATGGTCCTGGGATGAGCGTCAAAATTGTCACCCTAGATGAAAGCTGTTAAATTGCATAGTTTTTGTTTGAACATCTGGTCCCTATATCAACCTGAGAGTCTCCCCCGTGGCTCAGGAGTAAAGAACTTGCCTGCAAAAGCAGGAGATGAGGGTACAATCCCTGGGTCAGGAAGATTCCCTGGAGAAGGAAAAGGCAACCCACTCCAGTATTTTTGCCTGGAGTGTTCCATGGACAGAGCAGCCTGGCAGGCTCCACTCCATGGGGTCACAAAGAGTCAGACACGACCGAGCAACTGAGCATGCACATATCGCCTTGAGGCTGTAAAGTTACAGGAGAGAAATTCAGAAGGGGCAGGACAGTGCGTAGCTGATCACCGTGTGTGCAAAAGGTGCCGGGTTGTGCGTAACACAAGTACCCTGGAAGACACACAGCCAAGCCGCCTCAGTTGTTGGGCAAGGAGTCATGTCGAGGCTGTGGGAGTGGAGAGGGAATTTTTTTTTTCCTCCATGACACTTTTTACTTATTTTGTTAAATTTTGACCCCTAACGGAGCACTATATATTCAAAAAAGTCAATTGAGCATGTTGAGGATGGTGAAATTTCTTTTACAGGTAGATTAAAAACAGTTGCACTTGGGGGAGAATGGATACGTGTGTACGTACGGCTCAGGTCCTTCGCTGCCTACCTGGAACTATCACAGCGTTGGTCATCTGCTATGCTCAAACATTGAATTGTTTTAAAAAGTTGCATTTATTTGTGAGGAGATGCCTCGTAATGAATAATCTTCTTCTCAATCCCTGACATAGCTCTGTGGCTGTGTCTCATGCCTGTGATTTTCCAACAAGGAAAGCCCCCAGCGAGAGGAGAGTCGGAATCTTACTGCTGTGGATACGTCACCACCTAAGATTCTTAAGCTACTTCCTTATAAATGTAACAAAGTATGTCCGCGCAAGGACATCTAAACCAATTCAAGCGCACATCTGCATACTGTGAAGGAAAGTTGGTCTTTAGACACTATTACCAAACACTCTAGAATCAGTTGATTCTCTATAAGCGTGTCCTGCAGACTGGGAGGGGTCATAGACTAGACACTCTCGGAAACCCAGGCATCTTTCCTTTATAAGATGTTTTTAATTCTGCACTTGAGTTTCAGTCATAACTAAGCATGTAAGGACCTGTAAGAGCTTTGTTTTATAGATAAACTGGACTTGGTTGTGACCTGCTATTAAGAAAAAGAGAACTGGAATTTATTACCCTTTGTACAAGCAAGGTCCCTTCAGCATCCAGGTGACTGGAAGGATATTCTCTATAGTTCAAGGAGCGGAGAGTGATGAGGACTCTCATCACCACCCAGCAGCGGGTTTAACCAAAAGAAACACTGGAAGTCTGAACAGCATTTCTAGGGAAAGCAACAACTGAAAGCCAACCATGACGCTGATGTTATTCATTTAAGCATTACTGATGGTAAAGCTTTACTTGCATGTAGTTTTCAACTTAATGTGCAAATGGCAAGCATGAAAGGTTTATATTAGCTTTATTTGTGGACACCTTTGAGTAACAGAAATTAAAAGAATTTATGCCAACACTATCGATCATTGAGAAAACGTATCCGTGGACAGAGAGCCCACATGCTGCAGAAACACTGCCTGACGGAGAGCTCTATAAACTAAGAAAACCAGGTTCCTTTGTGAATTACGAAGGCCTCTTTCCAGAAGAAAGTGGCGCCAAGCCACCCCATCGTGTCGTTCCCAGCTGGACTGGTGCTGACGCTCAGAGGTCAGCATTGCCTTGAGAACACACCTGGAAGGCTCATTCTTTCCCCTCCCACTCACCTGTCCAGGCACAAGCGTCCAGGTGGGCGGGGGGTGCCCTAGGGTGTCTCCACTTGCCTGACCTGAAGCCCAGCCCTGCTATTGCACAGTGATTCCTGACCGTTCTGTTTGTTCCCTATCTCGTAGTCATTCGGCCATCAGCACAGTGCATTCGGCTGCAGGTAGAGCAGCTGTTAACAGCGAGAGGCTTCACCCACAGGTGGGTGGCCTGAAGCATGAAGCTTCTGGGCTCAGGTCTCTGCAAATCTCTTGCTCTCTGTCTCCCTGAGGGAAATCAGCACTCCTCCTGGTCTCAACATAGCCGTGCGGGGGTTGGGGGGGCCTCCAGGGCACAAGCCTGCCCTGTGGACCACGACAGGGGCGTTGACGGTGGACTGTTTCTGTTCCCAGACCCGGGGGGTGTGCAGACCAGCCGGCATTCGCCCCCTGCCCCCTTGGCCCCGCCCAGCCGCCCCAGACCCCTGTGCCTGTGCCAGGGACCAGAGCAGCGCGGACGGAAGGAGGGGCCACCCTGCCACAAACCAGCCTTTCAGTTTCACTTTCAAAAACACCGTCGCACTGGCTGATAATTGCAAGAAAACCAAGAATTGCAGGAAAGTCCACAATTTATGAAAACAAACTGAGGTTTTATAAAAATGTGCTTGGAATATCAGCCTGTTCAATGTAATAACAAAAACACTCTTTTGGTGTATCCAATATTGTTTGGACAAGATTCAATTCTATTTTTAGGAGATTTCAATTTCCTTTCCCATAAACTCCATGAAATACAGTATGTGGCATATTTATAGTGACCCTTTAGAAGAGTGTTACACTTCTGGATGCTTTAATAAGTCTAAATGAGATGGTCTCCCCCTCACCTTACTGAGCAAATAAATACATGGTCGTGACAATCATTGGAATTAGGCCTGTGTCCTTTGCCTCCCGGGCTTCCCCATCGTAAGGCTTCCCGGTCCTATAACGGGAGCTCTCTAAAGATGGTTCTAGGCAATAAAGACAGTATTTAGGGCCATCTGGTGATTCCATCCAATTTATTTCTTTGACAAGACTTATAAATAAGAAAGCATAACTTCCAAAAGCAATCATGAAATTTACTAGGCAAGCCGCACACCGCAGACCCCTCTACACACTTTTCCTTCTCATGCACGGGAGTGGCCTCTTATATCGGAGCCTTTTACTGCACTTTGCATTTCCAAAGCACTCTGCAGAATTAACCAATTCATTCTCAGAGAGCAGAGGGTGCTGGTGCCCGAGCTGCAAAGGAGTAAATGGGCAGGGCCGCTCCACACTTGTAGAAAGTTATCCTGGACTGGCACCCCACAGATATGGACCACACCTCAATCCCCCAGACACCTGCCGTTTCACACCAGGGGACCCTGCAGGAAAGACTGCCCGCACACTCTGCAAGAAACAGGGTGTCCCAGCCTCCCTGTGCTGACAGAAACAGCAAAAGCTGCTGCCCTTTCCCAGGGCAGCCCAGAGCATCTCGCGAGGAGCATCGGCCCCCAAAGATCCCCAGGAACCCAGGTGACCAGCAGGTAGAGCTGTGCCCACTCCTCCTGGCGCCCCCTGGTCCCTGAGCTGCAATTCAGGCTGTTTCACCGCGTCCCCTTTGCTTTTCCAATAAGCCCCCCAATATGCAGCCCCACGAGGAAGATCTCCTGCAGACTTACCCCAAGGCCCTGAAATCACTCAAGACATGTTGGGAGTCAGTCCCTGGAGTCTTTTCCCAGGGACTGTGATAACGAGAAATGCATTTCAGAAAGTGCCTTGCCCATCCGTTCCGTGGAACGTTACTCAGAAATAGCCAGGAGCGGAGCTATTGACACACATCACAGCCTGGGCAAATCCCGAGGGGTCTGTGCCTACTGAAGAGAACCCAGACCCCAGGGCTTACGTGCCCCATGCTTCCATTTAGGCCACATCCTTGAGAGAACAGGATTCTGGAAGCAGGAAGCAGATTCCTGGTTTCCAGGGGTGCAGGAGGCTGGAGCGGGAGGAGACGATGTGGCTGGGAGAGGTCAGAGCATCTCCAGAAGGAGTCCTGGGGGTGATGCGGGGCCTGCATCCCAATCAGGCCACCCCCATGGGCATCTGCATGAAGATCACGATGTGAAACAAGACACACACCCAGGCATGCAGGCGGAACGGGTCATCGGGCAGGACACGCCACTGTCTGCTGAGATCGTGCCCTCTATTTTGTGAGACGTTTTCCCTCCAGAGACACTGGACATGGGGCCTGGCTCTGTGTCATTTCATGCAGGCGCCGGGCATCCTGCAGTCGCCTCCAAAGTAAACACTGTAAGACAGAAGGGTGTTGGGTCCCAGAACAGCAGGGAGCAGATCTTCCATCCCACGAGTGTGCCCTCCACGTGTCCAGAGCAGAGTCTGCGGTCCCACTGGGAGTCTGCCTCTGTGGACTCTGCAGAAAGAAAAAAGAAAGTACATTCACTTAGTCCTTTCCAACTCTTTGCAACCCCATAGACTGTAGCCCACCAGGCTCCTTCTGTGGGATTTTCCAGGCAACAGTCCTGGAGTGGGTTGCCATTTCCTTCTCCAGGTGAATTCTGCAGAGGCCCCAGCATGTGGGGATGAGGGAGTTGGCACAGGGCGGTGCGTAATTCTTCCTCCTTCCTTCATTTTGAAAGGTCTCACTCAAATCTGACCTTACATTCCCAGAGAGCAGCTTTAGAACTCATTCTCACGTCATGATGAAATGTCTTCTTAATGCCCCAGGGTCAGGGGCAGGGGGTTCCAAGGGCATCAGGCACTTTGGGGAGCAACCCATGGATAAGCCTGAGAGCAGGTTGTAAGGCAACGGCCAGAATTGCTCCAGAAAGCGTGAACGGGGACAGGCCACTTCTCTGAGCCGGCTCCCCCGACAATCTCCATTTCTCTCTTCCTAAAAGCTCACATCATGACGAGAGCCTCCAGGGCCCCCAGGCTGCACCCCTGGACCCCACCCCTTCCTGCCTGCCTTCCCTCCAGGCGCGGGGCCTCCTCGCCCCGACAGGCAGTCCAGGCCCTCCTGCTTGCTTCTCTCTCTCTCTGGAGAGTTTTCCCCATCAACACTTCCATGCATAGACAGGTCCAGGTGTGAGCGAAAGACGTTTATCCGAGGATGGGGTGAGGAGGAGAGCGGTGGAGGCTGTTTGAGGAAAAGAATTAGGCACGAAAGTGGACATTTATGGAGAATGAGAACATGAAGTTACAGATTTGAAAAGTTTAATGAAGACCGTATCACCACAAAATCCAAAATGATAACACATCAATCAACTGCCAGACACACCTAGAATCCTTCTCCACATTTTTATCGCTTCTCCTTATGACCATGATTTACTAATACCGTCTTCGCACAGAGAAGAGACCGGTGATGGAGTGCGGCTGACCGACGGGGAGGCTGGTTTTTATCTCCGGTGTCTGGCATGCAAGATCACGTGCCTTGCACACAGGGGTGCTTGCCATTTGTAGTGACTCGACAAGTCTGTCCTACAAAGAGATTCCGGTAAATTCCAGGTCCGTCTATTTTCAGTTTGAGAAAGACGAGAAAGGACCCCGAGTCTACAGTGAAACATGCCACCAAAGAAAGAATGTTCTGAAAGGGCAAGAGCTCTGACTCAGACCCGAGTCCTCTTCACTTACAACCGTGCGGAGAGGGTGACCGGGGAAGGGCCCAGCATCCCTCGCTTCAGACCTGGCTTCTGGGGGACCCTGAGACGCAGTGGCTGGACACTGATCCAGAGAAGACTGGACGCCTGGAGTCTTCATGCCAACGCCCGTGGGTGGTCTCATGAGTGACAGTCACAACCCCACTAACACCCGAGTCTCTAGAGAAAACCAGGTTTGCAAACTATCTGCCTTTGCACCGAACCCACTAGGGGAGTCCAGCTCATCCTGACCCAGATTTCCAAAATGCCCATGGCTCCCACCCTGGGCCGCCCCACCCTGGCTCAGCTCATCGAAGAGGGTTTCAGGCTCCCACTGGAATGACCTGGGCCGTGGGGCTCCGTCCTCCCCCTTCTCTTTTCTCCGCAGTACCTGCAGGGCTGACGGAAGGTACAGCTAGTCTCCCACCCCCAGAAGAGCAGACACCCCTTCTACAGGGTCCATGCGGGGTCCCTGAGCCCAGTGGGATCCTGGCACAGTAAACATTCGCTAGATAAATGGATAGAAAGCTCTCACGTCCCTAACTGTCCCTCCGTGAGTCTGTGGCTGGGCACCTGGGATGCATGTCCACACTGCAGCCACGACCCTCTGGGACATGCTTGGCAGTGGACACTGCCCACGGGGAGGACTCCACCTTCTGGCTCTTTCAGGGTCACAGGGAGCCGTAGAAACCCGATCTGAAGGACCTGGGGCAGGGCTGGAGTCCTGCGGGCGAGACGGTCTCGAGAAGCACCGGAGATACAGAAACCTGGAGGCCAGATGATGTCTCCCCCAGCCCCGGGGTCCCTGCAGGGCTGCACGATGCTGAGCCTCCCTGGTGGCTGGATTGCACTGGGGGTTCCCTAAGGAAGCTAAGAGACCCAATAGCTTTGGCAGCAGAGAGGAGACCTGAGGTCAGACTGGTGGGATATGCAGACCCCCAATTCCAGAATGACGGCCGCTCACACACTGCAGACCCAGGGGAACTCAGACCACGGCAGAGAAGCGGAGGGAGGGACCCGCGTCTCCAGTTGGGCACCAAACTGGGGCCTAGGAGGTGGAGCCAGGTGCCTGAGGCTGAGCGGAACAAACTGCCTGTCCCAGCCCCGTAGAAACGGCAGTGTGTCCGATCTCTGAGAAGTTCTGCAGGAAAGACACACTTCCCAAACTTAACCCAGCGTTTTCCAAACTCATAGTATTTCCTTGTGTTCGATGGTTTGAGAAACTGGTTCTGAAGTCAGGGAGCATCTGGGAAACCCTGTTGGTGTTACATGTCAGATGAATTCCAGAAAAGCTGTTATTAAGTTAATGGTGCATATTACAGTTGTCAGCACCTTAGAATTAGGGAAACACGATATTTAATTATCCACTGTTCTACCAAATTTCCCCTTGAACACTGAGCATGGCGTTTAAGAAAAGCCGCTGTGTGGGGAGGGCTGAGTGACACGGAACCCCGAGTACGCGATGATGGAAGCACCGAGCACTGTCGGGGGGACAGCCTGGCCCCACCTCCAGAACCCCCCTCCGCCTCCCAGCCCAGTCTCCACTGGGAGCAGCCCCTCACGTAGGCGTGTGGGTGCCCTGACCAGAGGCCTTGCCCTTAGCTCCGAGTCACCGCGCTCAGCACCTTTGGATGGGGGACCCAGCTATGGGTGCCCCCAGTCCATCATCGGCACCCCCCAGCCCTGTCCTGCCCTTGGTCCTGCTGGACTGGGTTCCTGGAAGACTTTACCCAATTCCATGAAGACCAGTCCTGGCCCCAGCGGGTGAGTCCTCACTGGACCCATCACCCAAGATCCTGCCCTGCCTGCTGGGAAGCTTAAGGGACTCCGGGTCCCCAAAGTGCCAGGAATGAGGGAGCCACTGGGCTGGTCCAGGCTGGACTCCAGGGTCCGATTTCACGGGGGCCGCACGTCTGAGTCCAGGACACACAGGGATTCTCTCCTCTCGACCCCAAGGGGAGCCTTGTGGTTCATCTGGAACCTGGAATAGCATCGGCATGGAAGCTTGGAGCTCACACCCTGCAAGGGCGCTGCAACAGGAAATCCAACCAAGAGCAGCACCCCTCTGGGGCTTTTTGTCTTGACACAAAGTTTCCTCCAACTTGTTAATTTGGAAACACGTCAAACCTATGAGAAGTTAAAAAACAAAAACAAAAACAGCACAGTGAGCATCCCTGTACTTTTCACTGGACTTTACAAGCTGAGGTAACAGCGGACCAGGAGCAGGCGGGGGCCATCCAGTGAGGGACGACCACGGGTGAGGGCAGGAGGGCGTGGGGGAGCCTTCGTCCAGCCTGTTGGCTGGGGTGCTGACGGACATTCTCATTTCTCTGTCAGGATGTCCCTCATGGGGCAACATGGTATTTACCTGACCACACTGGTCCCGTTGGGCAGGATGTGGGGCTTTGCCTCAGAAAGAATACATCACCTGGAGTCCAGTTAGCCTCTTGTGTCCGGGATCTCCCTGGTCCAGGGGCAGCCAGACTGGGGCCCAGTGGTTCTGCGCCCCACGGGCAGCAGGCGACTCTGCTTCTGGCCCTAGATGCCGGGGAAGGCATCACTCCGAGCCTCAGGCAGCTCCAGGCTTCGCTTTGGCCCAACACAGCCACGTTCCGAAACAACCGCACAGCCGCAAGGCGGCCACGTGTCCCGGGAATGCCATTTCATCTCAGCAGATGTGGCTTGGAAGCATCTAAGTGACACCCACTGGGAACACTAATGGACTTATTTCCTGGGCTTTAAATCTTGACGCGGTGTTTACTACCTGGATTCAGACGAAGACCGTGAAACAAGTACAAACTCAGACACCTCCGTCCAGGCCAGAAAAGGCACGTGTTGACTAGCTTTTCAATATTTGCAGTGTCCTGCTCCCCACTCTGAGAATTTAGCGACACTGTTATAACTGGCTGGGTGACGGGAGAGCTGATCACTGTTATCACCGATTTCTCACTGGGGTTTAATGAAGAGTGAGATAGGGGCATGCAGCACACAAAGTCCCCTGTATTTTTATAATTACAGGCAATATGTCACAGTGGGTTGCATGAGCATCGCGTCAGATGTGTAATGCAATGGAAAAAAAGGCAATTTCCAGACTCCAACATACCTGGGTGCATTTCCCAGCCTGCCACATGCTTAGCAGTACCTAGACCTGGAGTGAGATGCCTGAATTCCTGAAGCTTGGCTGTCTCTTCCCTAAATGGGTTATTCCTTTCTTGACCTCATGAGGGTGTGTGCAGGTTGGATCTGATGATAAAGGGGTGATGGATGTCTGCCACCTAAGAAGCACTTACAGTTTAATAATTGTCCCTTGTCACCTTCTATTTCCTAACCTAGTCCTGCTTATCAGGAAGGAAGCGGGTAGCATAGACAAAATAGAAACAGCTTCTAAATTATGGTTTATGAAGCTGTGAAGACACCTTGAAGTGAAGTGAAGTCGTCAGTCACGTCCGACTCTTTGCGACCCCGTGGACTGCAGCCCGCCAGGCTCCTCCATCCATGGGATTCTCCAGGCAAGAATACTGGAGTGGGTTGCCATTTCCTTCTCCAGGGGATCTTCCCGACCCAGGGATCGAACCCAGGTCTCCCGCATCACAGGCAGACGCTTTACCCTCTGCGCCACCAGTGTCTGATTCTAAGTTCACAAAAAGAGTCTCAAACGCTACTTGGCTCCCCGAGTACGATGTTTCCTCCTTCTAACCCATTCATTTGGTTATAGTTTCTTCCCATTATAAAATTTAATCAATGGCACAGACTCCATGAACCTGAATGCTTTGTTTTGGTGCAAATTAAGCCTGTGTTGGGGGCTTACCTGGTAGCTCAGCTGGTAAAGATTCCGCCTGCAATGCAGGAGACTCTTGTTCGATTTCTGGGTTGGGAAGATCCCCTGTGGAAGGGACAGGCTACCCACTATCTTCCTGGGCTTCCCCAGTGGCTCAGACAGTAAAGAATCCACCTGCAGTGCGAGAGACCTGGGTTCAACCCCTGTGTTGGGAAGATCCCCTGAAGGAAAAAATGGCTACCCACGCCAGTATTCTTTCCTGGAGAATCCCCATGGAGAGAGGAGCCTGGCAGGCTACATACAGTTCATGGGGCTGCAAAGAGTAGGACGTGGCTGAGTAAGCACAGCACAGCAAGCCTTTGTTGGACCTCCAGTCTGGGTAGTCTATAGTTCTGGAACACTGTCGCTTGCCACCTGTTTATCTGAAGGAACGTGTGGATACTCAAGCTGCATTGTTCAGAAGTAGGGGACTTTAATCTGTGGCCTCATCGTCTGAATGGGTCCACCCTAAACTCCTCCCCATGTCACCTGCTTGAAAGGACCTCAGCATCATTTTTGCGTGGCTTCCATAAGGACCAGTTTTCATGTCCCACTTCCCACGTTTTCTGTCCCAAATGTCCATCTCCAGTCATCACCACTGGCCAACACTTTGAGATTTTGTTGGGAAAAACTAAAAGCCGACTCTAGGTAGAAAATACTCTTAAGATTATACATTTCAGGAAACCTTACATTAGGTGAAGGTCCTTGAAGATTAGGGTCCAGGAGCTCTCTGGATGCCTGACGTTGACAGACACATGGCTGAGAGTCCAGAGGGAGGCAGTGGCTGGCTTTGTCCCTTGGGGATTCCTTCCAGCTGCCAATCCCTGAACACCCCACACTTGAGTCATTTCAGGGCTAACACTCCCCACATACTGTTCACTCGATGGACGTGAGTCTGAGTGAACTCCGGGAGATGGTGATGGACAGGGAAAGCAGGAAAAGAGTGGCACCTATTTTGGCAGGCATGATAATAAAACCTCAGAAGGGAGTGCACGCAGATAATAATGTAGGCAGTGGACGGCACTGCTGCTATTGTTCACTGGCCCATTTGCGTCTGCCTCTCTGTGACCCCACGGACTGCAGCACACCAGGCTTCCCCGTCCTTCACCATCTCCCAGACCTTGCTCAGATTCGTGTCCATCGAGCCGGTGATGCCATCCAGCCATCTCATCCTCTGTCGTCCCCTTCTCCTCCCGCCTTCAATCTTTCCCAGCATCAGGGTCCTTTGCAGTGAATCAGCTCTTTGCACCAGGTGGCCAAAGTATTGGAGCTTCATCATCAGTCTTTCCAGGGAATATTCAGAGACGGTATTACTATGCCTCCTCAAGGACGTTCTGAACACCAAGATGCTGGATTCTATTGTTCCTGCAGGTCGTGAAAACGGCCATAGAGAAAGCAAAATGATGGCAAAAGAAACACTTACCCTATTCGCCTGCTTGCTTTCTAAAAAGAGTTGCATTCATCGTTTGAAGGCCAAGGCCACTTAAGGAGTGAGGTTGGATTCAAATCAGGACCACTGTCTGACCTCTGCCTCCACCGCTGCCTGGAGCATATGGACAGGTCTGGGAGGCAGCACAGTTGCGCCTCGGTTGGCACTGGAAGGGCACCTTGTTTGGCCTCGGAGCCCAGTAGCCTTGTCCAAGAAGACTGCAGTGATGCTGCGATGGGACCCAAGGCCCCTGAGAACGCAGTCTGCTCAAACGCCTTATCATCGTGGTGGGGGCAGTGAGGGCCGCGCGGGCATGTCCCTGTGCCTCGCTAGCTGCTGAGCCTGGGAAAAGCCCCTCAGCCCCTGCCGCCGCAGTCTGCTCATCTATAAAAATGGCTCCACGCCGTCTGCAGGCTTTCTGTCAGTACTCAGCTCTTGTCGGTGATGCACTGGCCGGGCCCCTGAAGCAGGGCCCTCCCCGAGTGAGCTAGCTCCGGAGCTGATCTCAGGGTGTCTTGTTTGTCCACCAGCCTGTCGTCCAGGAGTTCTTCCCAGCATCTCCAAGGAATGACCCCGCCCAGTCATTGCTGAGATAAGGGGTAGGAAGGGGAACGTCACACGGCCGTCAGACAGGGTGGACCCACAAGAGCCGATGAGCAGAGAACCGGCCGGTCTTGACCCAAGAGCGGAAGCTGTGGTGGGGCCTCCGGGGAGGCTGGACGCTCACACCTGATGTCAGCACCCACGGCTGAGCCTGGAAAGCAAGGCTGCTCCTGCTAAGCAAACCGTGCAAGGGCTACAGGGTGGACAGGTGCCCCAGGCCCGGAACCGGTTCGGACAGATCGGGCCCGCACCTGCGCCCAGGCCTGAAAGGAGAGGCATTGTTAACAGAAGGACCCAGAGTTTCCACACACACAGAGGGGGAAATCCAGCGGAAAGTTCTGCCATTCCAAAAACTGTGCTTGTAAAATACTTTTGAGCAAATGACTCTGCTTTTAACAGTTATTTACTGGATTTTATACCCAAATGTGAACCAAAGTCATAAAAACGTAATGACTTAGTGCTGCACTTTTCAATTTCCAGTCTCAGAACAGCAACGCATGGTTTTAATGTTTAGCTGGAATTGTTTGAACGTCCCAAAAATATGGTAAGAGTTGCTCTCGGAATTACAATCAGCCCCACAGAAAAGTACAAGTCACCACTTTCTTCCCTGCCCTCCTTCCCTCCCTGCCCTCCTTCCCATTCTCACACCCACAACCTGTCTCCAGGTGCCAGCCCAGCTGGGAGGCTGACTCCAGGAGTCCCTGGGTAGGGCGAGGGAGGCAAACCTTCTGGTCTTAGCCTGACGTTGCCAGCCGTCCAAAGCAGCTGGCTCTGCGAGACACCTCCAGGGGCGAGGTTTCTGTTGTCGGAAACCTGGCAGGAAGGATTGTCAGTGCTGGAAGCGACGTAAGAGAAGGGTGTTCTCAAGTCAGGAAGGAGTCAGATCCTGAAGGCAAAAAAAAAAAAAGAAAGAAAGCATCCGGAAGGCTGGTGGCCTGTGACACCTGAGACAGGAAGCCAGAAGTGACGCTCCCACCAGCCAGAAGGAGGAGGGGTTCGGGCAATCCAGCGAGGGTGCCCTGGACCAAAAGCCGGGACTTAGCCTCCACGGCTCCTTTCCATTACCCCAATCCCCCCTTCCCGTCCTTCTAGTTCATTCTTAAGTTGCATCAGGAGTTTCCATGGGTTTCTGAGTTCCAGGCCTCCCAGAGCAGTCCATGGTAAGTCCCCGTCGGGGCCCCTGGGACGGAGCAGGACTTGCCCTCAGGACTTGGCTCCATCTGCTGCGGGACTAGGCTCATGGGAATCACGGCCCTGGCCTGGAGCCAGGGTGGGGGGACCTGCCTCCTGTCTGCGGGCCTGACCAGCCTGAGCCCCTGGCTTTCCAGAACCCCTGCAGGCATGGCACACGGTGACCGATGGTCCCAAAGACCCTGCCTCCAAAAAGACAGCCTGGAGAGGAGGAAGGAGCACCACAGAGGGGAGACGGATTCCTGAAGACAAGGTGAGGATCTGCTAGCATTCTCCTTCGCGCACCAAACCCTGGGGAAAGGGGATAGAGGACAGCTGAGATGTTTGCAAAGGCCTCCGCGATGTGCCAGAATGAGAGTCGCCCTCAGGAAGCCATGGTTAGCACCTCTCCCTTCACCCTGAGAAAGGCAGGAGGCAGCAGGGAGCCAGCAGGGAGCCAGCCTCGGCCAGGCACCTTCGATGCCCTGGGGACTGTGCTGCGAGCTGCCCCGCAGCTCCTCCCGTCCTAACCAACCTCTGGTCTTGGGCTCAGGTGGACTGGACAGGAGCGCTGGACGCTCGGAAATGCTGAGGGAACTCTGCTCCCAAAGCCTCGAGGTTACAGAGGACGGATAGGTTCCACCCACATGGGTCGTGGGCCGGGTCCCTCCTGCAGTGTGGCGAGAGACTCGCCCCCTCCTGAAGGTGCGTGCCCTGTGATGCTGGCCTTCACGTGGGGGAACGGGAGGGAGCAGCCCACACCTAGAACTCAGCCGCATCTCTGGTCCCGAGATCCTGACGGAGTTAAAGGGTAGGCTGAGGAGCGGTCAGCCCCGTGGGACTCGTCCGCTCCCCCAGGACATGAAAGAAGTAGCCTGTCCAGGGACCTGCCCCGTCCATCCCCACTGTGCGTGTCCTCTCACAGTGTCTTTTATCATAATGCAGCAGGTTCACATTGCATTTCCTGGGTCGAGAGCTGTCTGAACTTCACCGCTGAACTGAAGGCCGAAGAAAAGCTTCTATCCATCTCAGCCGAAACAGCACCCACCGTGATGCCCTGTCCCAGCCCTCCTGACTCAGGGTGCAGAAGAGAACCAACCAGCTGGAGATGACCCCAGGCATCACCCCGGAGCCCCCCAGCCTTGGCGGACGCAGGACGTGGCAGGGAGGGGCCCCAGCCAAGCTGCCCTGAGGACCTGGGCCCCGGCCCGCGCTGCAGAGGGAATGGTGCTCCTGGGAGCACAGGCCTGGACCTTCAGAAGCTGCTGTGCCACCCTGATGAGACGGCAGACAGCTCGGTCGGAATCTGGATTCTACTGTAAGGTGATGGAGGCAGGCACTGGAGCACGGCCATCTTCTTCCACGGTGGACCATTCAGCTAGGAAAGGCAGAGACCGCCTCAGAGGAAAGCTTTCCTGACATCAGAGCAGGTCCCTAGACATGCAGCCTCACCAGCTGCGGCGTTTCTCAAATCTGCCGGAAGATCTGTGCACGCCCCGTAGAAGGCTCCTGGCTTGCCCCTGGGTGCCCAGCACTGGGCCTCGGCTTCCCGAAGGCAGAGACCACGTGTTCAGCCCCGGGTGGACACGTCACGAGGAGCCACCAAAGTGCTGGACAGGCAGATGATGGATGGGTTGGCCCAGCAGGGAGGTGCGTTGAAACCCGTGTGCCACGCAAATGACCCTGACTCTCCCAGGTCCATTTCTGCAGATGAGACGTCACTGTGGGGCTTGCTGAGTGGGGCGTGGACCAGCACTGTGCTTTGGTGGGAGGGGGGTGCTCCAAACGCCTCCCTTAGGGGTGCTGTGGTGGCTCCATCCCGAGGCACCTTCTAGAGCCACAAAGACTTTCTGAGGACAGTTCTGAACTCGGCTTCCAACTCAAACAGAAGTTAGCCCAGCAGCCTCGAGGAGGTGGCCCCCAGCCCCCACCGGGTACAGACCTGAGCCTCTGAGGGGCCCAGAGGACCTCCGGGGGCCCTCACGGGCACCTTCTGCATCCTCCCTGGAGACCCTCCTCCCATCCTCTTTCCTGCCCAAGCCTGCGGCGTGCCTGTGGGGCTGGGTCTGCGCGGTCCTCAGAAGAGACTGTACTGACGAGAGCATGATGTCTGGAGGGATGATGTGGGGTGGGAGGTGGGAGGGGGGTTCATGTTTGGGAGTTCGTGTAAAAAAATAAATAAATACAAAAAAAAAAAAGAAAGCAGATGAGATTCAAAAAAATAAATATATATATATAAAAAAAAAAGGGAACCGTCATGCACTTCTGTAGGGAAAACAGCTTGGTGGAGCCATCTGGGTCTCCAGGAGCCTGGGAGAAGGTCCTCGCTCCCGACAGCCTGTACCACCCACGTGGTGGGTTCCCCGGGGACGCCCAGGACCACAGTTCGGCTGGAGGGGCAGGAGGTTGCAGGAGTCCTACGGGAGGGCATGAGCCTCCGCTGGGCATCAAGGGCCCAGGGGAGCCTCTGGGGATGTGGAGCCAGAAGCAGTAAAGCAGAGTTGTGCGTGCTTGTGTTTTGTCCAGAGGCAACTGGTTATTTGCTTAATTTGAAGGAAATGGAGCCTCGGGAAGCTGACTGGCTTGGGTGACCTTTGGGTTGGTGGCTGAGGGTACACGGGGCACACAGCCCAGGGTGTGGGGCTGTCCAACCCCCCGGCGTAGCATCCCAGGAGGAGTCTAGCATCTGCCTGGTGTGGATGGAGGCCACCAGATAACAAATCTCTGGGAGCCACGAACTTCTCCAGTGGTCCTCCATCCAGGCCCATGCGGGGTGACCATGGGCTGGGGGCTGGCTGGACCCCTGAAGTGCAGCCTGTCAGAGGGGAGTGCAGCAGACACATGTGGGTGTGACAGGGAGGTTGTGACTCAGAGTAGCCAGTGTCCTGGGGGCCCCGGGGGTCTCGAGACTCAGGAGGGAAACGAAATCCCACTCCCCAGGGGCGAGGCATCCTCAGCATCTCTGCTGCCACGGACAGCTCCGCCCTGGCCCCCAGCCCTACCTGGGCACGGTTTCCCGAGGTTGTTGTTCAGTGGCTAAGTCGTGTCTGACTCTCTGCAACCGCATGGACTGCAGCACGCCAGGCTTCCCTGTCCTTCACCATCTCCTGTGGCTTCCTCAAACTCGTGTTCCCTGAGTCGGTGATGCCGTCCCACCATGGTAAAGAGGAGGACCCGGGTGTGCAGAGAAAACCCACCGAGTGCCCAGGGAGACCCTGGGAGAGCCTGGAGGGCAAGGTCCTGCGGTCTTGACCACAGTGGCTCAGCAGCAGGGCTTCTGGTGAGTCCTCTCCATCCCCGGCGAGGCCTGCGCCTGCTCGGGGGGCCCCCACACGGCAGTGGTGGCTCTCTCTACATGAGGGCATCCTGGGAGTCCTGGGGTTGCAGCGAGGGCGGCCTGCGGGGTCACCAGGCACCGGGGTGCTACGTGGGACCGTCCTCTTGTCTGAGAACTTGCCCTGGGACCCCCGGAGATGCAGACACAGGGGATCACCTGATGGGTTTCTAAAGAAGGCTCCCAAGGGCGGTGGGTTGAGTCGTATCCCCCAAAAGATACATTCAAGACCCAGCCTCCAGAGCCTGAGGGCGAGCTCCTTTGGGAAGTGTCTCTGGAGACGTAATTAAGCTCAAGTCCCTGAATGAGATGACCCTGTACTTAGGCTATCCCTAAATCCAAGGGCAAGTGTCCTTGTGAGAGTGACAGCGGGAGATGGAAGCGCCAGACACGTGGGGGGCCGGGGGGAGCCGAGTGAAGACAGAGGCAGAGCAGGGAGACAGCGGCCAGGGGAGCCCGGACGCCCCAGGGGCTGGAGGAGGCAGGGAGCACATTCCGGGGGCGGCCAGACGTCCTTTGCTGGCTCCTTGATCTGGGGCTTCTGGCCTCCGAGCTGAGAGAAGAGACGGCCGTTGCTGTCGGGCACTCGTCACCGCCGCCCCGGGACACCCGCACAGAGGGAGCGAGCGGCCCCTGACCCCCCACCCCCAGTCGCCGCTGCTCCCGAGGACGACTGGGGCCTGCAGCTGCCTCGCGGCCTGACCGCGGCTGGTCCCGGGAGTGCGGGGCGGTGCGTCTCCCCAGGTACCCCTCCTCTCTCTACCCGCATCGCAGCTTCCTCTCGTAGACGGAAGACGTGTCGGGATAAAGGCCCCGCTGGCTCACTGTCTATGGCACCAAATCACAGTGACGCTCGTGAGCCACCAGGAAAGCCCTTGAGATGGACCCACGAGAGGAGCAGGGGCATTTATGAAATCCAAATGTGTAAAAACGTGTCTGATTTGCTCAGATTAAACAATGGGGAATTTGCAAACAAATACACCGGAGGTTCAGAGGGTGATGAGCTGTGATCATTAGTGTCGACAGTCGGGCAACAGGACACTTCGGGACCGCCAGATCCTGCCAAGAGGCAGTTTCAAAATCCAAAACCCGTGGTGGGATCTGACGGCAGGGAACCAGAAAGTTTTAACGTGAGGACCTGATTTTCCCCGTCACAGCCCTTCTGAGATGACTACTGGAGACCCCTGCGAATGTCTTTATAATGAGCTTCCATCTTAATTTTAAGAAATCAGTGTGATGTGCGGCTTGCCGATTATAATTCTGCAATACAAATTAGACCAGGCTTCAGGGCCTTTGAAATGTAGTGTATTAAAAAATGGTACGTACAGGTTAAAAGATACAGTTTCGGAACACCAGGATTTACATGAAATTATCACACAGGCTTTGATAGAGTCCAGGACTGATTCCAAAGAGCAAGTTCCTACGAAGCTGTCTCCTTCTCTTTGAAGGCATCTTGGTCTCTGCACAGTCATCCATTAATTATATTACAGATAAGGTAAATAAAAGTGCGATGATACGGAGATCATAGCCTTCTTTCTTCTCGTGGAGACTAAAGGTATGGGCTCCTGTGAAGTCTGCGGGCAATGAGGGATGATAAAGGTGTTCTGTGACAGAAAGGATGTATTTATTGTGACATGTGATGGAAGGATCTGAGGTTCAGGATCCAGGAGCAGAACTGACTGGGTAGCAAAGAGCCAGGCAGGGGAAGGGGGCCACCGGGGATCAGATCCCGACTTCAGACCATAGCTCTCAGTGGGGGACATTTCAGTGTTAGAAACAGCTCATGCGAACTTATGCAGCAGACAGACATAGACCCGCAGACACAGGAAACAAGGGGGAGGGAGCGAGGCGTAAACAGGCACACGCTGCTACATATAAGGCCTCCCCTGGTGGCTCAGCTGGTAAAGGACCCGCCTACAAGGCAGCAGGCCCCGGCTCAGCCCCTGGGTCGGGAAGACCCCCTGGAGGGGGACATGGCAGCCCACTCCAGCATTCTGGCCTGGAGAATCCCATGGACAGAGGAGCCCGGCTGGCTGCAGTTCATGGGGTCACAAAGAGTCGGACACAACTGAGTGATTTCACTTTCAGTGTCATATAGAAAATAGACAGCCAACGAGGACCTACTGTATAGCACAGGGAACTCTACTCAATATCCTGTAATAACCTGCAAGGGATTTTAAAAATCTTAAAAAAAGAATATAATATATATGCACACACATTTATACACACGTACACACATACATGTGTGTACACACGTGCATATACGCATGTATATAATGTATGTGTGTATACATCCATATGTATATGTGTGTATACATATATACACACATAGGTGTACACACACACACAAACACATAATTGGGCTTCCCAGGTGGCACTAGTGTTAAAGGACCCACCAGCCAGTGCAGAAGATATAGAAGGCACAGCTTCAATCCCTGGGTCGGGAAGATCCCCTGGAGGGGGAAACGGCAGCCCACTCCAGCGTTCTGGCCTGGAGAATCCCATGGACAGAGGAGCCTGGCTGGCTGCAGTTCTTGGGGTCACAAAGAGTCGGACACAACTGAGTGATTTCACTTTCAGTGTCATATAGAAAATAGACAGCCAACGAGGACCTACTGTATAGCACAGGGAACTCTACTCAATATCCTGTAATAACCTGCAAGGGATTTTAAAAATCTTAAAAAAAGAATATAATATATATGCACACACATTTATACACACGTACACACATACATGTGTGTACACACGTGCATATACGCATGTATATAATGTATGTGTGTATACATCCATATGTATATGTGTGTATACATATATACACACATAGGTGTACACACACACACAAACACATAATTGGGCTTCCCAGGTGGCACTAGTGTTAAAGGACCCACCAGCCAGTGCAGAAGATATAGAAGGCACAGCTTCAATCCCTGGGTCGGGAAGATCCCCTGGAGGGGGAAACGGCAGCCCACTCCAGCGTTCTGGCCTGGAGAATCCCATGGACAGAGGAGCC
>SJYX01015593.1:517866-528907 GCA_006410675.1 Oreotragus oreotragus
CAACTTTTTCACTCTCCTCTTTCACTTTCATCAAGAGGCTTTTTAGCTCCTCCTCACTTTCTGCCATAAGGGTGGTGTCATCTGCATATCTGAGGTTATTGATATTTTTCTCGGCAATCTTGATTCCAGCTCGTGTTTCTTCCAGCCCAGCGTTTCTCATGATGTACTCTGCATAGAAGTTAAATAAGCAGGGTGACAATATACAGTCTTGACGGACTCCTTTTCCTATTTGGAACCAGTCTGTTGTTCCATGTCCAGTTCTAACTGTTGCTTCCTGACCTGCATACAGGTTTCTCAAGAGGCAGGTCAGGTGTCTGGGATTCCCATCTCTTTCAGAATTCTCCACAGTTTATTGTGATCCACACACATCTGTGTTAAAACTTCGCGCTGACACGCGCTGGCTTCCACTTCCCATGGGCCTCGTTTATTTACATAATTTATCAGCCTATCAGTGTATACCTTTACTGTAGGCATCTCGGGCCAGTCATAGAAATAGATAGGAACTAAGGTAAAGCAGAGCGAATGTACATCTTGGATGGTGACTTTAGGCTGAATGCACTGCCTCTCGGCAGAGGCCAAGTTCACAGCTGATTTTCAACTCTGACTGATGGTTCTCTGATCACTCCCACTTGGTGCAGCTTACAGACCTTTTCAGAAAAGCGTACTCCTCTCAGGCTCTGAGAGACTCTGATGAGTGAGATCCTGGGGGCCCCTGCACCCTCGTTCTGCGGGCGTACCTCCAGCGTCTTCATGTTGCAGGTGCTGCAGGTGAGGACTTGCCCCGAGGACAGACTCTCCCCGAGGAGACAGAGTGAGTTACACAGGCGCGGGGCGGGGAGGTGGGGCGTGGGAATCTGTGCGAACGTGTTGGTACAGTCAGGGTGGAATCATCTCCAGAAAAGAAACTTTATCAGAAATACGACTGAGAGCTACTTTTTTAGCAATGTTAAGGCACATTTCAGAGAAGACATTGAGGAGTGGGTCAGTGTCCTAAGAAATCATTTCGAGGAAACCGACAAAGTGAAAGTGGATGAAGGGAGAGGAAAAGGGAGGCAGTGGACCCAAGGCCAGCCCTGTCCCTCCTGAGAGTGGCAGCGGAGGGCCTTGACGGTCAAGCCACTTGGAGTCCAAAGGAGTCTCATCGTGGCAATTTTATATTTCAATAAAACCAAGAAAGGATAAAGGAGGCTGGTCCTCACACATCCGGGGAGCGGACGATGAGATGGAGAGGGGGTTGAGAGCTCCTCACACCAAGTTTTCCAGGCAATGTTAAGGGGAGCCTGGGAGAAGGATGGGAAGGGTTCCTGGAGGTGACCTCTCTGAACTTGTGCGTACAGAACCTCTGGAGCTTGGACAAGCCCGTCTCCAGGGCAGCAGCAAGGACCAGAGGGAGAGAGGTTTAGGCTCTCAAATCTTCATCTACTTCCCTGAATAAAAATAAATAAAGCCTCATTCTAGCCATGGAAACAGAGCTCCAAGATGCAACCCAAGTTCTCCTCCCACCCAGAGGGCCTCCCTGAGCCCCAGCCTGGGAATTCGGGAATTCAGGAATAATCCCAGACTGGACCACCCACTCCTCATAGGAGCCTGAGAACCAGAAGTTCAAGAGAAACTTCCATCACCCCTGAGTATCCGCGTCATCGTCACAGAGGCGCTGGGCCTTACGAACCCACCGATCACACGGCTGTCTCCATGCAAAACTGCTCTGCAAGCTCTAAATTTCCATTTATTTATGTTTGGTTTATGCCAAGGCTGTAATGGCAAGCTGCTACAGTTACTCATTTGTAGCTACAGAGAATCCAATTTCATAAAAATTTGTTTAGCTAGCTAATTAATCCTGATCTTTTCATTAGAAAAGAAGCTCAACAATTTCCGGTAGACCACAGTGGACACAGCGTGTGAGCCTTTAGAATCTTACCGCCACGGTCTGTTATCAATGAACAATGACATTTTGGATGGAAAAATCAATTTTTCCCTCCACTCCTTTTAGCCTCTTGAGCCATCTTCTTCGCTTCCCTGGACTCAGATAACATAACTCTCCATGAAAGCCAGACAGAAACGGCCTTGGGCATGTCCACAGGAGACCCAAATCCATCTCATCAGCAGAAAGACCTGTGTCCTCGGGCAAAGCCTGCTTCACCCAGCAACTCAAGCATACCTTTCAACTCTGCTTATTAATCCTTACATTTCCCCAGGGGGGGAAAAAAAAAAAACTGAGTTGTTTCTGTTAATAATGCAAGACGATGTGAGTGCCAGGTGGGCAGTTCTGGAGAAATGAGTTATGGCTTAATTAGATGCCCAGCCTGTGCAGAGTGGGGCTTCCCAAGTGGCACTGGTGGTGAAGAACCCACCTGCCAATGCAAGAGACGTAAGAGACGCGGGTTCAATCCCTGGGCGGGGAAGATCCCCTGGAGGAGGGCATGGCAACCCACTCCAGTGTTCTAGTCTGAACAGGGGTAAAGAACCCGCCTTCCAATGCAGGAGGCATAAGAGACGTGGGTTCCATCCCTGGTTCGGGAAGCTCCCCTGGAGAAGGAAATGGCCACCCGCTCCAGTATTCTTGCCTGGAGACTCCCATGGACAGAGGAGCCTGGTGGGTTACAGTCCATAGCGTTGCACATGTGCACTGTGCAGAGTGACTTGGGGGTGGGTGGCCCCGTTGCCCCTGGAGAGGGGTCGGTCCGGCCGAGGGCATTTTCTCTGCTGACGCTGAAATACAAGGAGCCAGCATGCTCAGCGCAGGTCAGGAAGGCTTGGCAGGGCACACCCCGGGATCCGCAGTGCTTGCAGGGACACTGCTCCGATGCCCGGTGAGGACCAGTAGGCCTCTCCCGGCGCCTGAGTCCTGCACACGGTCTCGGCCTCCACCCCTGCAGGCATCCCCTGGCAGGAGAGCACCCAGGTCACACTCCCTTCTGACTGAGCGAGGGGACAAATGAGAGCACCCTCACCACTCCCTGCCAGCATCCTTCCAACGCCCAGAGGCTAGCCACCCCTTCCCCTCCGCAGAGCACGATGCACAACCCCCTCTCCATCTCACCGTCCGCTCCCTGGGAGCTCCGACCCGCAGCGGGTTCCACACTGAACCCAGCATCTCTAAACTGATCACCAGTCTTCTCTCGGTTTCCTCCTGCTTGCCTGGGGAGCCAGCATCCGCTCTGTGCGGCGATGGTGGCGATGCAGGT
Source organism: Oreotragus oreotragus (assembly GCA_006410675.1). Classification (NCBI taxonomy): domain Eukaryota; kingdom Metazoa; phylum Chordata; class Mammalia; order Artiodactyla; family Bovidae; genus Oreotragus; species Oreotragus oreotragus. The sequence continues at coordinate 521,052 of SJYX01015593.1, forward strand.
GGAGTGGTCATCCCGACACTTCCTGCTGCCGAGAGTAGAGCTGTACAAAGTTGTTGCTCTTGTTTGCTTGCTCGGTCGTGTCCGACCCTTTGCAGCCCCGTGGGCCGCAGCGCACCAGGCTGCCCTGTCCTTCACCAATCCCCAGAGTTTGCTCAAACCCACGTGCATTGAGTCAGTGATGTCAACCACCCATCTCATCCTCTGTCGTCCCCTTCTCCTCCCGCCTTCAATCTTTCCCAGCATCAGGGTCTTTGAGTCAGTTGAGTCAGTTCTTCGAATCAGGGGGCCAAAGGATTGGAGCTCCAGCTTCAGCATCAGTCCTTCCAATGAATCCTTTAGGATTGACTGGCTTGATCTCCTTGATGTCCAAGAAACTCCCAAAATGCATCCGTTATTAACCCCTACACACACAATCGGGTGATGGCTCGAGCAGCTCGTCGCTGGGAAGGGCTGACTTCTCCTCCGTTATGAACAGAGCTTTTCATGCTGTCTTGTGAACCCGGATGCAAAGCGTGTGTGCGCTTGCGTGTTCCCAAAATGCATCCGTTATTAACCCCTACACACACAATCGGGTGATGGCTCGAGCAGCTCGTCGCTGGGAAGGGCTGACTTCTCCTCCGTTATGAACAGAGCTTTTCATGCTGTCTTGTGAACCCGGATGCAAAGCGTGTGTGCGCTTGCGTGCGTGGTTTTGTTTAGGTTTCACCCAGTGAAGGCCGTGGGGAGCTCAAGATGATGGGATCAGGTGATATGATCCGTTTCAGAACCCAAAGGCAGAGTGCTCCCAGCTCCCGGCACGTGGGATGCTGGCTGCGCCCGTGGGCGGAGGCTGAAAAGAGGGGACCGAGGGGAGCACCCGTGTGTGGATCTGCAGAAGTAGGGGCCTCGGTGGGCTTGGCGGGAGCAGGCCACGCGGAGAGGGGAGGGACGCAGCCTCATCCTGGGGAACTCGGGCCGGAGAACAGAAATGGAAAGCAAACCCCGGGGGCATCGCTTTTGAAGATGTTTTGAACGAAGACACGGTAGATCTGAGACCCCAAGGTATTTATGTGAGTTTCAGAAGAGAGGCATTAGAAGCCGTCTGCATGCAGATGAAAATCATCCAGGAGAGAAAGAAACAAACAACCAGATAACACAGAGAAAGCAAGCCATTCACAGAAGAGCTGCCATGAGACAGCGGGCGAGCACAGGAGCCTTGGCAGGAAGGGAGCCTCCGTCCGGCCTCGGCACAGCGTCACAGGCCACAGGGTGGGTCCCAGGCTCAGGGCTCAGGGGCTGAGCTTAGTGCCTGGGGTTCCGTTTCAGAACCCAAAGGCAGAGTGCTCCCAGCTCCCGGCACGTGGGATGCTGGCTGCGCCCGTGGGCAGAGGCTGAAAAGGGGGGACCGAGGGGAGCACCCGTGTGTGGATCTGCAGAAGTAGGGGCCTCGGTGGGCTCGGCGGGAGCAGGCCACGGGGAGAGGGGAGGGACGCAGCCTCATCCTGGGGACCTCAGGCCGGAGAACAGAAATGGAAAGCAAACCCCGGGGGCGTCGCTTTTGAAGGTGTTTTGAATGAAGACACGGTAGATCTGAGACCCCAAGGTATTTATGTGAGTTTCAGAAGGGAGACACTAGAAGCCGTCTGCATGCAGATGACAATCATCCAGGAGAGAGAGAGAAACAAACAAGCCAGATAACACAGAGAAAGCAAGCCATTCACAGAAGAGCTGCCGTGAGGCAGCGGGCGAGCACAGGAGCCTTGGCAGGAAGGGAGCCTCCGTCCGGCCTCAGCACAGCGTCACAGGCCACAGGGTGGGTCCCAGGCTCAGGGCTCAGGGGCTGAGCTTAGTGCCTGGGGTTAGGGGCCAGCGGGGAGGGCGGGTGCTGGGCTCCGGAGGGAGGAGGTTGAAGTGCCCGCGTCCATGGAGCGTGGATCCACGAGGAGGCACGCTCAGCGCGCTGGACTTCCACGTCGGCGGGGACGCATGGGGGCGGCCCCAGGTTCTGGGGCCCCCCACGGCAGCCTCAACCCCAAGCGCATGCTTCCTTGCTTCTCACATGTCCCTGCTCAGGCAGCTAGATTTCCAGATGCAAGCAGGATCCCTGTAGGTCCGAAATCTTTCTGAGAGTCCCGAAGACATCCGCTCCCACCAGTCTCACGGGGTCCTGTGGACGACGGGCGAGAAGGGCAGAAACTGAGGGTCACCGTCTCCTCAGTCCCTCCACCGGCCCTCACCCCCACCGATGACTCACTGGCTACATGCACACAGAGAGCCCTGGTGACACCCCAGGAGTTTAGGAACAAGAGGCTTGCCTGTGGGCTCTGTGACAACCTCAGACACGGGGTCCGGTCTGGGCCAGCCTGGACCAGCCTGTCCTTGGGCTTGCTCATCAAAACTCCAGACGTCAGGAGGGCGCCTCCATTTTCCTTGCAGGGTGATGTCCCAGGCGTGTGGTCCCTGGAAATTCTGAGGCTTCCCGTGACTCTGGGGGGACGCGTCCTCTGTACCCACCCACCCGGGAGGCAGAGCAGACAGGTGGAGGGCCGCGGGTCTCAGGTAGCACCAAGCCCAGACGCCCTGCCCTAGAGCACGATTCCAGGGAGAGGAAACACCCCCGGCATCTCAGCTCATCTTCCGCTTGAACGCCTTCCTGTGGTAGAAAAAACACGCCAACTGGCGTGATCGCCAAGGCTCCTGTTCCAGCCTCCTTTTACCTGTTGGGAGGTAAGGTCATCGTTGTTTGCCAGGATACAGATCATGGCACAAACTGAGTTGGTGGAAGGCAGCATCTAAAACAGAAGAGGATGGGAAAGAGTGTGCTGCCCAGGCGACGGGAAGCGTATTTTCGTAAAATCTTTTTCAGTCATAAGTGTTCGTGTGAGTGTGTGTGTGTGTGTGTGCACTTCATGCATTTAAATTTTGTGCCATGGGGTCAGTCCGTGCTTTGTACTCGTAAGAAAGAAAAACAAGTGCAAGTCCACGGTTCTAAATGATGCCCATTGTCTTGTCCAAATCTACGACATCATGGAGGCGGTAAGCAGGCAAGTCACAACCCAACCTGGGCTCCGAAACCCACAGCAACGCTCTTTCTCTCTCTCATGTTTTGTTCTGACTGTCAAGCGAACAATAACCACAAGAGCCAATGATGGGGAAAATCACACAGAGAAGGACTTTCAGAACCAGTGTAGTGAGGGAGAGAAGCGGGAAAGAGAGATGTTTTAAAGGAAATTATAATTAACTTGGCATCAGACATGACGTCCTAAAGCAGTCAGCCCTGGTGTGCCTGTTGCCCTGTGGGTTCACTGCCCAGCCTGGGACCATCGGCCACCTCTCTGCACCCACCCTGATGCCTGCACTGGTCCTAGTGGGCGCCTGGTGCTTGTCCTGAAGGGAACGGGGCCGCATCATATAAATAAGGGGCAGGAAGCCGTTCTCCAAGCTGCCCAGTGACCCCGTGCTGCTTAATCTTTTGCAAAATCTCTTTTAAAAAATCCATTTCAGAGCCAAAGCGTTAACTTGTACCACTTCAGTTTAGAAACTGAGGGACGCCACTGGGGGCCTTTATCTGAGACGTGAGCCTGCTGACACATTTCAGGCAACTGTCTTGGGGACAGAGGGGCCTGGCCACACTCACTGGGAGAATCCCACTACAGGTGGACAGAGACCCCCTCAGGACACGCCTCCAGTAGGGTCTGGGTACAGTGGGCCCCGAGGAAGCACACCCTCGGGTCTAAGCGTGTTCCCCGGAGGTCACTTTCCACCTCCAAGGAGCGCATGGAGTGGGAAGCTCTTTACTTCTTTCCCAAAATCTCACCAGAGGTGCTGCCCATCCTGGTCCCACCCCCGCGGGATGTGCATGTGATTTCCGTGTGTCCTTCCCGCTGGTCGCGCCCCCATCCGTGGTGGGCTGCGGTGGACACAGGACGACGTTTTGCACCTTCCTGGGACTGCAGGGTAGCCGTCTGCCTCCCGCGAAGCCGGGCAGCTCCCTGACTCCCTGCCCAGCTGGGTGATCGGCATGTATCCCTGTCCGAGGCGGGGACAGAGGGCCCCTCACCGCCTTCCTGGGGAGGTGCAGGCATCTATATGCTTCTCCCTCTTAGGACCGTAGACGGTTCTGTGCAAGTGTCTGGCCTCGGCGGTAACAGACAAGGCTCCCGGCAGGGGCCGGGCCCAGTAGCACTCGGCGTAGCAGCCGCCCTAGCTCCGGGCGTTGTGATGCCTCCTAGTGCATGGGCCCCTTGACCTGAGAAAGGCTGGGCCTCTGCCCCCAAGACTTCCGTCTCTGCTCCCCAGCCCACCCTAGGCATGCACCCCACTCCCATGCTGGCTGTCTTCTTCCCACATTTGTTCTCAAGAGAATAAAACCCCACTTCAGCCTTCAGCCATCCCAGAGCTGACTCTGACTCACGTTAAGATGAAGGAGGCTGCCGACACCTTCGAGGGCAGTTGGTTGGCTTGAGGGCTTTGCTCCCTACAGCAGGAGGGGACCCCTGGGCTGTGCACAGGTCCGTCACAGAGGGAAAGCCCCTGAGCATGACTCAGAGTTGTTAGATTTGGTGGGAAGGTCTGCGCTCCTCTCTCAGCTCTAACACCTGGGCATCACTGAATACTCAGCCATCACGCTCATTTGGTGACAGTCAGCATCTTTCTCTCTCAAACGATGATACAGTAGTGGGGCCCCGCTCCACACCTCAGCACCTTTCACAAAACCGCAGACTCCCTTGTCCCCCTGTGGTCCTCAGAGGCAAAAGGACAGCAGCCTGGGAGATGCTGAGTTTGGTTTGAGGTGGAGAATTCATTCTCTACTAAGGACGTTTGGAAATTTGGCAGTGAACTGCCATCTGGAATACAGGCAGCAAAAAACCTAACCCGGATGCCCCCGTGGAGCCCCTGGGGATGGTTATCTGCCTGCAGTCGAGGACTGGCCAAGCTCAAGAGTGAGGAGCCGCAGGTAAACCAGATCCCAGGCACAGACGAGTCCACAGGGAAAATTCATTGGCAGGACCCACCAAGCTTTGGAGGAAACACTACATTCTCCCTTATGGGTGAAAGCTGTTTGCCACTGACAAGAGCTGAAGCTGGAGTCAGGGAGCATTTGTCACCCCCAAACTTGGGTCCTTGGGGATCCTCCTGTGACAGGAAACTGGTCACCGACATGCCCTTCACTGTAAGATCACAGATTATATACTCTTCGATGACACTCTTGGGGTCCCATGCTGGCTCAGATAGTAAAAAATCTGCCTGCAATGTGTGAGACTTGGATTCTATCCCGTGGGTCAGGAAGACCCCCGGGAGAAGGAAATGGTAGCCCACTCCAGTGTTCTTACCTGGGAAATCCCATGCACAGAGGAGCCTGGCTGGCTGCAGTCCACGGGGTCATCAAGAATCAGACACAGCTTAGCGACTGAACACACAGATGCTACCCTTAGGGCCAAAGACACATCATCACGATAGTACCATCAGCCTGCCCCAAATAAGATTGCCTCAGCCTCACTATTTGATTGACAGAGAACGCTCATTGCTAGGAAGGATCAATTAATCTCTCTGAACTGAGGAATGGCTCATCTTTCATTTGCTATGGTGTATTATTAAAAAAAAAAAATTCGTAAAGCTTCGATATTCAGTTCCTATTCTGTTTTGAGGACACCCATGTTGGACACATCCCTAGAGGTGAGAAAGAAAGAAATATCTGTTCCTTATTCTGTAGGGACCCGAGTTTAGCATCAGATGTGAAAATCATGATGAGCAATCTCTGCTGGAGAGATAAAAGCCGGACCACATGCCGAATGCTATTTATGGCAGATGTGATCTTCAGAGGGGCTGTGGCATTTCCTGCGAGCTCGGGGATGTGCTTCTCTGGCGTGGAAGTGTGTGATGAGCAACACAACCATGCTTTGCTCCCCTGCCCTCACCTGGTTCCAACACCGGTGGTTATTGGCCACCTGGATTCTTCAAACCAAGCATGATCCTGCTCCACGTACAGACGCTGCCCCGGTGCCTGGAGAGTCCGCCCGTACAGACAGCCATTCACAAGTCCCCAGACCCCTGTGCTAAAAATAAGTGCATGGGGTATACGCCTTTCCTCTGGACTTTGCCCAGCTGCGTACCCACACTTACCTACGCTCCTCCGTGTGCATGAATAACTGATGTTCTCTGCTGGCTCCTCTGGTTTCCAGCCCTGGGACGACTTTTCTTCCCACCAACGCCCCCCTGCACATAGCTGTCTGCCCCCAGACACCCGTTAATTGACTGCAAACACAACTTTATTGCAAAATGACTGCAGCTTTATTAAGCAACTGGATTTACAGGCAATAACATAATCAATATAACATTAATATAGCACATAATTAAATAAGATTTCCACAAGGTCCTGCCTGTATCCTGAAACATACAAAAGCTAATTGTTTTCACCGAAGGCATGAACCAGAAGGGCTGGAAACCGCACTTGGAGGAACAGAGTCCCCAGTTGTTCTTGTTCGTAGAGTATCTCATCTGATACAGAGAGGGGGCAATACAAAAGCCACAGGAACGCTGTGTCTCCGAGAATTCCCCGAAGACCTCCTTCCCGGGCGCTGGGGCGGGGAACAGCCCCCATGCCATCAGTTAAAGCTCTCTCGATGGACTAAGACGCTAAAGGCAAGTAGCAAATTGCATTTAACGTGTTCTCGCCACCGGCAGAAAGAAGGCCTACCACCGCAGGCTCTTGGAAAGTTAGCACAGAATGTGCTGCGCCTGTTGAAAATGGCGGGGACTGGGTCCTCCAGGAAAGAGACCAGCCAATGTGTCCCCGGGGTACTGTGATGGTGTTTAAAACGCAGGGACACCCCGCATGCTCCTGCCCCCCGACCCCTGACCCAGAAAACCAAGTACTAGGGAGGGAGACATGATGGGGCACCCTGGGCAGCTGCAGCCGTGGACCTTCGGAAGAGAAACCCTGCGGATGAGGAAACGTCCTCAGGAAGGAGCTCGCTAACTGGCTGGCTGGGCACACCCCTCCCGGAGCTCAGCCTCCCCAGGGAGCCCTGCCTCCTGCTCTCCTTCCAGTACCTTGGAACTGGCTGCTGGAACATTCCGATCCCTGCGTGACCCCGAGCCCCTTCACCAGAACGGAGTGTCTGATTTCAAGCGAAGTGGCCACGGGCGTGGGTAGCTCCGGGACGTCCTCAAGCCACTGGGCACTAGGAGCTCCTCCACAGCCTCACAGTCAGGATGCCCCTCTACAGGGATGGCTGGGCCCCTGGGCAGGGCCCTCCGCGGAGACGGTCTCCGTCCAGATGGAACCCGAGGCCCCGGGGGCCGGCACGGCTGTCTCGCAGGGAATGGGGCACTCGGCAAACGCTTAGATCAGAAGCCCAAGACCCAGCTGGAAAGCCATCGCTCCTAGGGGCGAATTTCAGCAGGTCCTGGTAAATTCTCCCTGAGGGTCTCCCTGCTTCAGGGCAGAGGACGAGGCCGTCCATTTGGCGGTGACCTGGAAGCTAGGGTGAGCGGGCCGGGCCCTGCAGTGGGGAGGCGCCCACACCCGGTCAGCATGCCCCCTCCTCTCTGTCCCTGCAGGACTCCCACTTCTTGTCCCGTAACACCTGCTGGCTGCCGTGACCCCCTCGCTGGGAACGTCTCCCTTTTCTCCATCCACAGGACTTGTGGGTCCTTAGAAAGCTCACCGGCGGGCTCATGTATGTTTCTACCTGCAGATAAAGGATCTTTGTGCCCGAGGGAGTCTACGAGTCTCACGAATGCGAGACAAACCCAGCTGGGGCCATGAAGCAGGAGGAAAAAGGAGAAGGGAGGAGGGGAATAGGAGGAGGGAGGAGGGAGAGGGGAGATGGGAGGAGGGAGACAGGAGGAGGGGGGAAGGAGGGGGAGGAAGG
>SJYX01015594.1:6006-65558 GCA_006410675.1 Oreotragus oreotragus
AGTCGTGTCCGACTCTTTGCGACCCCATGGACTGTAGCCTACCAGGCTTCTCTGTCCGTGGGATTTTCCAGGCAAGAATACTGGAGTGGGTTACCATTTCCTTCTCCAGATGTATATCTGAGGTTATTGATATTTCTCCTGACAATCTTGATTCCAACTTGTGCTTCACCCAGCCTGGCATTTCGCATGATATACTCTGCATATAACTTCAATAAGCAGGGTGACAATATATAGCCTTGATGTACTCCTTTCCTAATTTAGAATCAATCTGTTGTTCCATGTTCAGTTCTAACTGTTGCTTCTTGACCTGCATACAGGTTTCTCAAGAGGCAGGTCAGGTGGCCTGGTATTCCCATCTCTTTCAGAATTTTCCACAGTTTTTTTGTGATCCACACAGTCAAAGGCTTTGATGTAGTAAATAAAGCATAAGTAGATGTTTTTCTGGAACTCTCTTGCTTTTTTGGTGATCCAAAGAAATGCTGCTGCTGCTGCTAAGTCATTTAAGTCGTGTCCGACTCTGTGCGACCTAAGATATTAATATTTTATTCCAATAAAGTAATGTAAGTTTAAAAAATATTAATTTTTTTTAGCCAATCAAAGGCTTTCATTGATACTAGGAACTTTTGATATTTTCCTATCTTTTATTCCTAATACTGTTGCAGCTAAGTCACTTCAGTCATGTCCAACTCTGTGCGACCCCATAGACGGAAGCCCACCAGGCTCCCCCGTCCCTGGGATTCTCCAGGCAAGAACACTGGAGTGGGTTGCCGTTTCCTTCTCCAATGCATGAAAGTGAAAATTGAAGTGAAGTCGCTCAGTTGTGTTTGACTCTTCGCGACCCCATGGACTGCAGCCCACCAGGCTCCTCCATCCATGGGATTTTCCAGGCAAGATTACTAGAGTGGGGTGCCAGTGCCTTCTCCATTTATTCCTAATAATTAATAGTTTTTCTCTTAAATCTCCTAACAATATGATTCAAACTGGTGGTTTTCTTAGTCAGATGCATACTCATGTCTAAGAACTATGAAGATTGTTCTGTCAATAAACAGGAATATGTTGAGGGTGCAGTAATTCAGTGCATAGCACTTACACATTATCACAGTTTTCAAACCTTTGGGTCAATGCAGAAAGTTAATTGTCCATATTCTACTGGTAGAGTGGCTTTGCTAGAATAAGGAAAATGAACCCAATTGGAAGCTGAAAATCAGGCTCATCAGTGAAGAGTTCCTCAAACTGTGGCCCCTGAGCCACCTGCTGCTGCTGCTGCTGCTGCTGCTAAGTCACTTCAGTCGTGTCCAACTCTGTGTGACCCCATAGATGGCAGCCCACCTACTTCTGAGTAATCTGGAGTGCTTATTCAAAGGGTAGATTCCTGGACTGGCTTTCTCTACTGAGTTTCTCTATTACAGGCTTCTCATATCATTGTTCTAATCATTTACACTTTTGTTCATAATTGGCAACCAAAAGCCATGGACAGGACACCAGATCAGTGCTCTGTAGAAATCTCCTAGCTCCCTTCACCCTGATTTTTACCTTAATTATTTATTTTGGCTGCACCGCCCAGCTTGCAGGATCTTAGTTCCCTGACTAAGGATCAAACCTGTGGCCCCTGCAGTGGAAACATTGTATTTTAACCTCTGGGTTGCCAGGGAATTTCCACACCCTGATTTTTAGAGAAATTTTGACTTTTGTTTTTTCCATTGTCTCATGATTTTTAAAAAGTATTTTGTTATGGAAAAATTTCAAATATAGCTGAAAGGTTAGTACACTGACCTTCATGTATCCATGATCATTTTTAGCAATTATCAACTCATAGCTGATTTTGTTTCATCTCTGTCCCTACCAGTGGCCCCCCATCTCTAGAAGTCTTTATTGTTCAGTTGCCCAGTCGTGTCTGGCTCTTTATGACCCCATGGACTGCAGTATTCGAGGCGTTCCTGTCCTGCATCATCCCGGAGCTTGCTCAAATTCATGTCCGTTGAGTCAGTGATGCCATCCAACCATCTCATCCTCTGTTATCCCCTTCTCCTCCTGCCTTCAATCTTTCCCAGAATCAGGTCTTTCCCAATGAGTTGAATCTTTGCATCAGACAGCCAAAGTATTGGAGCTTTAGCATCAGTCCTTTCAATGAATATTCAGGGTTGATTTCCTTTAGGATTGACTGGTTTGATCTCCTTGCAGTCCAGGGACTCCAAAGAGTCTTCTCCAACACCACAGTTCAAAAACATCAATTCTTCAGCGCTCAGCTTTCTTTATGGTCTAACTTTCACATCTGTACAGGACTACTGGGAAAACCATAGATTTGACTAGACAGACCTTTGTTGGAAAGTAATGTCTGCTTTTTAATATGTTGTCTAGGTTTGTCATAGCTTTTCTTCCAAGGAACAAGCATCTTTTAATTTCATGGCTGCAGTCACCATCTGCAGTGATTTTGGAGCCCAAGAAAATAAAATCTGTTACTGTTTCCATTGTTTCCCCATTCATTTGCCAGGAAGTGATGGGACCAGATGCCATGATCTTAGTTTTTTGAATGCTGAGTTTCAAGCCAGCTTTTTCACTTTCCTCTTTCACCTTCATCAAGAGCTTCTTTAGTTCCTTTTTGCTTTCTGCCAGAAGGGTGGTGTCAACTGCGTATCTTAGGTTATTGATATTTCTCCCAGGATATTTCATCTATGAATATATTTTTGTACATAACGAGAGCTCCTCCTGCTCCCATAGAAGAGCAGCCAATAGGAGAGGGGGCTGGAGAGGCCCCGGGTTGGGAGAGGAAGTGCATTGAAGGGAGGATGACCAAGCAGGGTGTCTGGTGGATCTCCTCTAGGCTGGCTGTTTCCCTGCTCTGAGGAGTCTGTCTGAGGTACATTCTGAGGTCCCCAGGCTCTAAAAGGCAGTCCTGTCCTGTCTCCTGCTGGGCTGGCAGGGGTCAGACATGAGGGCACTCACTGAGGCCACGCACTGGGCTGGGGAGAAGCCATCCTGATGTAGACTCCACTGAGCACTGGTGGCTAAGTGCATTTTTGCGATAAGCGAAAGGCTTTGTTGCGCTTGAATGTTATGCCATCCCTCTCCCACACTTCAATAGGTTTGGTTTCTGTATTTCATCAGCATTTTGTCTTCACTCCATTGCCTTGCATTCACTTTTCTGCAGTCCTTAAATATCCTACCTGAATTGGAAGTAGATTTTTCTCCCTTTTTAAAGAAAAAGATGAAAATGAAAGTTAAGTCACTCAGTCGTGTCCGACTCTTTGAGACCCCGTGGACTGTAGCCCACCAGGCTCCTCCGTCCATGGGATTATCCAGGCAAGAATACCGGAGTGGGTTGCCATTTCCTTCTCCAGGGGATCTTCCCCACCCAGGGATCGAACCCAGGTCTCCTGCGTTGCAGGCAGACGCTTTAACCTCTGACCCACCAGGAAAGCTCTGGCCCTGGACAATATAATAATTTCTGTTCCTTTAGAGAAGACCCAAGAACTTCATTGACTGTGTGATAGAATGCCATTTTCTGCTTTTGGAGCCATGATCGACTCTCACTTATAGTCCTCTAAAACCCCAAAGCCTTCAACCCACTGTGCTTCTGACCAAGGCAGGGAAACCACAGCCTGCACCTCTCATATCAGTAACACAAATGGCAAGAATGAACCACAAACCCAGACCGCAGGTGCTGCAAAAGACGATCTTTCCATCAGTCTCAGAGTTACAAAATTTCCTATGAAATTCTGAGAGGAGACATGTGAAGACTAGGCTCTTGATTGACCTTTGTCCCCCAAAGCAAAGAGCTTCTTGCTGTTGGAACTGCTTTTCATATCCTGCTTTCTACAGGGTTGTTTTTCAATCCAACACATTCCCAACAGCAAAAACCTTTCATCATTAGATAAAGTCGGTTTAAAAGAGAGAGATTTCTTCATCCTTAAGACACCATTCTGCAAACTTGTGAAAGGCCATGATTTTGATGCAAGATGAACACTTGGGACACAGTCTCAGGTTTCTCAGCCAAGTCGGCACTTCGCTATGTGAGCACTTTACTGCTCGGGGCACTTAGTAGAACCTTGGAAGCCTGTTGGGCAAAATCAGCTGCTGTACAAGGCACCCTGGAACAAAGAAAAGGCACTTTATTCTGTTTTCCTTTGTGCATCTTTAACAGCTTGGTAAATAGCACCTTAATAAAAGTCTGAAAAATGTAAGCAAAGAAATGTAAAAATAGAACAGTTAGCTACATTTTCACCCATGCCCTAAGTTAGCAACAGTGTCGAAAAGGAGGTCACTGGTAATGAGAATTTAAGCTGGAATAACTCTTCTGAAGAGTCATTTGGCAATATCTATCGACACCTCTTTCAGACACATGTCCTTTAAACTACTAATCTCCTTCCCAAGAAAATAATCAAACTGATTTGAAACTGTCTGCAATAGATGTTTATGATTGGAGAAAATTTAGTATCTAAGAACGAGAATTGGGTTGAATTGTTATAAATTTGTAAAATGGAAATCTCTGAATTCCTAAAAAATTGAGGTATAGCTGTATTTTTTGGCATGGAAATATTCCACAGTACATTTTTTCTTTTGCATATATTTCTGGTCTGTTTTATCCCCTCTCTTTGCAATGGTGGCTGCTACCATCAGCAATGTGTGTGTGTCTGTGTGTCTGTGTTAGCTGCTCAGTTGTGTCCAACTCTTTGCGACCCCATGGACTATAGCTCGCCAGGTTCCCCTGTCCATGGGATTCTCCAGGCAAGAGTACTGGATTGGGTAGCCACTTCCTTCTCCAGGGGAGCCTCCCGACCCTGGGATTGAATCTGGGTCTCCTGCATTGCAGGCAGATTCTTTTCAGTCTGAACCAACAGAAAAGCCCACCATCAGCAATAACTAACATCAATAAACAGTCAAGAACTCTTTCACTGAAATCTAAATAGACATTAGAATTCTAGAAGGATGTGAGTATTGTTACAGTTTCATTAAAATTATATAAGGAAACCTACTGGTTCCTTTAATGAAATCAAGCTCAGAGGTCATCTAAGAGGCCAGACCTTCTTTTGGGAGAAAGTAGCTAAACCGTGTAGTCACAACTCTTCTCAGATAATCACCTTCCATCATCATCTTTGGAGAAGACCATAGATGAAATATTTTCTTATCCCATCCTTTTCTCAAAAAGATCTTGATGGAAAACTGAAATTAGTGCAGCTGGAAAATTAGAAATAAAGTGACAAAACACTAATTTAATATTGAGGTAGGTAAAAATGAAGAGAGCTTTTATTATTTAAAAGCCTTTAAATCTAAAAGGTATGTTTTTAGACATTAATTTCAAAGGTACCAAAATGGAGAGCAACCATCGAGGTGGGTGGAGAAAAATGGTTAACAACAATTAGAAATTTGGTCTGAATTCTCCCCAAACAATGCAAAGTTTATTTATAAATTTACAGATTTATTCATTAAACATTTATCAAGGGCCTATTGTGTGGAAGCTCAGATATACAAAGATGAGCAGGCTGTTTCTTCTCCTCACATAGCTCCCAGTCAGGCTGCCCTGGATTTGCCAGGGAATTGGATTCTGTTCTATTTCTGTTCTATATGGGCAAGCCCCCTTCTGCATAACCATCAGTGACCCATGCCATTCATTTTTTCACATAGTTAAATAACTAACTGGTTGTTTCAGAGTCACACATATCTCCATACTTTGGGGTGTCCTGGGGCTCAGTCTTGGTCCCTTTTCTTTGTACACATTCTTTCCCTAGGTGACCTCATCTAGTTTCATGGCTTTAAGGGGGTAAAAATCCGCCTGCAATGCAGGAGACACAGGAGATGCAGGTTTGATCCTTGGGTCAGGAAGATCCCCTGGAGGAGGAAATGACAACTGACTCCAGTATCCTTGCCTGGGAAATCCCATGGGCAGAGGAGCTCAGCAGGCTACCGTCCATGAGGTTACAAAGAATCCGACATGACTGAGCATGAACACAGACGGATATGGTGACTTCAAACTGTCTCTTCAGCCCCTGCCTTTCCTGAGTTACACAGTCAGATTTGCAGTAGCCTATATGACATCGCCTTTGGACATCTAACACACATCTCAGATCTCTCTGGGGACAGTGGCTCAGATCCTGTGCTCCTGTTGACCAGTCCAGCTGTAAGCACGTGATAAACTCTGCTGATGCTTCTGCTCCTCACAAGAGGAGAAAGGATGAGGGACCCATCTCTCTCTTTTGTTCACTTGCTTCTTTCCTCCTTGATCCCTTGACTCTGAGTTTGGAATTCTGCCAGGAGCTCTTCTGACCCCAAAGCTACCTTCTGTTTGTGTTCTGGATTAGGGTTTCCTCGGTTAGTATGATCCCATCTGCTTTTTATCATTCATGAATTTCTCAAAGTTTTAAGCTCTCTGGTTTTGCTTATTTTATGTGTCTTTTTAATTCATTATTTTAATGTTTTAAGGTATTTTTTCTGGGTGATTCACACTAGGGTAGAAATGTACACTCAGTTTTCCATCTCAATCTAATCAGTATCTGTTCCCTCTTTCTTGTAGATTCAGTGTTATACTGAAGATAAGTCAATTTCATGTAAGTCAGTTATTTTTTACATTATTGTCCTGTGCTCCAGGACTGAAATACCTTCAGGGGCTATGGAGGTGTGTGTGGCGCTACTTTACCCAAACACTAAGTGATACTCAGATGTTTGCTGATGACATGGAAAGCAATCAGAGGTCTTGTGGATATTGTTTGCTTCAGCTATGAATTCTCACTTCCTTCTCTGTCTCTCTATTGTAACCAGTGGTCTTATATTTCGTACATTTGCCTCTCCTTTAGACAAAAAAAATATGCATGTGCTTTATAGAAGCTTTTGCTTCTCAACACTGCCACCCCAGGGGGAAGATTTTTGTTTTTGCAATTACAGTATATAAAAGTTTCCCAGATTATTCCTTTATAAATATGTGATATTCTACTATAATTATAATTTTTTAAGCCTTGAATCAAAGTAAAATTGAGTTTAAGCTGAGAGCCTGTGTTTGAAGACAGTACCATATAATTTGCTTCTCAAATTGTTCTGTTATCTTCAGAGTATGGGAAGAAAGAAAAATTATGTTAATATCCTCTGATCTTAAAATGTAATATCCTCTACCTTGGTAGTTAGGCAAGAAGGTTGTGATGGTTAATTTCCTTTGTCAACTTGACTGGGCCGTGATGCCCAAATCTTTGGCAGACATTAGTCTGGATGTTTCTGGTGGACTTTGTGTAAAGCAGACAGCTCTCCATAAGGTGGGTGGGTCTTATCCAACCAGTTGAAGGTCTTAATAGAACAAATACTAATCTCCCTCAAGTAGGAAGAAATTCTGCTAGCAGATGGATGGCCTTTTGACTTGAACTGCAGTATCAGCTCTTCCTGCGTCTCCAAGTTGCTGACCCATCCTGCAGATTTTGGACTTGCCAGTCTCCATAATAGTGTTAACTGATTCCTTAAAGTAATTCTCTTTATACATATATACATGTATATGTATATATATTTTTATATCTTTATACATGTAAATCATTTTATATGTGTGTACACACACACACACATTTTGAACCCCCTAAATTGACTTGAAGCCCTTGTATATCCTTTCACTGAGTGGCAGATGGTACAGAAATCAGAGTGAACACTATATATATTCATGTATCTCTTTTGAGATGAGGAGTCAAAATTCTTTCTCCAGAGATCTCTTGATCCATTTGCTTATTACTGCCTTTATATTCCCTTCTGGACTATGAACTCTATTTGTCTACTAATAACCATGATGGCAACCTTGCTTCTAACCCGCTGAGCATTTTCTGGATGTTGGATTCCGCTCAGTTACCACAATCACTATACATACCTTCATTCCTTCATTCTTACCTAGAATTTGCACTAATTCAATCTCCCAGTCTTCCTGGACTCCCTAGTCACTGGATTATGCCTTTGTGTTCAGATAAATAACATTTGCTCATCTCATCATCAACCAGACTCTGGGTGCCAGCCAGGTCAGGTGTTCTGCCCTGCTCCCCAGATAGTAACCATACTGAGCACCACAGACATTAGACTCTTTCCTGATTGTCATGACAACCTTACAAATTTATATTTGTGTGTCCTTTGTTATAATTTCTAATTTAGTTCACGTCTTTTAATATTAGAGTCTATGATATAAAGTTCACCTTGATAAGGTCAAGATTTTACAAATAGGAAAAGAAAGCCATTTTTCAAAAATTCAATGCTAAGTATATCATCACAAATTAATGTTAAACTTGGAAAATTGAGACCTGAGAATTCCGATTAAAAAACGAACTGAGCAGTTCTAAGCCCTTTAACAATACAGAACTAGATGTGCAGATTCTACTTGAATCAGTGCAGTCAAGGGGGTACAAATCACAGCAGTTATTTTAACAGACAGGTTAATATAAAGCATTATTAACTAGATAACTAGAGTAGCTTCCTATTGTAATTGTAACAGATTACCACAGATTGAGTGGTTTAGGACAACAGATTTATTACCTTATAGTTTTGGAGGTCAGAAGTCCAAAATCAGTTTCACTGGACTAAAATCAAGGTGTCAGCAGAGTTCTGTTTCTTCTGGAGGCTCCAGGGGACAGTGCGTTTCTTTGTCTTTTCCAGCTTTGAGAGACGCCTGCATTTCCCGTCTCATGGCCTCGCATCACTCCAGCCTCTGCTTCCTTTGTCACGACTCCTCCTCTGAGTCTGACCTCCCTGCCTCTTTCTCGGATCAACCCTTGTGCTTACATTACAGATGACAGTCCAGGATAACCTTCCCATCTCGAGGTCCTTAAGTTAACTACAAAGTCCCTTTTGTTGTGTAAGGTGACATATTCAGAGGTGGTGGGGACTAGGATGTGAATACCCATCAAAGTAACCAACAAGGCAAAAATAGAAAAAGAAGGCTTCACACTTCCTAGACTGAATCAGCACGTGCAGGAAGCAGCAATTCCCCTAGGGCTCCAATGAAGGGACAATTTTGGAATGTTTAAAACTTCGATGCTTAGAAAAGGGGCCCACAGAGCAGACATCTGGGCTCTGAGGCCAGATACCTGGCGCCTAGTACTGGTGTGCCTGAAGGGGACCATGAGGCAGGTTCTTGAAATGTTAGGAGAGCTGCAAACTGTTGCATCCAAACAAAACACAGCTGCAGTGGAGACGCCAGGCTTCTGATGCAGATCAGAACCGGAAGCAAACAGGAAGCCCACCGGAAGCCCCCAGAAGGAGTAGATCCTTTTCCTTCTTCCCTCCCACGTGGTTTCCTCTAGGGCTCCTTACTGTCACCAAGAAGGAGCCAGCTGGGAAAAGAAAAATGTGTATGGAGTCCCAGCCGCACTGTTGTAAGACCAAAAACAGAAAGTAAGCTGGAACTTGAGAGACAATAGCTTTACCACTGGCAGAGGACTCCACCTGATGAAAAGCAAAGAGCATAAATCAACCAACTGTTTATGTTACTTATCCTAGAATCATGACTTTTCCTCTCAGTTCGTTGGTTTTGTTTTGTTTTTTTAATATGTTACAGTTTCAGACGACCTTGAGACATATGTAAGGAAACTAGTGTTTTTAGATATACTTGAGATAATGCACTGCAGATGGTGACTGCAGCCATGAAATTAAAAGACGCTTACTCCTTGGAAGAAAAGTTATGACCAACCTAGATAGTATATTCAAAAGCAGAGACATTATTTTGCCAACAAAGGTCCGTCTAGTCAAGGCTATGGTTTTTCCTGTGGTCATGTATGGATGTGAGAGTTGGAATGTGAAGAAAGCTGAGTGCCAAAGAATTGATGCTTTTGAACTGTGGTGTTGGAGAAGACTCCTGAGAGTCCCTTGGGCTGCAAGGAGATCCAACCAGTCCATTCTGAAGGAGATCAGCTCTGGGTGATCTTTGGAGGGAATGATGCTAAAGCTGAAGCTCCAGTACTTTGGCCACCTCATGTGGAGAGTTGACTCATTGGAAAAGACTCTGATGCTGGGAGGGATTGGGGACAGGAGGAGAAGGGGACGACAGAGGGTGAGATGGCTGGATGGCATCACCGACTCGATGAACTCTGGGAGTTGGTGATGGACAGGGAGGCCTGGCGTGCTGCAATTCATGGGGTCTCAAAGAGTCGGACACGACTGAGCGACTGAACTGAACTGAACTGAGATAATGCAAAGATTTCCAAACTTTTTAGAAAGAGTACACTCTTGGATTGTTTGGTTTTACAGCATCCCATGGGATATCCATTAATCCCTTCTGGTATATATTTAGTTTTTAATTAAACAAATTACAACTGGTAATTCATTTGTTTGGGGATTTCATACCATTCTTCAAGCCAACTCAAGATAGCTCAAAACAAGGAGAGGGTTTCTGGATCAAATCACTGGATGATTTCATCAAACATCATCATAATTCATGAAAAGATACCCATAAAGGAGACACTGAGTCAGAAAGTGAGATTAAGAGAAACATATCCTATTTTGAGAGTGAAGTCTATGCATTTTCACTTACATTTTGGCTTCATATTTTAATGGCTTGTATGAATATTGAAGAGTCTCTTGATGAAAGCGAAAGAGGAGAGTGAAAAAGTTGGCTTCAAACTCAACATTCAGAAAACTAAGATCATGGCATCTGGTCCCATCACTTCATGGCAAATAGATGGGGAAACAATGGAAACAGTGACAGACTTTATTTGGGGGGCTCCAAAATCACTGCAGATGGTGACTGCAGCCATGAAATTAAAAGATGCTTGCTCCTTGGAAGAAAAGCTATGACCAACCTAGACAGCATATTAAAAAGCAGAGACATTACTTTGCCAACAAAGCTCTGTCTAGTCAAAGCTATGGTTTTTCTAGTAGTTATGTGTGGATGTGAGAGGACTATAAAGAAAGCTGAGTGGTGAAGAATTGATGCTTTTGAACTGTGGTGCTGGGGACGACTGCAAGGAGATCCAACCAGTCCATCCTAAAGGAAATCAGTCCTGAATATCCATTGGAAGGACTGATGCTGAAGCTGAAACTCCAAAATTTTGGACACCTGATGTGAAGAACTGACTCACTGGAAAAAGACCTGAATGCTGGGAAAGATTGAAGGCAGGAGGAGAAGGGGACAACAGAGGATGAGATGATTGGATGGCATCACTGACTCAATGGACACGAGTTTGAGTAAGGTCTGGGAGTTGATGATGGACAGGGAAGCTTGGTGTGCTGCAGTCCATGGAGTCACAAAGAGTCAGACATGACTGAGTAACTGAGCTGATGAACACAGTCTTTCTAGACCTGATTTTCAGTTTTCATATACCAGATTTGTGTTCTGTAGTACTATATACTTAAAATTTTGCTTGCATTTAGTAACTTAGCCTTAAAATGTATGAGGCAAAAATTAACCTAACTGGTGGGAGAAACAGATAAATCTACAGCCATAGTGTGAAATTTTAACATACCTTTCTTATTAAGGAGAAGAAAAATATAGATTTGAACTTGAAATTAGCAAATTTGACCTAACTGATATGCGAAGAATATTTCCTCTAACACTGCAAATTTAATTTTTTGAAGTATACTTGAAATCTTTATAAAAAGGTCTGGGAGTTGATGATGGACAGGGAAGCTTGGTGTGCTGCAGTCCATGGAGTCACAAAGAGTCAGACATGACTGAGTAACTGAGCTGATGAACACAGTCTTTCTAGACCTGATTTTCAGTTTTCATATACCAGATTTGTGTTCTGTAGTACTATATACTTAAAATTTTGCTTGCATTTAGTAACTTAGCCTTAAAATGTATGAGGCAAAAATTAACCTAACTGGTGGGAGAAACAGATAAATCTACAGCCATAGTGTGAAATTTTAACATACCTTTCTTATTAAGGAGAAGAAAAATATAGATTTGAACTTGAAATTAGCAAATTTGACCTAACTGATATGCGAAGAATATTTCCTCTAACACTGCAAATTTAATTTTTTGAAGTATACTTGAAATCTTTATAAAAATTATCAGATGTTGGGTTTTAATAATAAATCTCAACCCATATCAGAGGACTGAAATTACATAAAGTTTCCTGTCTGGCAGAAGTGGAATTACATTAGAAATAAATGCTAAAAAGGAGCATTTGAAGATCCCTCCATGTATAAAAATTAAGAATTATCCTTTAAATAACATTTTCCATCTTGTTTTCTGAGGCCAGTGTTATATTGATACCAAAACCTGCCAAGAACATTATAAGAAAGGAAAATTACAGGGAATACAACATAATGTTGTATAAAATTATAATAAAAAAATTAAATCAACTATTAGCAAAACAAATCCAGTAATGTCTAGTGAATGAAATATGACTATATTGGACTATTTCAAGAATGCAAGAATGGTTTAACATTCAGGATGCCCCTGCAGAATGGAGACAGGCCCTCTGGTTGGAAGTATGTATAACACACTGATTTACTGTGACCCAGGAAAAGCTGCCAAGGATGGATGTCTTCATCAGAGGATATGGGTTTGGTATAGTTGAATATATCTGAGAGACAAGTTTTGTAATGGAGGGGACTTTTCTACTTCTGGTCATGCTTACACTGATTCAGGAAAGGCATCAGGAAAGCTAGAAACCAAATATAAGGTCAGCAACTATGGGCTTGTATATGTGTGTATGCTCAGTCATGTCTGACTCTTTGCCATCTCCCATCTCGTGTACTATAGCCCAACATGCTCCTTTGTCTGTGGGATTTTCCCAGAAAGAATTCTGGAGTGGGGCTTCCCTAGTGGCTCAGTGCTAAAGAATCCACCTGCCAATGCAAGAGACACAGATTCAATCCCTGACCTGGGAAGATCCCACATGTTGAGGAGCAACTGTGCTCTAGAACCCAGGAGCCACAGCTATTGAGCCCACGTGCTGCAGCTACTGAAATCCAAGCACCTTAGAGCCCACACTCTGCAACAAGAGAAGCTGCCACAGTGAGAAACCCGCACACCACGACTAGAGAAGCCCACATAGCAGGGAGCACCCAGACGGCCTAGACAAATGAATGAATAAAATTATGTTTAAGATATTTGTTAACAATACTGCAGCAACTGAGGACCCAGACAGCCTAGACAAATGAATGAATAAAATTATGTTTAAGATATTTGTTAACAGTACTGGAGCGGGTTGCCGTTTCCTTCGCCAGGGGATCTTCCCGGCCCAGGGGTTGAACCCTCATCTCCTGCATCTCCTGCATTGGCAGGCGCATTCTTTACCACTGAGCCACCTGGAAAGCTTACCTATGGGCTTATTTACCCTCTAAAGTGAAACATTTCTTGGGACAGAAACTTTTTTATAGAATAAGTTGGCTGAAGGGTTGAAACTGATTCTTGATACTATATTGATATTGAACACAGGAAAGATGAGTGAGAATTTGAAGGTCTCCTATAAATGGGATTGTTCTAGTTTTGGCAATAATGTTGATATAGATTTTTCTGAACCATTTGTAACTTGGCTGTGTTAGTCTTTGAGGGCCAGCTTACCGACCATTAGATAAATTTCAACACAGTTTTGTCCAAACTGTTGCAGAATAATTTTGCCCTGAATTACAGGCTTCCAGCTCCACACTTACATGAACCATGGCATTGAATTTGGAGATTCTATTCCCCAGAAGGTTAGAGGAAGATTGAAATGTCACTGAACGTCACTTGGATGACTGGTGGTTAACAGTACCCATTCGACTGATAAATACAAAGTGATAAATGCACTTTATCATCACTGATAAATACAAAGTGACTTACAGAAGCTTTTTTTTTATCTGCTAAAGTAAGTTTTGCCAGGCTGATTGGACTGGGTCATACTCAGACACTTTGCCCAGGAGTCAAATTGACCTGACCTACTTGAATTGATGGGAGGAACTTCAATGTAGGAAGTCACAAGTTTGGGGTGGGACTTGAATGAAGAAGCTTAATATGGTTTTGAGCAATGTACTAGCTTTGTCCCTGGGAGTTAAAGAGAAATGAAGCCCACTGTGTCTTGGCCTTAAAATTCTTCTATGAGCTTTGAAAAGTGTAAACTTTTTATTCTTCCAAAGAATTGTGATCTTGACCAAAGTGTAGAGATCGTAAGTCCATCCTAAGGGAGGTGCTTGAAGGCGCACCTGGAAGCGGTCACATTGGTGCCACATTTTAGCTCTGAAGTGTTATTTTAGGTGTGTTCCTCGGCATCAGTGTAGGGCCGGTGGTCCTCCAGTTTGTACATCACATGCTGCCAGTCTCACCCTTCTTCGTGACCTTTTAATACATCGGTCTCTGTGCTGTAGTGGTATCTGTGGCTTTGCATCAGAGGAAAATAAGTAAATCCACCACATTTGCAACCAAAAAATAGAATGATTTAATGCCTGAAAAAATGTATAAAATAGATCACTAATGAGAACCTGCTGTATAGCACAGTGAACTCTGCTCAGTGCTCTGTGGTGACCTGAATGGGAAGGAAATCCAAAAAAGAGGAGATATATGTATACATATCACTGATTCACTTTGTTGTACAGTAGAAGCTAACACAACATTGTAAAGCAACTATATTCCAATAAAAAAAATTTTTTTCTAAAAAAAACACAAATGTTAGGGACTTTGGATCACTGAGATGGATTATCAGGCAGTTATTTCTGATTATTATCAGAATGATTTAGTTATTCTGATTAACTATAGAGACAAAATTAACTGTGGAGAGAAAATGTTTTCTTCCTAAGCAGTTTTCTTTTCTTTTTTAAAACTTTGTGTGTGGACCATTTTTAAAGACTTCATTGAGTTTGTTGCAACATTGCTTCTGTTTTATGTTTCCGTTCAGTTGGCTGTGGTGCATCAAGGATCTTAGCTTCCCGACCAAATGTTAAACCCACTCCCCCTGCATTGAAAGGTGAAGTCTTAACCACTGGACTGTCCTCTCTCACCTTCCAAATAATTGACCCTAAGTTTGTTCTTTCTCATCTGATATGGCGGGGATTAGGGGAAGGAGCTTGACTTGAATGAATAAAATTTACTGGACTTTTATCAAGAACCTTCCCACTCTTTCTTCCACCACCTTCTGCAATCTTCTTTAACCTTTGGCCTAGGGACCTATTTTAGGCAGCACTTTTCACTTTCTTTCAGAAATCTCTCTTGTTGTTAAACTAGATTTTGGAGATGTATGACCATCTGGTTTTTAGGCTATGAATTCTCTAAATGCTGATATCGTGTTTAATTCTAGCTATTCAGTGAATGTTTAATTTATAAGTCTGTGATACATGAATAAAACCAGCTTTGGTGGCTTCATTTTCATCTTATTCTCAAATTTTGCTCTCTGTATTTTCCCCAAAAAACCTGATGTTTTTCTTCTCCATTTCAATTCTTTTCATATTTCTTTCCCGAAATCTCTAGTTATCAGTTGTCACCAATGAAAATTCCTTTTCTACTCTCTGTTTCTACTTGTTCATGTTTTAGCCACCTTGTCTAGGAAAGACTAGTGGTTTGGTGATTAAAAAGCACAGGCTGTCTGAGTTCAAATTCTTTTTTTTTTTTTTTTGCTGTTTTTTAAAATTAATTTATTTCTTTTTAATTGGAGGATTACTCATTCACAGTATTGTGTTGGTTTCTGCCATACATCAACATGAATCGGCCATAGGTATACATATGTCTCCTCCCTCTTGAACCTCTTTCCCAGCTCCCACCCCATCCCACCCCTGTAGGTTGTCACAGAGCCCTGGATTTGAGCTCCCTGCATCATACAGCAAATTCCCACCGGCTATGTTTCATATGGTAATGTATATTCTTTAAAAAATTTTTTTATTTATTTTAATTACAGGCTAATTACTTTACAGTGACTTCCCTGGTGGTTCAGACAGTAAAGTGTCTGCCTACAATTCGGAAGATCCAGGCTTAATCCCTGGGTTGGGAAGCTCTCCTGGAGAAGGAAATGGCAACCCACTCTAATATTCTGGCCTGGAGAATCCCATGGATGGAGGAGCCTGGTAGCTACAGTCCATGGGGTCACAAAGAGTCGGACATGACTAAGAGACTTCACTTTCGCTTTCTTTACTTTACAGTATTGTAGTGGTTTTTGCTGTATCTCTCAATTCATCCTACCCTCTCCTTCCCCAACTGTGTCCACAGAATTCTGATCCCACCACTGGTTTGTAACTTCTGTGGGCCTCAGTGACTTCATCTATGAACTGCAGCTGCTTAGAGAAACTGCTATAGAGTTGTTGGGGGAGGAGCTGGGAATACAAAGCAGCTAGTGTGGAATCTGGCAGCTGAAGAAGGATTCGAGGACTGTTCACTGGTAGTGGTGTTGCCTGAATGGGTATAGGGAGTAACAATATTAGGCAGACAGTCCTTTCTTCATGGCCTTTGTCCAACTCTGGACTTGATCCTATGAGGAGAGAATGGATCACTGGCCAGTGAGGGAAAATCTGGAAGAATGGGTTAGGGGTCCCAGGGAAGAGGTAGCTTGAGAAGGGCGACAGCAGCCACTTCCAGTTCTGGGAGCACTTCCTGTGCCCAGACCCTTGATGCCCCAGTATCTCCACCATCTGCACAAACTCATGAGATTCGGTGCCTCTGCTTATCAGCTGTATTAGTTCCTCCCTTAAAAGGAAGAAGCTGCAACCTAGAGATACAAATCATTTGCCAGGGGCACACAACCAGTGAGTGATAAAGCTGAGCTGAGGTTCCAGGTCTTCAGAGGACCAACCTAGGACCTTTGGGAGACCCAGGCTGCTGGGCCTGTTATTCATATTCTCCTGATCCACCACATTTCCACACAATCTACCCTGCTTCCAGGAGCCTTGCTTTCTAATCTGTTCCCAGTTACATCTTCTCATTCCCACCAGCCCCAGAATCAGTCCTGGATGCCACAGATGCCAAACATGAGTGTTTCCACCCTTCCTCACATACCTAAGGGGCTTGAGGGTAAGCCACTAGTCCAGATTGGGTCCCGAAGCCTGGCCACAACTTCTCAGCTCAACTGACTCCCAGAAGGACCTTATGTAAGACCTGGAAGCTTCCAGAAGCATCCAGAGTGCTCACCTAGTCCGAAGCCCTCTCTCCCTGTGCCCATCTCTAGCTAAGCACTCCCTCCTTGCATCTGATCTGTTGCCCTGTCTGGTCTCTAGGCTGTGGGGAGGCCAGCCTTACTCAGAATCCCAGTTCAGTTGTCAGGGACCTTGGCAGCCAGCCCGCCCCATCTCTGGCTTTGGACTGACCCATAGTGTCATTTCCTGCCACAAACAGATGTCAGGGAACAGTGCTTCATCCTCTTGGCTCCTGAGCACATGAACGCTGCCTCGTCCCCCAGTCCCAAGGCTCGCCCACCTGAATACAGATGCTTTCTTTACCCCTGATTCAGAAACCAGGACCCCCCAATTCCTCTGTTCTTACTTCCTACCACCCATTTTGTCAAAGCACTCATGATATTTTGCATCCAAGTAGCCTCAATTTCAACAAAGCCATAGGACTGCTAATACCACTTCATGGAGTAGAATTAGACTGTGACATTGAACAAACCATTTTACTGCTTCAAGACTTTACTTTCTTTTAGTTTTTTAATGGGCATTAAATTAGATGGCACCTTTCTAACATAAAATTCCATGTATTTGGAGCTGAAACATCTTTTCTGTTACCTGAGGATTCTGAGAGAGAAAACATGGTTATTGGTCTGATGACTTTAAGTAAGTCCATCTGCCTTCCAGGAGGAGATTCTGCAATTTTCTCTGCCATAGACAAAGAGCTCTAGCTTTATTTCTAACTCATATCCTGCATGCTATTGCTTAAGAATAACCTTTTCTCTTTACGTAACCGACGTCATATTGGTCTTTTTTTTTTTTTAACTTTCAAATCTACCTTTGACATTTCTGTAAAATATTCTCAACTTTCTACATTAAGCTACTTGCATAAAAGCAATAGTATCAGTTCATAGGGTTGGAAGACTTAAATGAAGTGATGTATTTAAACCTTCTACTAAAGTACTTGACAAAGCAGTGTTTAGTAGTATATGGTACTACTCCCATTGCTACTCAAACAGTGTTTAAGGCAGATAATGAAGGGAAAAACAGCTACTGATCTGTTCCCTGGAGGGATGTAATGAGACAGTTGGACTTCTTGGGATAAGCTGAGACAGGTATGAATTTATAAACGCGGCAGAGATGAACCTACAGAACTTGGTGACTTGATGTAAAGGACAAAAAAACAAAAACAAAAAACAAATCCAAAAACCCCAAAGCATGAACTTGAGAGAATATGAGTGTGATAACATGGCCAGGAATTAGGAAGTGACAGAGGGAGTTAGTATTGGTAGATAGAGGAGAAGGTAAATTTTGGATGTTTCGAGTATAAAATGATGATAATATATTGAGGAGTGTCTAATTCAAGCTTTGGTTAAAAGGTTGACTCTGGAAATGTAGATTTGGAGATTATTGTAATAAGTGCATTTATTTGAAAAGTAAAAATGAACAAGAGTTCCATATAAAGACAGCAGACCATAGGTCTAGGATTGACACCTGGGGGTCCCCACAGTTGACACGATATGAGAAAGGAGTCACTGAAAGATGTAAGGGGGGGTTTCCCTGATGGCTCAGCAGTTAAGAATCTGCCTGCAATGTAGGAGACTAGCACTCAGTCCCTGTGTCAGAAAGATCCGCTGGAGGAGGAAATGGCAACCCACTCCAGTATTCTTGCTGGTAAATCCCGTGGACAGAGGAGCCTGGCTGGCTACAGTCCCTGGAGTCACAAAACAGTTGGACACTACTTAACAACTAAACAACAACAGAAACATTAGCTAAACCAACACTACAAAACGAACAAGAGACTAAAAAGACTCCTGCAGAGACATCATGACTTGAGGATAATGGCGCCAAAATAAACAGGAGCTGAAAGCGAGAAAAGGGCGGAGCCGTCACTGATCCCTAAAACAAACAAACAAAAAGAAAGATGAAAGGAAGGAGCAGACGGTAGGTCATGGAAGTCATGCATCAGGGAAGGGATTTTCCGAAAGGAAAGAAGGGTCCACTGTGCCCAGGGCTCCTGTGGGGAGAAAAGATTGAGGAGATTAGGAAAAGAATTCTGCAGTTGGTGCAATGGCAGCATGGAACCCAGACTGGGAGGAGCCAGGTGGGAACAGCACCTGCCCATTGATTTTAGACATAAATACGCAAAGAGTCGGACACGACTGAGCGACTGAACTGAACTGAACTGATACAGAGAGAACTAGGTTGTGGCCCAGGGTAGTAGCAGGGCAAACAGAGGAGGCTACTTTTTGTTCTTGGAGAGGCCAATACCACCAGTAAGCCTCAGGGTGAGCGTCCATTCCTCTCCAGCCCTTGCCATGGCTCATCTCTTCACGGACATGCTGCCTTGTCCCATCGCCACTGCCACCGTCGTGGTCTGACCTCTACTAACTTTCATCTTCTTCTTTAGATCTGGCTATGGCTACCATACTCATCAACCTCATCCACTGGAGCCCAGCCTCACCATTTCTGATGATGCCCTGGATCCTATGACCATTAACAAACACATCTAAAGATCATTTCTCATTCAAAGGCATCATCAGGAATGAACGTTATTTTAGCTGATTTGTTTTCTTCTGCTTTGACACGGGTATCTAAAAAATGATAACAATTGTTATTCAGATCACTCCTCTCAAGCACCCTCAGAGTTCCCTTACTTTTAATACCATAACTGCATCAGGAGCTGTACCCAACTGTTATTTGGAGCATTGGGAATAACCTCCCTGCCTAGGCCATTTTGTCAGTGATTCTTAGAATCCTATTTCCTCCACAAAGCCTCTGTGGTTGGATTTCTCCAATTCCTGTCATGGTTAAGCATAAGACTTCAATGATTTCCCATTTTTCCTCTTCCCAAACATGCTACCTACATCCTATTCAAGTAACAAAAGTGTGTGCCAATGAATAATGTAGGTACAGTAGCTGAATGATATGAGTAATGTTTTATTTCCCTTCTGTTGTTGGTTTTACCCAATAAGCTAGCCTGAGTTAGCCTCATTTTGCACTACCCTACATCATACAGGTCAGAAGCCATGTCTAACCCAGCGTGTGTAACTAAAGGCCATCCTCTACACTCCAGGATCCTTGTAACATGAGAAATGGTACTTTACTGGTGCTTTTTGCTGATGAGTCCATAATCACTGTGACCCTGTTCCTATTCTCTATGAGTTCATCTTTCATGGTAACAACCAGATAGCCTCATTTTTCTTCAAGTTCTTTCAAACCCGTGGTGTGTATATGTGCTCAGTTGCTCAGTTGTGTCCAACTCTTTGTGACCTTGTGGACTTTAGCCTGCCAGTTCATGGAATTTTCCTCTGTCTGTGGACTTTTCCCAGCAAGAATACTGGACTGGATTGCCTTTTACTACTCTAGGGGATCCTCCTGACCCAGGGATTGAACCTGCATCTTCTACATTGGCAGGCAGATTCTTTACCACTGAGCCGCTTGGGAAGCCCCCAGAGTGGGAAGCATCATTAGCCACTTGGGAAGCATCATTAACTTTCTTGATTGTCAGCAGCTCTGAGTTCCAGTCTTCCTCTCAGAGAGTTTCTCTGTTAATACTTGCATCATAGAGTTTTTCTGCTTTCCTTGCATTCTGTTCTACCTTTGGGCAAGTACAACAATTATTTTCTGATTGGAAGAATTCTCCACAGACTAGCTTCTAGTTATGTATGTTTCGAACTTTTCTTCTCCTCCACAACCCATGTGTTTTCATTCTAATTCTAGATACCATAGGACACAGTCATATCACAGTATGACCTCTGGCCCTGGACTTAGGAGTATTCCTGGAAGTCATATTTGCTTTGGGAAGCCCAGTAATAACTATATGTTGAAGTTACTGAAAGCCACATCTATAAATCCCACTCCACGAAAACTAAGTGTATTCATAATTCACTTTCCCCTTAACAGAATCTCCAAAATGCTCATAATCATCCCAATGACACCTGACAAGTAGAAATATGATGGAGAGGAGGTCAAAGTGGAAAAGTAGAGTAGATTTAACAAATTGCCATTAAGCTATCTTCTCTCTGAAAATTTACAAAACCCTGTGAACACAGTTCTGGGACCCTTTACGGCCTTGGGAGACAGTGTCAGTGCTAGTGAGGGGCTCTGAAATTAAAACTTTGTTAAATCATGGCAAATCCACCTTTCTGCTCTTTCAGTTTTGCTTCCTTATCGGCAAAACAAGAACAGTAATAGCTTTGCCTATTTGAAAGGCTGTCATGATATCTATAATAAAATCATCTGTGTTTTTTAAAAGTGCTTTTTATTACTATTTAATGCATCATTAGAGATTGTTCTCACATGTATTTTCTAAAATTGGCTATAACATCTCCCTTCCAATATTCCCTGCTCATAAAAATCTCATGGCGAGGTGGATACTCTGTTTCCTCTCTTTTATTTTGCGCTTGTGCTCACAGCAGAAGTGATACCATGCCTCCTCAAACTCTGTCATAAAGGGTCATATGTCTTGCACCTGGCTCTGTGGGGACTTCTACCCTTGCAACACAATAGCTGTGAGGAAGCCCAAGCTATGGAGAAAGCCACATGAAGAAGAGACAGCCACCTCCAACCCTCCAGTCTCATGAGCAAGTCCTCATGAAAGTGGACCCCCCGGCCCCGGTTAAGCTGATACTGAGTAGAACAAAGAAAAGCTATAGATTCATGAGCAAAATAAATGGTGGTTGTTGTTTTAAGCCTTTAGGTTTCAGAGTGGTTTGACGTGAGGGAACTGTCTATCTTTCCAATGAAGTCCAGTGAAACCCATCTCCACTCACTCCAGACTGAACTCCTCTCCATTCTATGACTGCATCTCGCAGTTCCCTGCCCTGTGCCTTTCTCACACCATTACTTCCATGGGGATGTCGTCTTCCCATTGCAGTCTTACTTCTCCTTAATGGGTTCACTCAGCTACCATGTGGTCTGTGAAGTTCCCCTCGTTGCCCTAGTTGGTTGTGATATCTTTGTCCTCTCAAACCTTGGAGAACTTTGTTTCTACCACTTATATTTATCACTACAATTAATATTCAGCACATTTCACTCCTGGCAAGGCCAAGTACTGACCACTCAGAAAAGGGCCTCTTGTGTTATTTCTCCTATGATCTGGTGACCCTCCACCTTGCAGCAAAGTTGATTGCACATAGTCTTAGCTCCTCTAGTAGCCTGTATACACCTTCAGGGCAGAGTGCCTCATATATTTTTGTCCAGTGTTTCCATCCCCAATGCAAAACACAGGGACTTGCCTATACTATACTATATATATGTATATATAACTTTATGAATGTTTTGTTGAGACTTAAAAAATAGATCCCTGACTCTTAAAAGAGAAAGTTCAGAGAGTATATCTTGGGGGAAAAGAACTTAAAACTTTAAAATTTTAAATAACTGAAAAATAAGATAAGTTCTCTCAAGTCAGGATCATGAAGCCATAGGACTTTTGATCTGAAAGCTTAGTGATCATCTAATGGGATCTCACACTCTGGTATGCAAAAAAATTGCTTGGGGAAAACTAGTGTGTGTTGGTGGGGAAAGAATGCAGATTCTGCCTTCCACTCCCAGACGTTCTGAATAAGTACGTCTGGGCGGGGTGACGAAATCTCCTCCTTGGTGAGCTCTGCAGGTCACTCTGATGCTGGTGGTCCCTGGGCCACACTGGCAGAAACCCTGGTTTAGTCAGACCCCCTCCATTGGTGTCTGGTTTATTTCTGTGCCCTTTGAGCTGGTCGTGGCTGTT
Organism: Oreotragus oreotragus; assembly: GCA_006410675.1. NCBI lineage: Eukaryota > Metazoa > Chordata > Mammalia > Artiodactyla > Bovidae > Oreotragus > Oreotragus oreotragus. The sequence goes on from SJYX01015594.1 coordinate 28,691, forward strand.
GGTTGCTACGGACTAGAAGAGGTGGCATGGCCGGGAGAGAGATGCTGGGAAAGCCATGACTTCAGGGCTATGTTTGAAGGAGAAATCACTGCCTTTGATCTTTGGGTGGTGGCAGAACCCTTCATGGAGATTAGCAGAGAAGCAAGTGGCCTGACTGGGGAGTCTTCTCTCTAGAAGTGTCCTCGGGTGGGGTCACCTATTTCCTCATAGTTGAATAAATTGTTAATGATGTGAATCACTTGATGCAGTTCAGGCTCCACCTTTGGCTACCTGATTGCTACCAGTCCAATGTTGAATTTCATTTACAGAGCTAACATTAGAAGCCTGGATTCCAATATCAGATTATCTACTTCCCTGCCTTTTTTCTCAGAATAAAAGCTATGCAGTTCTGAATCCTTCAACTATTTGGAGATAAACCCACATAATATTTTCAGCTTTTTCTTCCAGTTTCACTCTCCTCGTCTTCTAGAATCCTTCACGCAGTGAACAAGTCTGCCCTTGAATCTGAGTCTCCAGAGGAGGCCTCTGAGCCACTGCTTATGCCTGCGCTCCCACCCTGGGGGCTCTAAGAGGTAGCACCCCAGCCTTCCAAATATCTATGTTGTCCTAGGATAAAAATGCCAGATGACCTTTCACTCAAACAGCTTTTTGTGTCCCCAGCGTCTTCCTCATCTTAGATGGCAGAGAGGAAAGAAAGCAAGGAAGCAGTAGGCAGCTACCAGTGACTCACGGTGAATTAGCTTCCACTGTGAATTACTCAGGAGCTGCAGAAGAGCCACCTTCTGTAAAATATTAAGCCTTTCTGATAACACTCATCATCTTCCCCAATCTTTGTGCATTTTAAAATTTTCATAAATATCTGCCTGGAACATAGTCTAGAGACTGGCATCCATTAAGTGATGGAGACTGTGGAGCCTGCATACTGCGCTAGCGAGCTGTGAACGTAACCATAAAGATGGGCAGGTCTCTCTCATTGCCACAGACTTTCCTTAGAGCAAAATTCCAGACTTCCTGTCATTAGTCTTTAATGATGGCACATTGTTGATTTTGTTATAAAAGGACATTCAGCATTTGTATCAACATACAAAGCACTCTCTTCCCGCATGCGCTCATTTCATTTACCACAACCCTGTGAGACAGGTATTGGTTTAAAATCAAGAAGCCCAGGCTCAGAGAGGCCCAGTGAGCCCTCTAAGATCACATAGCTAATAAGTGATGGTCGGGAACTTGACCTGGGACCTCAGCGCCAGTTGCAGGGACAGCCCCCCATGTTATGTGGCACTTCCTCCATGTATGAACCAAGCAGGGCCCACACGGCTTGTTCATGAGAGAAACTGGACCCTGGCCCTGGAAGCGGTCACGGGGGTGCACTTCCCAGACCTCCAGTGATCGGAGGCATCGCTGGTCCGGGGTACCAGCTGCTGCTCTGAAATCTCTCTGCCTTGGCTGAGGCCAAATGCCCTGCAGGCAGCTCCCCGCCAATGACTGAGGGTGGCGGCAGCCCTATGAACAGGCCCTTCCTGGGAGATGTGGAACTCCTCTGGCTGGCTGGTGGCTCTGTCTCAGGCTCCCTTTGACCTTGCCCAACATTCCTTCATTGGAAGTATTCATCCCATCTTCCTTCTTCTCTTTTACTCAAGACTGATGGCAGGCCCACTTTCTCCGGCTCCTTGATCAGTCCCTGGAGGCCGCTTCTCAAAGGACTGGGCTTATCACAGCCTTTCTCAGTCCTTTGTTGCTGATGCCCCTTCGAGCCATATCTTCAGGTTTAGGAAGCTGGCGGGAGGGTGGTGGTGGTGGGGAAGGTGCGGAACTAGTGTTCAGATTCTACTGAAACAGCAGATGAACCAAAAAGACAAAAAAAAAAAAAAAAAATGCCTGGGTAATTTTCAACGTGCTTGCCCACACTGGGCTGAATCTGTCCTCAGACATGGAATGTTCAGGGAAAAACTTAGGCAGGGAAATGGCCACTGCCTCAGGCATATCTGCATGGACAGCCTTCGGTCAGGACAAGTGCTTTTCCTAAGCAGCAGTCCTCCCCATGAAGCCTGTCTCTCTGTTTGAGCTTCAGCACCTCTCTTGGGTTTCAGAAGCTGCAGTCCAAGAGTTGTTTCTATTGACCTTTGAACTGCATGTGATAGGGAAGAGGCAACCAGCTATGAGGCATGCTTATTAAAGGAATACCTGTGTTGATACCTCCTGGGAGGAAGATGTCAGAGAAGAGATCCCTCTTTGCCTGTATCTGTCAGTTGAAGAAAGAACCGATTTCGAAAACATAATCCCACGTGCTTTCATTGCCTGAGTCACAGAACAAGCTTACCATTCCCACGTTCACCTGCTGAACACACTGAGCCTTGCATGGCCACATACTGGGGTTCAGAGGAGAAATACCACCTAATGGAGTCACCACTGCGTGTCAGGGACACATGTCAAGGGAGATGGTCCACGGAGACTCTGGGGTTGAGATAGCTTGGTTTACTAAAAACTGACTTTTTGTTTTACCTTGCCAGTAAACATATTTACCATAATGTTAATGTTGCCATTTTTTTTACATTAAAAAAAATTTATTTTTAATTGGAGGATAATTGCTTTATAATGTTGTGTTGGCTTCTGTTACACAACAATGTTAATCAGTGATACATATGCATATGTCCCCTCCCTCTTGAACCTTCCCTGCCAGCCCATCCACCCTCTAGGTTGTCACAGAGTACCACATTGACCTCCCTGTGTTATACAACAACTTCCCATTAGCTATCTATTTTACATATGATAATGTGTATGTTTCAGTACTACTCTCTCAATTCATCCCACCTCCTCCTTTTCCCACTGTGTCCACAGGTTTGTTCCCTATGTCTCTGTCTCCATTCCTGACCTGCAAGTAGTTTCATCAGTACCATTTTTCTAGATTCCATATATATGCGTTAATGCATGATATTTGTTTTTCTTTTTCTGATTTACTTCACGTGCTGCCATTTCAAAAGCACACAGCAATTACCTCCAGTGGGTTACTGACTGATCTAGATGTGGCTGGGGACAGCTGGATGCCAGTGTGTGGAATGATGGTACCAGTGTTATCAGGCTGCCACTGCTGGCCCTTTGTTGTTTAGTTGCTCAGGCATGTCCAGCTCTTGTGACCCTGTGGACTGTGGCCCACCAGGCTCCTCTCTCCCTGGGATTTTCCAGGCAATAATACTGGAGTGAGGTGCCATTTCCTTCTTTAGCGGATCTTCCTGACCCAAGGATCGAATCTGTGCCTCCAGCAAGTCTCCTGCATTGCAGACGAATTCCTTACTTTGTGCAGCATGAACTGATGGCTTCGCTCAGGGGCCATGATCCTCAGAGGTTCCACTTTTTTTTTTTGTGCTATTTTACAGCATCCTGGAGCTCCAGATGGTCCCAATATCCTGAAATGATCAGTAGGCAGAAGGATGGGGTTTGTATATCAATGGGCAAAGGTGTACAACACCCTCTAGATCTGAGCTGTCCACCAGCCACACGTGACTACTGAGTGCTTGAAACGTGGTTAGTCGGAACTGAGATGAGCTGAATGGGTAAAATACACAATGGATTTTGAACACCTAATAAAAGCAGTAAAATATCTCATTAATAATTCTGATATCGATTACGTGTTAAAATGACAATGCATGCTCAGCCACTTGGTCATGTCCAACTTTTTGCAACCCCATGGACTGTAGCCCGCCAGGCTACAGTCTGTCCATGGGATTTTCCAAGCAAGAATACTGGAGCGGGTTGCCATTTCCTTAGGGACATATTGGATTAAAGAACATATATTGTTAAAATTAATTTCTTCTATTTCTTTTACATTTTTAATATGGCTACTAGAAAATTTAAGCTTATGTAAAAAACTCTTACTCCTTGGAAGAAAGGTTATGACCAACCTAGATAGCATATTCAAAAGCAGAGACATTACTTTGCCGACTAAGGTCTGTCTAGTCAAGGCTATGGTTTTTCCTGTGGTCATGTATGGATGTGAGAGTTGGACTGTGAAGAAGGCTGAGCACCGAAGAATTGATGCTTTTGAACTGTGGTGTTGGAGAAGACTCCTGAGAGTCCCTTGGACTGCAAGGAGATCCAACCAGTCCATTCTGAAGGAGATCAGCCCTGGGATTTCTTTGGAAGGAATGATGCTAAAGCTGAAACTCCAGTACTTTGGCCACCTCATGCGAAGACTTGACTCATTGGAAAAGACTCTGATGCTGGGAGGGATTGGGGGCAGGAGGAGAAGGGGACGACAGAGGATGAGATGGCTGGATGGCATCACGGACTCGATGGACGTGAGTCTGAGTGAACTCCGGGAGTTGGTGATGAACAGGGAGGCCTGGCGTGCTGCGATTCATGGGGTCGCAGAGTCAGACATGACTGAGTGACTGAACTGAACTGAACTGAGGAATGAGCAGGAGAAAAGAGACGTTTTGTGAGCCATGGAGGACAGGATGAGAGGAAGATGTTGTAAAGGTCCCTCTCTGAGGCTGGGCATGTTGGGAGAGACATAGGAGAAAGAGTGGTTTTAGACCTTATCCTAGTAGTTAACTCTGGGCTCTGGGGTTGATGTGCAAGCTCGCTGGGCTCAGCTGCTCAGAATTAGAGAGGGTGGCCCGCCCCCTCCCCCCAGGGATAATCTAAGGCGCCTTCCACTAATTCTCTAAATATCTCCCTCACCGGGACAGTCACTCATATGTGTCTTGTCTTTCTCTCCTATGCCCAGATAAATGCAAAAATAGCATTTGGGAAAGTTACAAGTTAAACTCTCAGAATAAATATGGATGACATGATATACCTGGAACATAGTAGGTGGTCAAAAATTATTTAATACATAATTTAATGAAAGCTTTAGACACTCAATTGTGTCCGACTCTTTGAGACGCTATGAACTATAGGCCTGCGAGGCTCCTCTGTCCATGGAATTCTCCAGGCAAGAATACTGGAGTGAGTAGCTATTCTCTTCTCCAGGGTATCTTTCCAACCCAGGGAATGAACCCAGGTCTCTTACACGGTGGATTCTTTACTGCCTGAATCGCCAGGGAAGGATGCATGAATAAGTGATGAGACAACCAGACAAATAAATAAGACAAGAGAAGTAACACTGAGTGCCTAATCAGACCTCGTTAGTTCCACTCAAGCTATCTCAATAAAAAAGGAAGCTGTTCTAAGGATTCCCATAGACTGGAAGTGGAATCAGAACAGGAAGCTCAGGAACTGAAAGTTGTATCCATTTTTCATTCTCTTTTTCTGCAGGTCTGCTTCGTTCTCCTCTTTCCATAGATGTCTTTCTTAGTCTCCATTCTAAATTTTCTGCTTGTTCATAAAGTATGCCTAGCCATGATTTTGGCATGCCACGCCACCAAAACAGCCCTCTTGCTCTTTTTTTAAACCTTCTCCTTCATTGTTAGTTATTTCATCCTCCTCTTGTTCAAAATCTAAAAACCCAGAGAAAAGAATTTGATCAGCCCGACTCGCTAATTTGCATGCTTGTTTTTGAATTGCGCCAATGGGCTTTGGCTGCTGACTAGCCTATGCATTGTCTGCTTTGGGGTCAGGTGACTACTTTGGTCCAATCGTTGTGGATGACTGGAAGGTGGCATCCTAGAGCGTCAGCACAGACGTTACATAGTGAAACTGCAGACTACAGGGACCCAGTTTTCCTTTGTGGGAGGGATATGGGGGGATGGGTACTTTAAGCATGTCTGGAAAATTAGATGCCAAGGTCTGTGAAAGTATCCTCCCAAGTATTGCCATATTTAATCTTCACAATGACCTGTTGAGTGTAGCTGATTTTGCTCTGCTTTATAGATGAGGAGAGCAATGCTCAGCTAGTGAAGTAACCTGCTTGAGACCAGAAGGCTATTAAGTGACAGGTCCTGGATTTGGTCCAAAGTGAAAGTGAAAGAAAGTGAAGTCACTCAGCCGTGTCCAACTCTTTGTGACCCCATGGACTGTAGTCTGCCAGGCTCCTTTGTCCATGGGATTTTCCCGCAAGAATACTGGAGTGGGTTGCCCTTTCCTTCTCCAGGGGATCTTCCCGACCGAGTGATCTCCCACATTGTAGGCAGACACTTTTACCATCTGAGCCACCAGGTAAGTCACTCAAGCTCTCTTCCCCAATCTGTCCCTAAACAGAGGGAATAGGATGTCAGTAATATTTATAAAAATGCTTTGGGGTCCCACGTAGTGCAGGAGGTTCAGAATCTGAGAGCCCTTCTGAGGAGTCTGAGTTGGCACAGTTTCCTGGTGACTGACATCAATTCCCAAGCCCAGCAAGGAGGATGACCTTGGAAAGTACTGCAGATGGTCCCTCTCTGTCTTTACGATTAAGAAGTCAAAAGGATAAGGATCTGAGAACAGCTCTGCGGGCCACAGATCTTTCAGCCTCGTTTGACCTTGGTGGATCGTTCTTTTCCAAGGGCGGTCATACGGCATGTGTTCAGTGTGACTGGCCAGAATGGAAAGAATTGATTGAATGTGTTCATCAGATTTGCTGTCAGGAGGCTAGTAAATGGATAATTATTGGAACAAGAATCAGATGGCTGGGTCGGGGGCGGAGAGGGGTGTTGGGGGAGGCAGTGGAGGAGGAGTGAAGACTAGAAAAGCATCAAGATATTTTCTCATGCTCTCCTTCTATATCCTTAAAGTTTTATTTCAGGTGCTTTAATTGCCGTAATTGTTCAAAAATGCATCTTGATGTACCTGTGGTGCTACCATTTTATGTTTCCCATCTTTCTGTGGAATTGCCTCATTAATCACTAGATCCTGCTGGTTGTGATTATTTTCAATGTCTTTAAAACAGTCTGACCTTATTCTTCCTAATTTTCTTTTTCTGTCTGGTTTAGCAGGATGGCTCAATAGCTTGTAGGCATTTGGGCAAACATGCTGACCAATCTGTCCCCACTACCTGGCGAAGTGCCTGGCATGGGTACACAACAAGTATCTGCTGAATGAATGAATGCAATAAATCTTCACCTAAAAATACAATGTTCACTGCTAAAAATAAGACTGTGTTATTCTAAGATCATTACCCTTGCAACATTCCCTATTGGATCAGAAAACAATCCCAGCTCCATTTCTTTTACAGATAGAGCATAAGAATAGCAAAAAGATTAACAAATCTTGATCCCAACGTGCTGCCTTCATGGAGATAAATTCCCATCCATGTGGACCTTACTGAAAATTTTAAAAAGGGGCTTTTACTAATAGAAACATACATCTTAATTTAAAAGACTGGAGATTTTTACTGATTAGCATCATATTAGATAGTTTCACAGGATTTTAGGGTGGGTTAACTAAGATTAAGGGCTTCCCCAGTAGCTCTGCAGAAAAGAATCTGCCTGCAATGCAGGACACACGAAGACACAGGTTCCATCCCTGTGTCAGGAAGATTCCCTGGAGGAGGGTACAGCAACCCACTCCAGTATTCTTGTCTGGAGAACCCCATGGATTGAGGATCCTGGCGGGCTACAGTTCATAGGGTCACAAGAGTTGGACACGACTGAAGTGACTTCGCATGTATGCATGCATGCACACATTGGCTCTTAAAAGCTAGGTTATCATCTGGGGATAATAATACTGGAATAAAGTCTCCAGTGAAGCCTTTAAAAGACCCCTTTTCTCTCTAAGGAGGTCACAGCTACAACCATTGCAATTTGGAGGCTGAAAACTTCCACTTACCATTTTAGAGCCCTCAGGAATACATCAGTTGTTTAGAGGTTTTGAGAATGCTTTTACAAATTGCCGTCTTCTTTACCTGCTGTCTGATGCATGTTTCCAAGTGGGCACTGTGCCCTTCGCCTTCAGAAAACACTGAAACTTTGACTCACTTCATGAAATGATAGGTCTCTTTGTCAGAATTACCAAGAACCCAGCTGCCCATTAGAAAATGGCTTTTCCAGAAGTGAGAGCTGATGTATAACTGCTCATGAGAATGGCCCACGGTGATTAAGAAGAGTGAGTCCATCGTCACTTACGGAGGTGGTGCCGGGTGGAGTCCCCTCAAGCTTCCTTTCCTGCTCTGTAAAGCAGTCTTCATGATATATTGGAAATGGCTTTTCCAGAAGTGAGAGCTGATGTATAACTGCTCATGAGAATGGCCCACGGTGATTAAGAAGAGTGAGTCCATCGTCACTTACGGAGGTGGTGCCGGGTGGAGTCCCCTCAAGCTTCCTTTCCTGCTCTGTAAAGCAATCTTCATGATATATTGGGATGCTTCATATGGGATCTATTTTAAACTGTGTGAAGTGACCCTGGCTTGTGTCTTTTTTTTTTTTTTTTCCCTTGGGCACTGCATTTTTTTTCCAGCTCAGTATTTCTCTACTGGAAAAGAGTAAAAATGTCAGGACCTTGCACAGATTGTACTGACTTGACACTTGGAAGGCAACAGCATGCTTTCTTCCACATCATTACTTTTTATTATACTCCCAGCCACATCTCTGCAAAGGAGGGAGACAGGAAACCTGGTATGCTGCTTGTCGCCGGGCTGATGAGTCTGTGGTTTGACCCTGCTTCAGCACATTTGGATGTGTTCATCACCCGCTCCTCTTCTTAAGTAGGTTCCGTGATGGATCTGCACTCACTGGAGTTGCAGCCTTCGTGGTGGCCAGCAGTTCTCTGAGAGCTAGGGTGCAATTAATCACACAAATGGTGGAGGGCAAGAGCTTGGATGAATGGAAACTCATCTGGGTAGTCTCCACCTCCATCACTGATTTCTTACCAAGCTGACAAAGACCCAAACAGCAACTGCAGTTTTACCTGCCGACCCACTCTCTCTCTTTTTTTTAAGTCTTTATTTAATATGTTACAATATTGTTTCTGTTTTATGTTTTATTTCTCTTGGCCCTTAGGCATGTGGGATCTTAGGTCCCCAACCAGGGATTGAACCTGTGGCCCCTATATTGGAAGGCAAATTCATAACCACTGGACCACCAGGGAAGTTCCTACCCACTCCTTCTTAAAAGGCTAATGAAGCCACAGGTCTATGAGGGATGTGGGTGGAACAGCGGTTCAGTGGTCAGATCGGAAAGATACAGAGTCTAGTCAATCCCTACAAACAGATTGTGGCATGACCTTGGGTGAATTATCTGCATTCATTTCTTCAGGCTTCTCCTCTGTGAAATGGGGCTAGAATTACTGATAAATTGGGTCCTGGTACCCACTGATCATTGAAGATGCACAGTATTCTTGCTAAATATGATCTCAATGTGTTCAGAGCACAATCTAAGAAGATCATTTAACATAAAAGTAGAGACAGAAAGTGGGACAGTGGTCTGGGATTGTTAGGATAAGACAGAAGCCCAGAGGAAGGGATAGATTATGAAGTTACTTGATTACTGTAGTTTTAAATTTTGGTCAGACTGTACTGACTCATTGGAACAATAATTTTCTGTGGGGAGGGTACCACCCCCTAAAGAGTGTTTTTGAAATTCATGGAACTGTTTTGGTTATTATAATGACTAAGGAAGCTTTTGGTGGTTGGGGCAGAAATATTGGAAATCTTGTGATATGTGTTATACTCTTGCCCCAAATGAATTGTCCCACACACATCTAACTTTTGAATGTCCACCTGGACATTTATTAGATAATGAAAGCCGATTTATCATTTTCCAAGCCTAGCAACTAACTTATTTTTGTCAGCACAATGCACAATGCTTTCTTTGAATATACATTGAATTTTCTAAGAATTCAGCAGGAGTTACAATTCAACTATATAAACTGAGAGAACATTACATTTTGTCTTTTCATAACATCATTAGGATTTGTTTAGCTCAGAAAATTACATCACCAGTGACAACACCACTTGTGAAGTGTGAGTTGCCAGTATTACAGACTTGTGGGTCAGCTGGATTGTAGTAGTGTGATTCTATAAAAAGGTACAAGCTTCTGCTTATTTCATTTAATATCCCAGTGTTATCACCTCCCAGCTGTTACTTTATGAAGTGCAAAGGATTTTATTATAAATTACTTTCCTTTTTACTTCTTCATATTATAGGTAGGCCATTTTATTGATTAAAAAAAAACATTATGTATGTAGATAGGTCCTATTATCTCTGAATCTCATTTCAGGATGAAATGAAAAGCCTTCTGTTTTTAGTGGTCAATTGTAGTGGCTCTTTCTCACTAAGATTTTTCTCTCTAGGGGTTCAACATTCTTTTTCTAGAATCTGACTTCCACCCATACCAGTCCATTCAGAGAATCATAACTGTGTATATTTAACCCCCAGGTATAGACTGGATTCAAGTTTTCTCTGTGTCTCAGGCAAAGAGAGGATGCACAGAGAAAACAGAGGCAATGTTGCCCAGAATCATATTCTGGGATGTCTGAGCCTTAGCACTAACCCAGCTCTTCTAGGAACCTCTATTACTATGGACTTTATTATCTCCTGGTGGATCAGCAGAAAAGAATCTGCCTACAATGCAGGAGACCTGGGTTCGATTCCTGGGTCAGGAAGATTCCCCTGGTGAAGGGAAAGGCTACCCACTCCAGTATTCTTGCCTGGAGAATTCCATGGACAGAGGAACCTGGTAGGCTACAGTCTATGGGGATGCAAAGAGCTGGACACGACTGAGCGATTTTTACTACTACTTATCATCCCCACTCAATATATGTTCAAATCAAGATTCTGAGAGGTTCATGACATTCCCAGGGTCTCAGAGGATGTCAGTGGTAGAACTAGAATTGAATTCCGTTCTGTCTGGAGCCCGAGTCTGCTACATTATTCTACCATGACTCGCATCCTCCAATATGAAGGGAATGAACTCACTGTTACCACACACAGCAATGGCAAGAATGACTAAAATAATTACACACACTTGTGTATATAGACTTTAAATGTTTCCAAATGTACTTAAAAACTACCAGCATATTTGATCCTTTCTATAAATTTGAGAAGATTGAACAGGGATTGGTTCCCATGGTAGAGAGTGGAAGGAGGTCTTTTGGAGTTACACAAATGGGCACTCAATGTCAGATCCACAACTGGACCACAAATCTCTGAATTAATTCTAACTTTATGCTCTTTCTACCATATTGCATCCATGAAAGATTCATTAAAAATAATACATATTTGAAAGATGCCTAGTGTATAGCAGATGTGCTGCTAAATCCTTTACATATACCATCAGATTTTTGAAATTAATTCAGGTCAGTTTAGTCACTCAGTCATGTCCCACTCTTTGTGAGCCCATGGACTGCAGCACACCAGGCCTCCCTGTCCATCACCAACTCCTGGAGTTTACTCAGGCTCATGTCCATGGAGTTGGTGATGCCATCCAGCCATCTCATCCTCTGTCGTCCCCTTCTCCTCCTGCCTTCAATCTTTCCCAGCATCAGGGTCTTTTCAAATGAGTCAGTTCTTCCCATCAGGTGGCCAAAAGTATCACATCAGGTGGCCAAACTTAATTAAATGTGTTTATTTTTGGCTTTGCTGGGTCTTTGTTGTTGCGCAGGGGCTTTCCCTAGCTGCGGTGAGCAGGGCCTACCCCAGTTGTGGTGCAAGGGCCTCTCATCGTGGCGGCTTCTCTTGTTGCGGAGCACAGGCTTTGTGGTGCCAGGCCTTCAGTAGTTTCAGCTCTAGGGCTCTAGTGCACAGGCTCAGTAGCTGTGGCACACAGGCTTAGTTGCTCTGCAGCACGTGGAATCTCCCTGGACCAGGCACTGAACAGTGTCCCCTGCATTGGCAGGTGGATCTTACCCACTGTATCACCAGGAATATAAAACTTAACCTTCAAACAACCCTATGGGTGGGAACCTCATTTTGTAGGTGAGACAACTGATAAAAGCAAATGATGTGAAATTCTAAATAGAATCCAATTCATCATTATTGACAATAATGTTGCAAATAGACAGGACAATGCTCAAATCCCTCCCTTGATGGGCTGAACAATACTCAACAAGTTACTAGGTGTGACTGGTGAGAATTTTTTCCCCCTTTCCTCTTGGTGAGAGAGGTGAGAGTAGGATAACGGAGGGGAAGGATTAAAATGGTCAGAACTACTGAAAATATTAATTAGACATGAAGCATGCCAGGAAAATGGTAAAAGGTTGCAGAGGAGAAGGAAAAAAGAGTTTTATCCAGAGCTAGTCAGAGTCTCAAGAGTCTATTTCTGATAGCTCGACAGAAAATGTTTGCTATCAAATCTCATGTGGATTCTGCAGAGCATTTTATTCAGAGCCCTAAGACTCCTATCACATTTTTAATTTTTTTTACTTAACTCTGTTTTCTCCAAATGTTTTGATGAGGGAGAAAAAAATAGCTTTTGGTGAGGAAAGGGCAGACCTTGATCCCCAGTTCAAGGTCCTTGAAATTCAGTCTCTGGGAGACCGTGCCAACTATTTAACCTCGCTGGACCTTAATTTGGCCGTCTGTGAAATGGGGCGAAAAAAATTGAACTACAGAACCACTTTGGTGATAATGAGCTTCAATCAGTGCTTGGAAATGCCCAGTTACCGGTCCCTCTCCAGGGAGCGGAACTTAAAAAGCTAACACAGGGGCTCAGAGCTGATGATTTTCAGATAGGGCTGGTGGGTGATCATTTTTTCATACATGATCTTCTCTCTAATTGCAAAAAGATGACAGAGAATGGAAAAGCTGTGGCATGAGCCCAGGGTTCTACACTTCGGATAGAAATCTCCTTGGTTATTATATGCATGTGGAGAGCTCAGCTTCAAATCCCAGTGCCCTTATTCTTAAATTACAGCTACTGAAGCACATCCTAAATTGGCTCCTCCAAACATAGCAGCATTTGTTGGGCTCCACTGAGTGACTTCTGATCCCCTCAACAGCTGTCACAGGGCCAGCAGGGTCCCCTCTTCTGCTCCTGTTAGGATATCACTTTGATTTGGGTCCCAAATGTCACTTCAAATCTGCATTCCTTGTTTCCTACTTCTTCAGTTAGCTAGCATTTCTTTTCTATGTTCTGTGCATTCTTACCCTATTGTGATCATCATAATTGTTTCAGTTCAATAGGACTTGTGAGAGCCATTTGAGCATCCCACATGAAATGTCGAGATAATGAAAAAAATGAAACGACCACTAATACGAATGAGTATAATAGAGAATGTATGTAAATATGTCCTTCTGTAAGGACATTCAGTAGGGTCTGGGGTATAAAGGCATAAGGAAAAAGCATAAAGGAATTCTACATGTATTTGTGGTTATCAGATGTAGATCAGTTATCCTGTGATTGAATCCACATATATACATTCTAATGCACTCTCTCCGGGAGTTGGTGATGGACAGGGAGGCCTGGCGTGCTGCGATTCATGGGGTCACAAAGAGTCGGATACGACTGAGCGACTGAACTGAACTGAACTGAACTGAACTGAATGCACTCTCATGTTGACCTTCCAGCTGTAGCTTATATTTTCCTTCAGACAAGTAGAATATCAGATTTACCTCTATCCTGTAACTTACCAAACAGACTGCGGAACAGAAGCACAATGCAACTGAAAGCTTGTTTTTAGTTTTACTGATTGGAATGTCTGTAGTATCAGCATCTACCTGAAAAAACTGATGCCTGCCCTTAGGGCCTAATTTAGAGTATGCTATGGACAAGAAAGTTCAAATGTAAGTTCCCTAAAAAGAGAAGGTGGCTAAATCTTAAGTGAGGAGAGGAATACATGCAATGGAGGGGAGGGAAGTCCATCCAGCCCCTTCTACAGCTGAGGGTGAGAGGTGGGTCTGCAGAATAGGCTTTGGATCCAAATCTGACTGGAGGCAGGTGAAGGTCAAGCACAAAACTCTGACCAAGGGAAAAGACCAAGGGTCAACACAGAGAAACACAATCTCTTGCTGGGTCCAATCCAGAAATAGAGAGTCAGGAGACTCTAGCAACTGTCTCTGGTTTTTCAATGTGTGATAGTACTCAGGTCTCCAGAGAGACATAGATCAGAGCAAGGCCAAGGTTAGTTAGAGGATTTCTTGGGCATGACCAAGAGAATTGTTGTTCAGTCGCCAAGTCCTGTCCAGCTCTTTGCAACCCCATGAACTGCAGCACACCAGGCTTCCTCAAACTCACAGTCCACTGTCAGTGATGCCATCCGACCATGTCATCCTCTGTTACCCTCTTCTGACCAAGGGAAGGACCACACCGTTTTCAGTCCTTCCTACTCCCTGATACAAGTGTACACACACACAGCTCTGATACCCAAATTCACTTATGTAGGCTCTAAACATGTCTAAGCATTTCTCCTTATTAAAATAATATTATCAGACCCTAAAATAGTTCATTGTCCTGATACAGGCCACCGGATATCATTAAGATTTTTATTGGCTGGAACTAATTTCTTGACCTATAAAAATTTATATCACGCTGCTGCTGCTGCTGCTAAGTTGCTTCAGTCATGTCCGACTCTGTGCGACTTCATTGACGGCAGCCCCCCAGGCTCCCCTGTCCCTGGGATTCTCCAGGCAAGAACACTGGAGTGGGTTGCCATTTCCTTCTCCAATGTGTGAAAGTGAAAAGTGAAAGTGAAGTTGCTCAGTCGTGTCGGACTCCTAGCGACCCCATGGACTGCAGCCCACCAGGCTCCTCCGTCCATGGGATTTTCCAGGCAAGAGTACTGGAGTGGGGTGCCATTGTGCTACTTGGCATAAACTTGCCATTAACAGGTGGGTGGGTGAATTACTTAAAACATAAAAAGCTGACAGCATGGTCTAGGGAAGCCTGTTTTGGGAAAATACCAAAGTGGAAGGAATGGCTAACAAAAGGAGTCAGTGAAGCAGCTCTGCCATTCAAGGAAAAGACTCAAAAGTAATACAAAAATAAATGAAGAAGGATCTGCAGACCCTAAGCATGGACATGCTCTTCTCAGTGATCTGACTAGTCAGGACTTCTACAATAAATTCCATGCCCATAAGCAGTAGTAGCCTGGGGGATCAAACACCAAATGTGTCAGGAAAGTAATGATTTGTATTCACGTAGCTGTGCAGTGTACCCACAGTCTGTGCAGTCTGTTCATCCTCCATGTATCCGAGCAGTATCTCTAGAAAGCCCTGTTTGTGTTGACTGAAGCCCACTAATGTATTAGGCTATTAGTGCATTCTCCACATTACCGAGCCCCATTTTCAAATGGTAGTGTAGCATCTGACTATGAATGATGAAATCAATCCTGTCAAGGGGAACCCTTCAGGCTCAGGGTGATTCTGGAACACCCCTTCTTCCAGTCTCCTCCCCTGGTCTCCATCACTGGCATCCAAGTTGAGGCCAACCAGTTGGTTCTTCTATTGTCTCCAGCCATGCTCTTTTACACCCCTGTGGTGGTAACTGTTAGGGTAAAGGCTTCTGGCCAAAGTCAGGGCTCTGTGCTACTGGGCCTTTAACACTCCCAGTCCCTTTGGAGGGTGAGTTTACCATCCTAACTAGAAGACTGGGTAGATCCCAGCAACAGCACAAGCTCAATCTTCCTTTTTTTCTCCCTAAAACTGGGCATGGCAGGCAAGGGCTGCAGGCCAAGAATGGGTCTAATTGAGGAGAAGATCTGGAGGAGCTGGGCTAAAGTCTGGTCAAGGAGGGAGTCTTTGTTAATGAAAACCCACACATCCTTTTTGTGTTTAGTTTTGGGGAGATGTCACAGACCACCCATGAGCCTTTTGGGGGAAGATGAAATGTTGTGAATCTTTGATCTTGTTTCAGATGCTCTTCTCCATGTTGGGTGTAGCATTCCTTGCTTAGGAAACAGGCAGCTACTCTTAGATGTTTACAAATGTAGGGAAGCATTGCTGGAGAGCCAGGGTATAGCCTTCTGGTCAGATGACACGGCCTAGACACCTAATACTGGTGCCATCTTGTGTGATTTCAGACACACGTCATTTCAACTTCTGAGCTACAGAATCTCATCTGTAGATTGAGGAAAGCACTATAACCAGAAAGTGAAAGTGAAAGTCCCTCAGTCGTGTTAGACTCTTTGTGACCCCTATGGACTATACAGTCCATGGAATTCTCCAGGCCAGAATACTGGAGTCAATAACCTTTCCCTTCTCCAGGGGATCTTCCCAACCCAGGGATCAAACCCAGGTCTTCCGCTCTGCAGGCAGATTCTTTACAAGCTGAGCCACAAGGCAAGCCCAAGAATATTGGAGTGGGTAGCCTATCCCTTCTCCAGCAGCTCTTCCTGACCCAGGAAGGAATCACACTGGGGTCTCCTGCATTGCATGTGGATTCTTTACCAACTGAGCTATCAGGGAAGCCCTGGAGTTGGCTAACTCTGTCTCATGGGCGAAATCCAGTCCACCTCCTCTTTTCATATGGTCCATATGCTAGGAATATTTTTTATATACTTAAATGGTTGAATAAAAAAGAAGAATGATATTTTGTAACATATAAAGATCAGATGAAGGCACTTTCCTGGCACCAGCAGTCCAGTGGTTAAGAATACAACTTGCAATGCAGGGGACATGGGTTTGATCCCTGATTGGGGAACTAAGGGGCTTCCCAGGTGGTGCTAGCAGTAAAAAACCCACCTGCCAAGAGATCCCTGGGTTGGGAAGATCCCCTTGGAGGGGGGCATGACAACCCACTCCAGTATTCTTGCCTGGAGAATCCCATGGACAGAGGAGTCTGGAGGACTAAAGTCTGTAGGGCCACAAAGAGTCAGAAATGATTGAAGTGACTTAGCACGCATGCACACAGTTATGGGGAACTAAGATCCCACATGCCTTGGTGCAGCTACTGAGCTCACACACTCCAGAGCCTGTGTGCCACGACTGGAGAGCCTGCATGCTGTAACCAAACAGAGGAGTCTGGAGGACTAAAGTCTGTAGGTCCACAAAGAGTCAGAAATGATTGAAGTGACTTAGCACGCATGCACACAGTTATGGGGAACTAAGATCCCACATGCCTTGGTGCAGCTACTGAGCTCACACACTCCAGAGCCTGTGTGCCACGACTGGAGAGCCTGCATGCTGTAACCACAGTCAGACTGTGCACTGCAACGAAAGACCCCACATGGCTAAAGATCTGACACAGCCGAAGAAATAAATACTAAAACAATTGTAAAACAGAAAAAAAATCAGATGAAATTCAAATCTCAGCATCCATAAATAACACATTGGGGGAAACACAGACACACCCGCATCTTTACATATTGTCTGTGGCTGCTTTTGTGCTCCAAAAGGGATTGAGGGAGGGACCATCTGGCCCACAAGCCTAAAATATTTACTACTTTAGCCATTTTATAGAAAAAGTTTGACAAACCCTTCACTACACCCTCTTTGCCTAACTTAAAAACTAGTTGATGGGAGAAAAGTCTGCAAAGCTTGTGAAAGAATTTTTCATCATGCAAAGCCCTTACGACCCTGGGAAATTATAATTATTACTGTTGCTTTTGTTTTTATACTGGAATCACATTTATGGGAGTCTGAATATCCAACAGTATGACTAACTGACCCCTAAACAATTTGACTCTGCAGACTTTTCATTGACTTCTGCATGAATTGTTTGTTGAGAAATGAAAGAGAGAAGGACTGCTGTTTTTAATCTGGCTGCGGTGAAAGTCATTCCTTCTTCCCCATTAAAAATATAGCTGAGTCTTTGCCTGGGGAATGTATTTGTAACACAGTGCATATTAACAGAAAGTTGAGAATAATAAGCCACACTGATTTATAGAAGCATAAGAAAACATCTGCTCTTTGATTGAGATTTGTCCAAACGTAACATCCTAGCTTAAAATGTAGTAAAAGCAAGTTGCTTAGCAAGAATTCCTGGAGTGGCTATTGTTTCCAGAGTAATAGGCTGAGGAAAGAACTATGCAATTGGCAGGTCTTGTCTTGGACAACCCTCTTTGCCTTTGGGCCACTGCTTGACATTCCCACGCCCCTACCCATGAATAATATGCATGTCTGAACTTCTAGACAAAAGCCCAGTTCTGGACTTTTCTTGAGTTCTTCCCTATGACATTGGTTTAGATGGGCAATAAGGCAGTAGTGGTTGATAAATCTCAACAGATGGGTTGAAGTTCTATTGTAAAGTTACTTGAGTGGCAGGATGAAGTGTTTATGCTTCATCCCAAAGACAGTGAGGTGTTTTAAAGTTTTATAACTGGGGGTGGACAGGGAAATTGGGGCTGTATTTCAGGATGATTAATCTGATAGCTGTGTGTGTAGGATGGATTGGAGTGGGTGAAGGCAGGAAGATCAATGGAGTGGTTTTGCCCAGTAGACCAGGCGAAGACTAATGAGGCTCTGAACTAGTGTGGGGGCCGAGGGGATAAGATGGAGGGAACAGATATTAAGAATCACTGCAGAAGCAATTGATTGAACGTGGGAGTTAAGGAAAAAGAGCTTTGAGCTATGGATGTCATTAATGGAAGCAGGGGAATGAGGAGGAGCTGGTTTGGGAGGGAGATAGTAAGTTTCGTTTTGGATAATGTTGAGTTGAAAGTGTCAGCAGGACATGCAGGTTGAGTGGTCAGAACAGAGGGTGGAGATGCCATTCCAGAGCCCAGAAGATAGTGTTAGAGGATGGAAAAAGAGGGGCAGGTCTACTCTGACACTGAACTCAGATGCTGATAGCAAGACAGGAAGAAAGAGAGTGGGTACAAAGTAGGAAACCAGATAAAGATTAAAGAGTTTCACCTTAAGAAACCCAGTGAACAAAGGACAAGCTAGTAGTGTTAGCGCTGATCAGAAAGAGAAATTGTGGAGGAGAGGTTGTCATGGGGAGGGAGAGCTGTAAAGAACACAAGGCCAAACAAAAACAGGTCAGCAGAGGGACTCCACAAAGTCGAAATATAGATGTGCGAAACAAAACCAGTTTGTAGTAAACATTGCAATAAAAATTTCATTACCTAGTAGCTCATCAGTGTTCCAGAGAGAAGTAAATAATGTTCTTTCAACGTGCTCTATAAACCTTCTTCCTCCCATTTCTCCACTCTAGAGACAATTTGGCTTTTCTTAAATCTGATTAGACTGAAATCCCCTGTTGACTCAGTTATGTCTTTGTTTTATCACGTATGTTTCCCCAAAGTTGGGGAAGCGCATTTTTTAAAGGAAAACACTCCTTTTCCGCTATCAAACCACCAGGTAGCTCATAGCAGGCTTTGTTCTCCCCTGGCACTCTTCCTCTCATCACTTTAGTTTTGTTCTTTTAGTTTGGAGTCCATTTGGGGAATGGACATATTACAAATGAGCTTCACGCTCATATTTCTTTTTCCATGCTTGCTTTTTTTCCCTCCCCTACTTTCTGAGTGACAATTGAGGTTTCTGGGACTGTAAAGAGTTAGAGGACTTCTGGGGTCCTGCTATTTACCATGCTTTACTCAGAAAGCTTACTCTTTTGTTTAGAGAGATAGCTAGTATCGTTTTAATCAATAGACGAAGCAGCAGAAATTGATGAGCTCTCTGGTCAATTACATCAGATCATGGTTTTCATGATTAAAGTCTTTTTTCAGTGGTTCTCACTATGACTCGTCAGATTTTTCAGTGATAAAAGTCTAAATAGCAAAACCAGAAATCATCAAACTACTCATCATCTGTTTGTATATACTCAGTGGATTGGGAAAGTATATGAGTGTGCATGCACACATACACACACACAAACACACGAGTGTGTGAGCATGCATGTATTCATGTGGTGTCAGTGGCAAAAGGTGTACAAACCTAGCCGGATAAGCCTTTTCAGCTTCCTTATTACTGAGAAGTGGCACAGTACAGAAAATTCACAGACCAAGTTGCTGCCTATTTATCTTTGCCCTACAAATGAGTCCTACAGAAATGAACTTGTTTAACATAAAGATCATCTCAGAAGCACCTCTACAGCAGTTCATAAAACATACCCTAGGCATTTTCCATTGCAAAGATGAAAGTAACATTATTTCCATTTTAAAATAATACCAAAATATTGAAAAGCCCCTTGGACAATGACCTTCCTTGAGGCTGTAATAACCAGCACAAGTTTTTCACATTTATAAGCCCAGATCTGGGCTGTCCAAGCTGTGGACTACACTGCCAAGACCCTTGGCAGAGACATGGGTATGTGTTCAGCTACCAGCTTTGTCGGAGATCTAGAAGGAAGTATCAGCAAATGGCTAAAATTTTACTTGTCGAGTTTCTGAGAGTCATCCCAGCAGTGCTGAGGTTGGAATCATGGGTCTGCAGAATGGTTAGTTACTCTCTCAGCCAAATTCACCAGCCCAGTCATGAAGGCAGAAGTCTCACCCCACTGTGGATCCTCTTCTCATAATTAAAACGCAGCACAATAAAATAAGATGTGCAATTCTTTTATACAGAGTTACATTTATGGAAGACTGAATATCCAATAGCATGACTAACTTTTCCCTAAACAGTTTGAATTTGCAGACGTTGCGCTGACTGAATGGCTGCATTGTTAGTTGAAATTTACACTTCTTATTTGTACCACTAAGGTGAGACTGAAGTTCTTGGTATAGAATACTGATACAGTACAGTACAGCAGAGCAATCATCAACATCTGCACCAGGTGGAATGAATACCGTGGTGGGGTGTTATGTCACTGAGTAGGACTAACCTCCTTCCTAGCCTTGGTCCCCATCTGCCTCCACACTCTTCCCCACGTTCTTGAAACCACTTAGGTGTATCTTATTGGACTTCCCCCATGGTCCAGTGGTTAAGAATCCACCCGCCAATGCAGGGGACACAGGTTCCATCTCCGGTCCAGGAATATTCCATATGCTGTGAGGCAGCTAAGCCCGCGTGCCCCAGCGACTGAAGCCTGTGCACCCTAGAACCCATGCTCTGCCACAAGAGAAGCCACTGCAACGGAAAGTCTGCACAACTCAACTAGAGTGTAGCCCTCGCCCACCACACCTAGAGAAAGCCTGTGCGCAGCAACCGAGACTCAGCACAGCCAAAAACAAAATAATAACTGATTAAAAAAATAGGACTCATTAAAGCAGAGCCATAGGCTGGGAGAGAGGCAAGGGGAAACCCAAGCAGGTAGGTAAATGATAGGGTTCAGGTAGGTAGATGTTGATACTGAAGCACTGGACCCAGACTGCTGGGTTTAGGGCTGAATGTGAATTTCACTGGATGCAACGCAGAGAGCTGGCGGCAGGAGGGACACAGCAGAGGAGCAGCCTCTGTGCAGAACGACACACAGATGTGGCCATGAACCTGAGGTCAGAGCGAGGAGGCTGGAGGGAGGAGAGGCAGCAGGCGTGTGGACTTCAGAGTCCAGTTTGACCCTGGGGGTGGCTGAGCGGGGCTGTCCTCCTCTTTCTTACTTCAGGACAGAGTCTCTTAGATGCCTCTGATCTCTTCCTGGACTTAACCTATGCTTTTGGTCCATAGTGGTGGTGTTAGAGGGGATTTAAAGCTCCTCTGGCAGAAATAATCTTTTCCTGACTGAAGACCTCACTTAAAACAGATCTCCTCCACTTTCCCAGTGTGAGACCTTGCCTGTGTAGCACCATTAGAGGTCTCCAGGCAACAGCTGCTGCTGACACAATGCTTAATCACTTCACGCCCAACAACGTGAGCTCTGGGGAAGTATTTAGAGACCAACACCGGCCAGATAATAATCAGGGGCTAGAGTGTCCCATCAATACACAAGTGCATAAATATTTATTCTTGGCAGAAATGCTTTGGATGGATGCTCACCTTTGGAAAGCATCTTTCCCAAATGCTGCCTTTTCTCAGTTCATTTAATTACTGTAGGGAGAATGTCTCATTTTTTCTTTAGCAATTGCTAAAGCTCTCTTTTTATCAGAGAAGTTATGAGCGAGGAAGGGCAGGAGAAAGAGAAGGTCAGCCAGAGGACTTTTCTTTGGTGTCCATCATAAAAGGATATGAAAACCCCACAGGAATCAAATAGAAATGCCTTTTTTATTCAGGATTCCACAGGTGACTTCTTACAAAACAGGTGAAATATAAAGCAGGCTAGCTCCTCCCAAAGGAGGCAACAACGTCACATGAAAAGAAAAGGGCAACTTGAGAGCAAACACATATGTGTAAATGGGATAATACCTTGAACATATTAAATAGTGTGTTTTTCTCTTCCTTGCTCTCACATGTCTTATTCCCAGGTAGCCAGCTGAAGGTACAGACTCAGAGAAAATGGCATGGAAAATTCTAGTTTGTGAAGAAGAAGGAGGGAGTGCAGGGGGAGTTCTGATTTGAAAAGAAGAGAATGTAGAAACCTTAATTCTTTCATCTCCCAGTTCATCATCAAAAGGAGAAGAGAATGGAAGTAAGACAAATTTCCCCTGACTTTTTCATTCTGCATTAAAAATCTAGCAGATACAAACACTGTGGAAAACAGTAAGGAGGTCTCTCAGAAAACTAGAATTACCAAATGATCCAGCAAGCCCACTCCTGACAAATCCAGGACAAAGCCATATCCAGACAAATCTATCATTAAAAAAGGTACATGCACTCCTTTGTTCATAGCCGCACTATGAACACAGTAGCCAAGACAAGGAAAAAACCTAAATGTCCATTGACAGATGAATGAATAAAGAAGAAGTGGTACATATATACAGTGCAGTACTATTCAGGAAGAATGAAAGAATGCAATTTGCAGCAACATGGATGCAACTAGAGATTAAGAGATTACTTATTAAGTGGAGTAAGTCAGAAACAGAGAAATCCCATATGATGTCACTTACATGAGGAATCTAAATATGACACAAATGAACCCATCTATTGTAGGGACACAGAATCATGGACATAGAGATGAGACTGGTGATTGCCAGTCTCAACCTGGAGGGAGCTGGGGGAGGGACGGAAGGGGAGGCTGAGGTGAGCAGATGTAAGCTTTTATATGTGTGCGTGTGTGTTAAGTCGCTTCAGTGTGTCCTACTCTTTGCAAACCTACGGACTGTAGCCCACCAGGCTTCTGTATCCATGGGATTCTCCAGGTAAGAATACTGCCCAGGGATTGAACCTGTGTCTCTTACGTCTCCTGCATTGGCTGATGGGTTTTTTACCACTAGCCTGGATGAAACCATCCTTATGGCAGAAAATGAAGAAGAACTGAAAAGCCTCTTGATGAAAGTGAAAGAGATATATATATATATATATATATATAAAACAATCACTGCTGTACATCAGTAATTAACACTGTAAATCAACTATATCTCAATAAAAGAAAAACTAAAAAAAAAAACAAAAACTAACACTGATGTATTAGGTGAGTTAGGTAAGATCTAAAAGTTGAGGTACTTTTTGACTTACTTTTCCATCACAGGGTCTGAGAAGAGACCAATTGTCACAGTAACTCCTCCCATGCCAAGCTGTGGTGGCCATCTCAGAATAAAATCCTTGGTGGACAGTGTTTATGCAAAGGGAGGACTCCGTCTCTGCAGTATGGAAGGTATCAAGACATTCTCACACATTCTGCAGGGATGTAGGATGCTGGCCCTTGCTGGGGAGTGAACCAGGAGGGATGTCACAGAGTGTAAAGTGAGCCTAACAGTTGACTACTGGTGAGAAGACCATTCTGCTTGGCATCAGAAGAGAGCTACAGTGAGATCTCAGGGGTTACACAACACCAGCAAATGCCAAGGAGCGGCCAGTTTAGCAGGAGCGATCAGAGGACTCCCACAGACTTTATCATTTGACGCCTGCAGGGTGATTCGTAACCAGGCTGCCAAAGACCACTATCCCAGTCATCCGCTGCGTCAGAGAACACAAGGGTTTATGTGTGGGAAAATGGTACTTCCTCTCCCTGCCTCTAGGAGGCTACGTGAGCCCTCCTTCCCCATCCCAACAATCAGCAGCCATCTTGGAGAGAAGCAAGGGGGCAGGAAGGAAATATGCAAGGGGAAGGAATTTTATCTGCCCAAGTTAGGATCATGTGAAGAGACTGTTTATCAGATTGGGTCAAATTTAATAGGCAAAATTGATTTTGTTTCTCCTCTACCATCCAATAAGTTAAGGGCCTGTGAGGAAGATAACTGGGAAATGCAGAAGCTCAGTGTCTTTATACATCTGAATGTGTTATTAATTTTTACTTCACTATGTCAATCATGTTTTCTATTCATTTTTCCATTTTATTTTATCATCTAAATGTTAAGAACTTTAGTATATCTCCTAGGAAGTCATCTGGGTAAGAAAAATTGCAAAAGTAAACTGGAGACTGTGAGCTACAAAGAAGTGTAAGACAAGTCTTCTGAAAGTGAGAAAGATGTTTCAACGTTAAACCTGGAAATGAAGTTTAAAAATCTTACGCTTGCATTATGTATACATATACAGAGAGGTATGTATACAAAATAAGTAAGAATGTGTGTCTAATATTTGTGAGTTTTCCCTGATAGAAAAATTAAGGAAGTTAAAAATCATGCAATAAGTTACTCAAGTGCTAAGTTGCTCCAGTCTTGTCTGACTCTTTGTGACTCCATGGATTGTAGCCTGCCAGGCTCCTCTGTCGTTGGTATTTTCCAGGCAAGAATCGTGGAGTGGATTGCCATGCCCTCCTCTAGGGGATCTTCCCAACCCAGAGATCGAACCTGCATCTCTCAACATCTCCTGCATTGGCAGGTGGGTTCTTTACCACTAGCACCACCTGGGAAGCCCAATAAATTACTTATTTGGAACATAAAAAGGAAGAATATGATTCATTTAATACAAAATATTTATTTCCTTTTAGGTAAATAAGGGCTTCCCTGATGGCTCAGATAGTAAAGAATCCACTTACAATGCAGGAGACCTGGATTCAATCCCTGGGTTGGGAAGATCCTCTGAAGTATTCTTGCCTGGAGAATCTCCATGGACAGAGGAGCACTGGGGGCTACAGTCCAACAGATCTCAAAGAGTTGGACACAACTGAATGACTAAGCATAGCACATGGTAAATAAATGAAAGGACCCTGAATTATTAGCTTGGTGCATAGCTTGTCCTGAGCTAAGATCTAGAGTTTTCTGCTGGCAGGAGCCACAGGAGCACCAGCCAGAGTGGAAATGCCCTGACCTGGACACCTTCTGTACTAACTGCTCTTCTCTCATTCCAGTTGTTTGAAATCCTCTTCCTAGATTTACACTGTCACCATGAGAGCAACTGATTTCCCCACGTTCTCACTCTCTGGCTACAATTGGATGGTCTATGTTGGACAAACTGTACAGGCTGGAATGGCTGGTTCCTTCTCCAGGAATGCTGAAACCAAGATGGAAGAGACAGAGCTCAGTCTCCTCTATGGCTAATCCAAGCCTTAAGAAGCAGGTTAGCAGATGAACCTGTGTGTGCACACAGAATCAGAGGCAGAGGTTGAAGAAGATGTCCTGTGGAATATAAAACTCCCAAGTATATACAGGGCTAGGGCTGGCAGAGGCTGGTCTGACTGGCCCTCAGCAAAACTGACAAAACTGGGAAGCTTGCTACTGATGGATCCCATTGCCCCATCTGTCGCTGCTACCATACTTTCCTCAGCACTTCATCTGGGTACCATGTTTGCTCTTAATTGATGTTTCACCTCTCTGCTTTTACTTATTAATTCATATGCTAGTGAAACACATAATACAGAATACAGGAAGGTTTTACCTTGGGTATAGGAGGAACCATCTTCTTTCTAATTCTCATAGACCCATGGACGTCAAACTTGC
The DNA here is from genome assembly GCA_006410675.1 of Oreotragus oreotragus. NCBI lineage: Eukaryota > Metazoa > Chordata > Mammalia > Artiodactyla > Bovidae > Oreotragus > Oreotragus oreotragus. The sequence continues at coordinate 54,210 of SJYX01015594.1, forward strand.
ACCCTCACACTGAGTGGAACAGCAATCCAGGGGAAGAGACACCAGCCCAAACAAGACTAGGAAGTGGGTGCAAGAAGGTGAGCCCTTTCTTTCTCTGTCCGACTGCTCAGGGGTCCTGAGGAATAAGCAAGCTAGTTAGAGAGCTCTGTGGTTTTAGGAATTAGTCTACCGAGTCTCCCTACACCATCCACTGATTGCTGATTTGCTATCTTCTCTTTCTGAAAACTTATTCAGAGATTTCTAGTCACAAGATAAGAAGTGGTGGAAATAGCTCCTTTCCTGAAGTCAGGGACTGGGTGACCCAGATGCTTCTTGCTGTGGGCTTCTGTGAGTTTTGTGTGTTAGTTGCTCAGCTGTGTCCGACTCTTTGTGACTGCATGGACTGTAGCCCACCAGGCTCCTCTGTCCATGGAATTCTCCAGGCAAGAGTACTGGAGTGGGCAGCCATTTCCTCCACCAGGGTGTCTTCCTGACCCAGAGATCAAACCTGCGTCTCTTTTGTCTCCTGCTTTGGTAGGCAGGTTCCTCACTGCTAGTGGCACCTGGGAAACCACCCAGCATTTTCTGGTAACAGAATGATGCTTTCCTCTTGAAGAACCACTCTGATCCCACTCTCCCTGTGTATTTCAATGCAGCTGACTCCCACTGGATCAGGGAGAACATGTGACACAGACCAGACCAATCAGAACATCCAGTCTTCTGGCCAGAGTGATTGATGGAAGACTGGTCACATGACCCACCAGTGTCAGTGAGATCCAATGGGGCTTGTTCTAGGACTTCTGGGAAAAGACACATACTTTTTCTTTTTTCCTTCTGGAACTTCTGGCAATGAAGAAGAAGCTGGCCTAGAGTTTCAGGGATTACACTGTGGAGGCTGAAGCTAATTCCCAATGATCTGGAAAGGCAAAGTTGAGAGATAAAGAGAAGCCAATGCTTGATAGCATCTTTTGAGCTCTTGTATCCAGTTTTTCCTGCAAACCTGCTCTGCTGGATTTTAACCATATAAATCAACAGATGATTTTCATGCTGGAGTCACTTTAAAAAAAAAAATTAAATTATTTATTTTTGGCTGCCCTAGGTCTTTGTTGCTTTTTCACCAGGGCTTTCTCTAGTTGCAGAGAGGAGGGGCTTCTCTCATTAGGGAGCACAGGCTGCAGGTGCACAGGCTTCAGTAGCTGTGGTTGGTAGGCTCTAGAACTCAGGCTCAGTAGTTGTTCTGAGGCATGTGGAATCTTCCCAGACTAGGAATCGAACCCGTGTCCCTTGCATTGGCAGGTGGAGTCTTACCTACTCTGCCACCACGGAAGCCCCGTTTTTACTTTAAGAAAAATCTCTTTAAAAGAGTTCTATCAGTTCATCATCTTACTGTAACACTGAGAAAATCTGCCATCTCTGCAGGGCTCAATGTCTTCATTCCTTCATTCGATATATAAAACTTTAGTACCAACTAACAAACATGACTCTCTCACTATGCTCAGAACTTTGGTAAACTGAAGAGGACAGCATGCACGAGTCCCAGCCCACAGTCTAAGTTTCAGTCCTCAGGTGTCTCACTGATCTGGGTCACGCGCCAATCCTTGGATCACTCACCATGGCCGGGAGAATGTGGCGCTCTAATTGACCAAGTCAGATTGTGTGATTTCTACGGGCCTTTCTGTTCTACCCTTTTAAGAGTGTAAATAGATTGGCTTTCAAGTTTAACAAGAATCCATTTTAACAGCACAAGGGAGGTTTTTAGAGTCTAAAGTGGTCATGAACACACATTTGACATCCTGAAAATGCAGGTGCCGATGGGCAAGGTCTTAATCTGATGAAGCTTTTCACTCTTTTGTTGACACTTAGGAAATGTTAAGTAGTCATTTTGTAAGTTTGGGTGGCTACATATGGGCAGTGTAGTAATTGCATTGATGACTGTCTCCTGTTCCTCATTTCTTCTATAGAAGAAAAAAAGAAATTATGCAATGTCCTAGTCAAACCAAATGTCCTTTTCAAAAATAATATTTTAATGATCGGAGGGAGAGAAGTGAGGGGCTTCTTAATGGAAAGTAATTTTAGGTGACTAATTTCACCAGCTACTGGAATATTCCAAATTGACTACAGTGGAGAAGAGGAGAACAACTCCATAAAAACTTACCTACTGTTTCTAAGCAGATCAGAAATACCTTGGACCTTATAAGACTTCGAACAGATTTATTTTTCATATAAGAAGTAAAAAAAAAAATGTTGAAAGTCATTCCTAATGAAAATCAATCTTTTTGTTCTATTATGCATTGATGAAAGAAGTTTCATGATCATTAGAACGATTGAAGTCTGAATTCTTTTTAATGAATATTGCATTTCTACCCATTAACAGGAGGCACTGCAGCCGGCCAGACTTGAACCCGGTTTTCATTCCCTGTGGTGTTTCCATCAGGGGTTCTAGGAGTCAGCTCCTCAGAGCCTGCCTGCAGTGTTGCATGGGGAGGAGATTTCACTAGCAAAATCTAATGTCAGGCCAAATAAAAGCAAGAAAGGGCTTCAGATCCAAATAGACTTGCTAAAAGTGAGCAAATGCGGCGATTATTTCCAAACGAGGATGATCATGGCTTTAAATAATTGGAAGGAGTCATACTGTGGTGGTATTCTCTCCCACCTCATCTGTTCTGCACAGGCAGCATTTGCGGATTTAATTATTGTTTTTATTTTCTCAATCACTTTCCGACTCACTGTTTGCCCTGTCTTAATGAACCACTCTGTTTTCTTATCAGCTGCCCTTGACGCCTCCTCTACTTTTCAACTCTCACCTTCTACTCTATCTCCATGACATGTCTGACTTATTCCCAAATATCTCTTGAGTCCTTCCTTTCTTGCTATCCATTTTGATACTTTCTTGGCTCAGGGAAATAGCCATAGAATACTTTCCTAGTTTTGTATATTGTTTGAGTGTTTTTTTTTTTTAACCTTTTTATTACAGAGCAATGTAAATGCATTGTTAAAATACATACAAGAAAAACACACACAATAATAGAAAACTATAAAGAACAGCTATAACCCATCTACATTTCAGATTCCTCTTTAAAAAGGATTAGAAATCAGATTATAACACAAACACAATTTCTTAAAGTTATATAAACTATTGCAAAAGTAACTCACAGTTTTCCAAAATTTAAAATACAGAGGTATTTATTTTTAACCAAAGAGTTATTTCAGTAATTATCAAGTACTACCTTTCAGAATCTTCAGCACATAGCAAGCTCTAGGAGAGTACTTGTTCAACTGAAATTCAGATGATGGAAAAGTTATCACTTGAATATGAAATAATATTCTTACGGGGTCTTAGGGGTCAGTGGACCCTGATTTAGGGTTAGGGACTACTTCTAACATTTGTGGGCACCTGGAGAAGGGTACAATGAAGGCCTGGAAAACATAAGTTGGAACTTTTTAGTTTTAAATTAAATGAACAAACTTCAAATTTTTCTTATCTTGGTAAGTACACCTTCATCATAACTTTCAAGGCCAGAGTGGATTTAGAATTCTCAGATTCTTCAGGCTTCCACTCTGGAATTTGATGGTGCTGGGGAAACCATGAATCATTTGGCCTTATCTCCCCATTGTGGCTGTGTCCTGAGTTCCGAGGCACCTTGGTTGCCTAGAGTTGAGTGCACTGGCAGTGCGGTCTGGCCATGGGCAGAGAGACCCCAAGAAGCTTACATACACCCTGGAGGTGGGTTTTTTCTTCAGCTGTGGTGTGGTTTGCACATATAATTAAATTTATTAATCACGCCTTCCTTTCCCAAACTAACACATCTTGACTTTTATTTGCTTCTACATAATTCTTTCACATTCAGTTTCTTCATTTACTCCAGGGAGAAAATTTTCACGCTCAACTGTTTCCAGTGTCTGTATTGCAGGATAAAGCTGGAATTAATCAGTGGCTCAGACGTCCTCTTAGGAGATCTATATCTGTTAATGACTGCTGAGAAACAGTCCCCTCCAAAATCGAGTAGCTGAAACAATGCCTTTTTTTTTTTTTTTTTTCAATTATTCTGTTGACTGGTGGTACATTTCTACCGCTTGTTTTGCCTGAGCCAGTTCACAAGTTTGCATTCAATTGCAGAGCAGGCTGGCCTGGAAGATCCACTATGGCCACACTCACATGCCTGGCTATTGGTGCTGGTTGCAGACAAAAATGCCCAGTTCTTCTCCATGTGGCCTCTTAGCTTCTGCTAAGCTAAACCAGCTTCCTTTCATGGCTGGTCAGGGTCCTGTTTCAAGAGGCAAAAGCAGAAGCTGTGAAGTCTCCTAAAGCCTAAGCTCTAGAATCTCTATAATGTCACTCCTGTCGCATTCTATTTATTGGTCAAAGCAGGGCACGAGCCAGCCCATAGTTAAGGGTGGAGAATATATTCTGCATTTTGATAGGCGTAGTCGTAAGATACTGTGGCAATGTTTCTCCAGCCTGCCATAGGATCTTAGTTTTTTTCTTAGCTTACCTGTAGAAGACATTATTTAAAAGTATAATTTATATGGTTTCAGCAAGTCACCTTTCCATCATCCTATATTTCTACCTTCCTAAATGTAATGTAACTCATTTCAGGAGTCAGTGGTGGATTATAATAGCAAAATTATGATTCAATGATTACAAAATAATATGGAATTTTAAGTTTCTAAGATTTTTAAACATTGGAATTCACCTATAAATATATGGACTTCCCAGGTTGTGCTAGTGATAAAGAATCTGCCTGCCATTGCAGGAGACACAAGATATGTGAGTTTGGTCCCTGGGTCAGGAAGATCTCCTGGAGAAGGAAATGGCAACGCACTCCAGTATTCTTGCCTGAAAAATTCCATGGACAGAGGAGCCTGGTAGATTATAGCCCTTGGGGTCACAAAGAGGCAGATATGACTAAGCACAGCACAGCTATGTTTTGAACATTTAAATAAAATCATAATGGTAGAAAAGTATTTGTGGCAGCAAGACATTTATACATAAAACATCTAGAGAATACACTGACACGAAAATATTTTATTTCAAATGATTTCTTGGTTAAAAGAAGACTCAGGAAAAGACAGGAATCAATTCTCTAGAGAAGAAATAGTGAAATTGAAAACATGCTCAATATTACTAGTAATAAAATAAATTAAAATTATAAAACAAGATCAATTTTTTTCACTGATTGATGTGGCAAAATTAAATATATAAAAACGCCTTCTATTGGTGAATTTATACTGAAATGGGCATTCTTGCGTATTTTATGGAGGAGAATTTGGTATATGTACTAAGAACTTTAAAATGTGTTCAGACCTTATAATCTAGTAACTCTAGGAATTTATAATACAATTATAGGATAAATATAAAAATTTTGATACATGATAATATCTGGAGGAGAAAAAATAAATAATTTATACACTTCAAATAAATTATGACATATTCTGTTGACCAAATGCTACAAGTCATAAAAAATTCTGCCACAGGAAAACTTATAATACCATACAAAAATGGTCTTTGATGTAATGTTAACCGAAAGTGTAATTTGCAAGAGTATCTGCATATTTTATTTCCTATTTTTGTGTACATATTAGTTGATCCTCAATTTCCTGCCTCTTGTCAGATTGGTTTTCCACTCTCACGTCTGCCTCGCTGTGTGCCCTGAAGGGTTGGCTGACTTCTGTAAACTGTATTTTGGGTGTTTCTTCATCAGTGACCTTCCAATTGGTTGTGACCAGTGGAAGGTATGGGATTAAGATTGGATGGTTGGAGAAGAAAGTGCTCTGACGTTTGATTTCTTTCTCCTTTGGCATCTCCTGTGACTCTCTGACTACAGCTCCTGCCGAGTAGCTGTATTCTCTTCCTTTGGCCTTTGGCTAAACGGATGCAACAGCTTGCCATTTTTTGCTATGTTTGGTGTGCCTCACCTTCCCTGGCCACACTTCTGAAAGCAGTCCCTTCATGAAGTCTCTTTGTTTGAACCATCTTTATTTGAATTCAATTTTCTACCAAGTTTGTGACTAATGCAACATTCATATATAATCAATATATAAAGGTAAAGAATACATGAACAGTAGTTTTTGGTTTTTCTTTTCTGGATGACAGTATTTATGGTTGCTTCTTAGTTCCTTCTATATATATTTTTGTACTTTCACATTTTTATTTTACACAAGAATACAGTATAATGCATTATAAAAAAGAAAACAAGATAAAGATTTTTATAAACTGACTCTTTGAGATTGAGCTAATGTGCATTTTAGTATTGTTTACACCACAACTAACACTTTGTAGATGGTGCTGTAGTTGAAAACACAGATTATCCTCTTTTCTTTCTATCTCTATGAAGTGAGTGGGTTACCACTGCTGTCCTGATTTTACCTGTTAGGAAACCAGAGCTTAGAGACTCAAAGTGATTTACCCAAACACTATAGCTGGTTAAAGGCATTGGAAGTAGATCTTTCAACTCATATTCAGCTCTTTTCTGCAATGTGGAGGTTGTGGAGGCTAAAGCTCTGGACTGTTCCATTACTATAAAAAGCTGATGATGACTGGTCTTTAAGATTTTACTTAGAAAGTAATCATGTATATTTAAATTAGGTCATTTTTTCCCCATCATAGAAACAAACATCCTTATTTGGAAAATGCAAACTATAGCAATGGCATTAAAAAGTCTGTTCCTAATGACACTATTAGAATATGCTTATATTTATTTCTTTTTGTATTTTGAAAGAGATAGCTCTTATTTAATACCGTCATATATCTAATCAAGAATAAAATCTACCAAATCACCACAAAAAGATTGTCCATTTCTTAATGTTCCGTGTGTGTGTGTGTGTGTGTGTTTAGTTGCTCAGTTGCATCTGACTCTTTGCAGCCTCAAGGACTGTAGCCCGCCAGGCTCCTCTGTCCGTGGGCTTCTCCAGGCAAGAGTACTGGAGTAGGTTGCCATTTCTTTCTCCAGGGGATTTTCCTCACCCAGGGCCTGAACCAGCGTCTCCTGCATTGCAGGCACCAGGGAAGCCTTTATGTTCCTTACCTAAATCCCTTTTCTGACTCTCCTTCAATGTTTCCCACAAAGTATTTTATTTTTTTGTCACCGCCTATCTTTGATTTCATTTTCCCCATTCATCTTCCATCTAAATGAGCGGTTATGTCAGTGTCTACATTGAAGGGATATAGTAATGAAAAAGGGAGTCCAGGGTCTTCCCTGGTGATCCAGTGGTTGAGAGTCCACCTGCCCATGCAGGGGACATGGCTTCTATCCCTGGCCCGTGCAGGCCCCACGTGCTGCGGGGCAGTCAAGCTCGCAAGCCCTAGCACTGGTGCTCCTCTGTAAGAGTGGCCCTGCCAGACACAACTGGAGGAAGCCTGCTTGCAGCAGTGACCACCCAGCACAGCCAAACATAAATACAAATTTAAAATAAAGGAAGTCTAACTGAGATTATCCTAATAAACCAATAGCCCAATAACACTCCCTCCACCCCATCAAGAAAAATGGCTCATGTCCCAAACTACCTTTCCAAGGCTGTAGAGGCCCTTCTGATCCATTTTTGGTATTAGCAATTCAAATCATTGTTTCATGTGCCCAAACTCCAGGGCCTTTGTGCATGGAAAATTCCCATTAAATTCAATGGCACTATATATAAAAATATACAGTGTCTGACATTTACTTGTGATGTGACAGCAGTGTCATGTCTGCAGCTTTATTTCAGTTGCTGAAATTGCTTTTTATCTTTCAATTTCTCGATCCTTTTACTGCTGTTCACTAGCCACCATTGTGGCTTTACTTGAAAAATGTTCACGTTGCACTTTTGAAAGTAGATGTAGTTCTTCATGGTTGAGCACACACTGCTTCTAAGACTAGTGGGCTTCAGGGTGGGGTAGTCCTGCTTTTGCTTCCTTCTCTGTGCTGCTTCACTGCCTCTTCCTATTCCACAAATAGTTCTTGCTATTTGCTTTGAGATAGGCCAATTCTGATAAAAAGTTCTTCTGAAATCCTATTCATCCCATTCATTCAATACCATTTCACCTCAAATATTCAAAACCCTTTCCCTCTGGAAAATAAATAACCATTTCCTTAAGAGTTGTAATTGGTTTCTCGTGAAATATCATTTAGATTAGAGAATATTCTGACCTGAGTCACTTGAATCTTACACCCTAATGGTTCAGTCACTGACATTGCTCTTCTGTGCACCTAAGCTCCCTGTCAGGGCTTCCCAGATGAGTCAGTGGTAAAGGATCTGTCTGCCAATGCAGGAGATGAAGCTTCAATCCCTGGGTCGGGAAGATCCTCTGGAGAAGGAAATGGGAACCCACTCCAGTATTCTTGCCTGGGAAATCCCATGCATGGGCAGAGTAGCCTGGTGGGCTACAGTCCATGGGGTCACAATGAGTTGGACACAACTTGGCTACTAGACAACAACAAGAAACTCCCCGTCAGCCCTCCGTGGACAGCAGGACGGTGTGTGGGATCTGAAAATCTGCTCAGATGGTCTGTACTCTCAGCATGTTTATGAATTCAGGTACATGGCACAGGGCAACAGATTCTTCTTGCCACCAGGGAACAAGAAGAGGGCAACATAAAGTGAAAGAGAAAGTGTTAATTATTCAGTTGTGTCTGACTCTGTGACCACATGGACTGTAGCCCATCAGGCTCCTCTGTCCATGGAATTCTCCAGGCAAGAATACTGGAGTGGGTAGCTACTCCCTCCTCCAGGGAATCTTTCTGACCCACGGATCAAATTTGGGTCTCCTGCATTGCAGGCAGATTCTTTACCATCTGAGCCATAACACTTGGTTAACTGGAAATTTTTTTTTTCCCTGACAGGAGGTGGAAGACTTCTAAAAGTACAACATGAAGCAGGCATGCTGAGAGCCAGCACGGGAGATCCCACCCATGACAAGGTCATGCAGGACTCGAGGGAATCCCTGGGCCATCCGATCCATGACAAGGTCATGCGGAAGAGTCCTGATGAGCAAGGCCTCAGGACTCGACAGACCCCCTGGATCTGCTCGAGCATCTACCCTCAAACCAGAATCTGTCTGTCTTACTATTTTATGTCTTTCATCAGCTCTTCTGACATTAGCAGGGGGCCACCCCGACCACATTTCTCTGGAAAGAGTTAACTTAGGGCTCTAGTTGATAAATCTCGGGGGCATGAAAGGAGTGTTTCAAACCCCCTGTTAGCATTCTAGCTTACTTGGCAACTTTATCCAGATTCTTGCAACATTGTTGAGCCTGTGCAATGCTTGCTGCCAAGTTCTTACATCCCTTATCCATTGTGTTCCTGGGAGTGCATATAGTCAGGATGTAGAAGAAACAAGTAATAGCCTTAGCATTAGCAACATTAGACTTTGAGTTAATAAGTTCTTTCTTTGCTGTAACCTGCTGAATCTTTGCTCCATAAAAATGTAACTCTGTACTTTAAGGATGACGCAGGCTAAGAATTTAAGAAGAAACACTTTAAGGGAAAATCATTGTTCTGGCATTCTGGCTGACCAACCTTTTTCAAAAGGAGGTCATGGAATATCAACAGGCCTCCGGAACAGAAGATGATGTACAAGGAATAAGACTTTTGCAGGAAGGAATCTGATATTGATAAAAGTTATTACTGATGGAATGTTGAGTTGACTCTGCATTTTTCACCTTGCTGTCTGTATAACTCAGGGTATAAAAGCCCTGAGAATAATAGAGTAAATGGGCCTCGCTCACCGAAGAAGCTTGGTCACCCCGTGTCCTCTTTCCTTATATCTTTACCTATCTTTCTTCATTCGCCGACGTCGTCCATCCTGAGGATATCCCTGGACTCTGCTGAGGCTGGACCTCAGCACAGGCAGATGTCAACTGTGGGAGGAAGGTAGAGTACTTCCTGGGGAGGTACCTTAACTCTACCATACCTTCTCAGAATGAAGCACATGTAAGCTTGTGTGTGTTTAAGTGGTTATGAGTTTATGCAATGGAGAATTTGAAATCTGCTTCTGAGTGATTAGGTTTACCTAAGTTGGAGAGCACAGTATTTAGCCCCAAGGCCTTCCCCTTGACTTTACAGACAATGGTTTCATTATGAGCAACATGAAACGATAGAAGAACACTGGAATTGGATCCACTGCATCTGAGCTCTGGAGTGGACATGTGGATTTGGGAAAGCATTAACCTGTTTGTTCTTACTGTACTCATCTGTAAAATGAGAATAACTGCTTTGAACCACCTACCTCAGATGGATATTATATTTTAAATGTGCTTAGAAAATCACCACATGCCATCAAATGCAAAGGATTCTTACCTCAGTGGGTATCGATGTCATAGATATTGTTGTCACTAATACATTGATGATCTTCAAATCTTTGTGGCTAACTCATTCTCCCTGCTGAGCTCTAGCCCATACTTTAAATTATCTGTTCAACATCACCTTGAATGATAGTAACTAAAAGCACTTTCAATTTGATATGTCTCAAACAATGTGCATTTTCTTTTTTATTTTTGTCTTTGGTTTCCTTTAGTTTAATTTTTTAAATTATTTTTTATTGGAGTATCATTGCTTTACAATGTTGTATTAGTTTCTACAGTACAACAAAGTGAATCAGCCATATGTGTACATATATCCCCTCTTTTCTGGATTTCCTTCCCATTTAGGTCACTCCAGAGCACGGAGTAGAGTTCTCTGAGTTATACAGTAGACTTTCATTGAAAGTGAAAGTTGCTCAGACATGTCCAGCTCTTTCCAACCCCATGGACCGACTATACAGTCCATGGATAGTCAGTCCATGGAATTCTCCAGGCCAGAATACTGGAGTGGGTAGCCTTTCCCTTCTCCGAGGGATCTTTCCAACCCAAGGAATGAACCCCAGTCTCCTGCATTGCAGGTGGATTCTTTACTAGTGGAGCCATCAGGGAAGAGTTCTCTGAGCTATACTGTAGGTTCTCAGTAGTTATCTGTTTCATACATAATATCAATAGTTTATATGTATCAATCCCAATCTCCCAATTCATCCTACCTCTATTTTACCTGCTGGGTGTCCATATGTTTTAGCAATCTCACTACTGGACATATACCCAGAGAAAATCATATTTCAAGACACATGCACCCCAGTGTTCATTGCAGCACCATTTACAATAGTCAGAACATGGAAGTAACCTAAATGTCCACCAACAGAGGAATGAATAAAGAAGATGTCATACATATATCCAATGGAATATTACTCAGCCATAAAAACGAATGAAGTTGGGTCATTTGTAGAGATGTGGATGGACCTAGAGACTGTCACACAGAGTAAAATAAGTCAGAAAGAGAAACACAAATATTGTATATTAACAAATATATGTGGAATCCAGAAAAATGGTACAGATGATCTTATTTGCAAAATAGAAAGAGAGACACATG
>SJYX01015595.1:0-17700 GCA_006410675.1 Oreotragus oreotragus
CAGGCTCTTCTGTCCATGGGATTTCCCAGGCAAGAATACTGGAGTGGGTTGCCATTTCCTTCTCCAATGGATCATCCCACCCAGGGATCAAACCCGGGTCTCCCACATTGGAGGCAGACTCTTTACCATCTGAGTCACCAGGGAATCCAGATATTAGAACGAGAGATGCTCCTGCTGCTTCTGGCATTTAGAAGATTGTAAAGATTTGGGGAGCTTTGGGCCAGGAACTGGGAGCAGAAACTCTGCAGTTGGCCTGGGGTATCTGCAGACTCAACAACTCTCACACAGGGAGGGCTGACTGTACTGTACCATCTTGGATAAGCAAATTGAACATCCAGATTTTTGGTATCTGAGCAGAGTGCTGGAACTAAATCTCCCACAGATAGTGAGGGATAGCTGTATATATTTTCTGTCATTTCACAGACATACTTTTATTTTGCTTTTTAGGAAAGTTGAAAACTTGCTTATCCTACCACAATGAGGGATACGTGTCATTACACATTTATCCAAAGTCAAGAATGAACTGTAATGGAAACTGTGGATTTGAGGTGGTTATGGTGTGTCAGTGTAGGCTCCTCCGTTGTATGATATGCGCCAGTCTGATGGGGTGTGTTGATGATGGGGGACACTGCATGTGTGAGGGCGGGGGATATGTAGGAAGTCTTCATATCTTCTCCTCAGCTTAGCTGTAAATGTAAAACCGCTCTAAAAAGTTAAATCTTACTTGAGAAAAAAAATTAATTTGTCCAGAGTATAAAGACCACAACTATTAAACGTGTTCTTTGTAACTGAAGAATTGTGCAAGCCTTACTTTCCTTTGCTCTAGCTGCATTCATCCTCTGAGTCTCTCCTCAGACCTGACTGTCAAGGGCAGATTTCCTCCTCCATTCATCGACCACGTTCTCATTCAAGCAGTATTCACATGGCTGGCGCTGAGCTGGGCACCTGTCAGATTTCCTCCTCCATTCATCGACCACGTTCTCATTCAAGCAGTAGTCACATGGCTGGCGCTGAGCTGGGCACTTGTCAGATTTCCTCCTCCATTCATCGACCACGTTCTCATTCAAGCAGTAGTCACATGGCTGGCGCTGAGCTGGGCACCTGTATGCACAACACAGTGGTGGTCCCTGCCCTTATTGAGCTTACAGTCCTCTTCTTTGGGAGCCATGCCCAACCCCTCAGGTTCCCTCCCAGCTCTTCCTGTTCTTGCCTAGAATCTATATTGATCTGGTCATTTGTTTGAATGGGAAGATTCTGAGGATTTATTTTTGTAAGCATCACCTTTTCTTTTTTGAAAGAATCTTTCCTGGCTGGCTCGGTGGGACAAGTGCACTGTTGGGCTTCCCTTGTGGCTCAGCTGGTAAAGAATCTGCCTGCAATGCGGGAGACCTGGGTTTGATCTCTTGGTTGGGAAGATCCCCTGGAGAGGGGAAAGGCTACCCACTCCAGTATTCTGGCCTGGAGAATCCCACGGACTGTATAGTCCATGGGGTCACAAAGAGTTGGACATGACTGAGTGACTTTCACTTTCTTATGTGTGTATGAAAAGTATGTTACATAATACCAAAAAAAGTCCCTTTTCATCTTCTACCATTCAGGGATGACTATCATGTATCCTTTGAGGATTGTTTGCTTTTGCTGCTGTTGTTAGGATTTGGGGTTTTATTTGTGGGGAGGAGGTCTCTATTGTGTTATATGCACTATAAAAGTTTCAGTAAAAAACCTTTTATTTGTGGAAAGTTACTTCCTTGGTTTTGAAACAAGGTGAATCATTGGGGATCCTAGTGGAGAAAATATAATGAAAAGTGTAATTTAAAAATTCCTCTGAAGTGTTTTTTTCCATTTCTGTATGTGGCAGAGGAAGGAATCCTTTGAACTTTGATTAAATTCAGATCAGGTAGTTTCTTTGATCTTGTTCAAGATATTTATGTTATATTATAAGTGACTTTAACAACGTATTATATTACCTTTCCTATAATCTTGGCCTTCAGTCCAGGATGGCATTAACTGCCTCTAGGTTTTAGAAATACAGGATTTCCCGTTTTGATAGAAAAATGGGATATTGAAAACATCTGTCGTAGTGTTACATCTGCTGTAGTGTTCTGAAGCTATAAATTTGAGTTGTGAACAGGCTAATAAACAGATATGACAAAAGATCAGAATCAGATTAATGCATGACTTTTAAAAATCCCCACTGAATATTGAACTTTTTGCTTCTGAAAATTAAAACCTCTGCCTAGCAAGTGTTTGTTTGAAAACCATGGGCTAATTTTCTACATCTAAAATCATTCTAACATTTTCTCTAGAGCACAACATGATGAAAGGCAGGGCTGTCCTGGACACCAGCCAGAGAATTTCGTCTCTAAGGAATCCAAAGCCCTTGATATAAGGCAGCTCCATCCTTGTGAAATGGGAGGGTTACAACATTCAGAATTCCTGTTGTGATTAGCTCAGCTCTTGTTCTGTTGCAGTTCAAAATACTTTATTTGCAACTGTGATTCGTTGATAACTGGAATGCTGCTGCTGCTGCTGCTGCTGCTAAGTCGCTTCAGTCATGTCCGACTCTGTGCGACCCCATAGACGGCAGCCTACCAGGCTCCCCCCGTCCCTGGGATTCTCCAGGCAAGAACACTGGAGTGGGTTGCCATTTCCTTCTCCAATGCATGAAAAGGAAAAGTGAAAGTGAAGTCGCTCAGTCGTGTCTGACTCTTAGCAACCTCATGGACTGCAGCCTTCCAGGCTCCTGCGTCCATGAGATTTTCCAGGCAAGAGTACTGGAGTGGGGTGCCATTGCTTTCTCCGGATAACTGGGGTGGTGGGGACCAAATACGAATAAGAGGTTCTTTAAGTGGGCCTTGGCCGCAACGAAGCCATTTCTGTATCTGTGAGATTCTCACTTGGTAAACTGGCAGCCTTAATGCTTGAAAAACGTTATCCATGAAGAAAAGCAGGGTGGGAGGTGGGAGGGGGGTTCATGTTTGGGAGTTCGTGTAAAAAAAATAAATACCAAAAAAAAAAAAGCAATCTCAGTGAAGTAAAAATAATGGATGTTTACATTTGTTGGGAGACTTCCCTCTGGGGTTGACTCCTCTAAGGGCATTCTGGATATGCCAAGCCAACCTGTCCTGCTAAAAAGGAACTGAAAGGAGAGTCTGTCCATTATAAGACCTGCTCTAAAATTTTGCCCTGTGATGAGCCTGGCATCAGGTTTGGTTTGTGAGTTCTTTGGGCATGCCCCTCTGGACCAGACTGATCAAAGTCTTAAGATAGGCCAGTGTTGCCTCAAGTGGTTATGTCCTGATGGGCTCCCTGCCAAGTTCCAAGCCCAGCTTTCACTCTGCTTACCTTATTGGGTGCCCTGGTGAAAGGACTGCATCAGCCCAGGAGAATTGGACTTTTTAATTTTTTTTGGAAACTTTTTGGCTGTGCCATGAGGCATGTGGGATCTTAGTTCCCTGAGCAGGGAGCAAACCCACAGCTCCTGCATTAGGAAGCACTGGACCATGGAGGAAGTCCTGAGAAATAAATGGCCTTTTTAATTCACAGAAAGGCATTGTCAGCTTTCCAAGAACATGAATTGGTAAGCATGAGAGCCTGGAAAGGTCACTTTACTAACTTAGGCAGCTCTGGACCACATACTGAACTGAGAAGGGTTCCCAACTGAGTTCTCCATATTTGATAAGCAGGAGAATCAGAGCAAAGACTGGATCACTTTTTAATTAATCAGACCCTCCGAGCATCATCTCAGCTGCTTAATAAAATATGGAGCAAAAAGTGGTAACCCCTAAGTGAATGTCATTTAGTCCATCATAAATTCAGGAAACATTTGCTGAATATGCAACTTTATTGCATATTATTTTAGATGCTGGAAAGACTGATACTAAAGCTGAAACTCCAGTACCTTGGCCACTTCATGCGAAGAGTTGACTCACTGGAAAAGACTTTGATGCTGGGAGGGATTGGGAGCAGGAGGAAAAGGGGATGACCGTGGATGAGATGGCTGGATGGCATCACCGACTCGATGGGTGTGAGTCTGAGTGAACTCCAGGAGTTGATGATGGACCGGGAGGCCTGGCGTGCTGCGATTCATGGGGTCGCCAAGAGTCAGACACGACTGAGCGACTGAACTGAACTGAATAGAAGAGTAATTAATCCGGCTCCTGGCGCTCCTGCAATCCATAGTTTAGCATTTGTGTTTAAAGGGATACCTGACGCCATAGAACCATGTCCTCAAATTCGAAACACTCAGCTTCGGAACGCTACCCTTCATGTATGCTCATTTCCTCTGGTCTTTGCCATCAACCGTTTCTGAGCTAACAGTCCAAGAATCTGACTGGGAAAAGTCCCTGATTCTCACAGATGACTCTTCTTTAGGAAATGGTTGCTATACCTCTGAATAGGTTTCTGCCTTAAGTTGCTTATTCATTGATTAGGCAATCAAGGAATTTCTGTGAATTAGTAGGAGTCCATATATTGAAAACTTAGAGCTCTAACAAGATATGGTGTTTTTTAGGTTCTCATTCTTTTATGAGAATGTGGAAGAATATGTCCTTATATATGAGGACAAAATTAACCTCCTTAATCCCTGAGGCTGCACATGCTAAATTAGTTAGTTTTGTGCTGCTATACCGTTGGATGATGGTAATTATGGGGATTAATTAACCTTTATTAATCAATGGTGCCACCTGGTGGCCAGAAAGTAACATTTTGTGGTGCCCATTCAGACCTCACCAGCCTGTTTTTCTTTGACATAAATAACTTCAATAGTATTTGAGGCATTTTTATTACTGAAGTTTTGAAAAATGCTTTGCTTAGTTTGTTGAAAACAGGAAAGTCATGGAATACTATAAATCCAATATGGCAAATCGAAATGACTCCTGTATTCTCATTTTTTAAAATGATCTCCCAGCAGGATCAGTTCAGTTCAGTTGCTCAGTCGTGTCCAACTTTTTACAACTCCATGGACTGCAACACACCAGGCTTCCCTGCCCATCACCAACTCCTGGAGCTTACTCAAATTCATGCCCATCGAGTCGGTGATGCCATCCAACCATCTCATCCTCTGTCGTCCCCTTCTCCTCCTGCCTTCAATCTTTCCCAGCATCAGGGTCTTTTCAAATGAGTCAGTTATTCGCATCAGGTGGCCAGCAGGATACTAGGACCTAACTGATATGTAGTGAACAATTCCATATGACCAATGCAGGCGTGTCTGTCTCGTCTCCCTTCCTGTTTCACCTGCGTTATGACACTCACTGGGACAGCTGGTGATTTCATTGCTCCTTCCGTCTGACTCAGAGGGTGATCAGTCTCCTGCTCATTCTGTAGTTAGGGCATGGAGTGATTCTTAACTGAGGGGCTCATGGTTGGGTCTTCCTAGAAAAGGTAAAAATTCTCAAAAGGAAGATGTACTACAATGAGATAACCTGAAATACAGATGAATACATTAGAAAGTTGAAATTCTAAAATTCACTTTTGGAAAGCTGAATTTTGAAACTTGAATTTTAAGTTGTTTTGTTTTTTTAATTGGCAGGGAAAGTAAACCTAACCCCGTTATCTCCTTGATTAATAGTATGATTTTGCAACAGCTTCGTGGTGGGGTTTTTTGCTCAGCCAATTTGTGTCTTTCCATTTTGTTCCTAAAAGTTTAGGTTGGCGAGCAGTAGCTGAACTTGAGTACAGGGCAGAAAATGCAACTCAGAAACTTATCAGGCTTAGCATAGTGATTCTGAGGTCAGGATTTCCTAATACGGACAACCTCCAGTGACCTCTTTGGTTTAGAAAAATGTCTCAGTTTGCATGGATATGTTGCTGTAATAAAGAACAAGAATCAAAGACAGAATAAGAACTTGCTGTGAATCTGATGTTTAGGTAAATCTGCTTTCATTTCTGCACTCTTCTGCTCCCCCAGGCTTAAAGGAACATCCCTTTTGATTAATGAGGTAGCCTAAAAAGAGTATGTTTTTCTTCCTAACCCTGTCACTCTCATGGAAAAGTTAAATATTTGAATTCACAAAAGATGAGTTATACAGGGAATGCATTCTGAGTGGGGTCAGAGTGAGATTAATTTCATTTTTCATCCCTGGATGAGGCTAAGTATAGTGTACGGTCAGTATATTTTGTTATTTGATTTTGTTATATTTTCTTATTTGATTGGAAGAATGCTCTCCATTGTGTGTTTGGATTAGTTTGGGGTCTAAGTTGCTTGTGATGGCCTCTGGCGAGACAGACCCTCTCCTGTGGCTCATAGAAGCTTAGTGCCATCTCCCACAGTATCTCGCCGTGACTTCCTGCCAGGGCTGCGTAGTTACAGTGTGCATGTCTAGACTCACACAGGTTCTTAGATCAGTGTCTCAAAGACGTATAGTTTCAACAGTGGGTGTGTATGTTTCTGTCATCTATTAAGTTTGAAAAGCTGGCACCAATGTCCAAGTTTCTCTTTGTGCCTTTTTGAGCATGACTTCATAAATCCATGGGATGAAATTATATTTGTTCCATAATATTGCTAAATGGAGATTGCATGGTACTAACTCACTTCAGTCATGTCTGACTCTTTGCAACCCCATGGACTGTAGCCTGCCAGGCTCCTCTGTTCGTGGGATTCTCCAAGCCAGAATATTGGAGTGGATTACCATGCCCTCCTCCAGGAGATCTTCCTGACTCAAGGATCAAAACTGCATCTCTGACGTCTCCTGCGTTGGCAGGCGTGTTCATTACCACTAGCGCCCACCTGGGGAGCGCAGGTGGTGTGATGGTCTCTGGCAAGATAGAACCCGTGTTGTGGCTTACAGAGGCTTAATGTCATCTATGGTATCTCGTAGTGGAGACTGGATCTGATAAAATGCATTCAGTCTTTTAATATGCCTTTCCTCCTTCCATTTCTCAGCTCCCACAGGAATTAGAATTGATTTTAGCTTTTATTGCCTTTTACCCACTAAGACAAAATCCTATATGAAAAAAAAAATCATTAAAAAAAAATTCATTAAGTATTTCTTGTCCCTTGTATGCCAAGTCTCTGGCTAAGTGGTATGAGAGATAGAAAGATGATATCAGATGTAGGCAGGCCCTGCCCACAAGGAGCCTTGAATCTAATGAAAAACAAAATGATAGAAGGCATACAGTGAGTAACTGCTGTGTTATGTATTATTCAAAGGGAAAGAATATTTCTTTCAAATGGAAAGTTTGGTAGGGGAGGAGGAATTTGAGATGAGCCTTGATGAATTATGAGTAGAATTTTTATATGCAGAAACAGAAAGGATTCAGAAGAAGAGCGCATTAAAGACAAAAAGTATAATAGAGACAGGGAACATACCAGAAGTGTTTAAGAAATTGTGCAGAATCAAACTTTAATAAGAACAAAGGGCTGGTGTAAGGCAGTAGCAAGAAAGAAGATCAGAACAGTCAGCAGGGACCACATAGTGGGGTCTTGAAATTAATAGGAAATGGGATTTGTTTTAATTTGATAGTTAAGTCTTCCAGCATTTCTCAACTGGAAGTGTCACTTTGAAATCCAGCAATATTCCTTGGTGTTAAAGACATATTAAATATAACCTATTGCCTTAATTTATTTTGTGTTGCAAGAGTTGCTGTGTACCATGTTGCTCATTTACAGACCATCTTCATCTGGACCAGGGTTTCTTCACTGCAGCTCTGTTGACAGTGTCCTAATGTTGACATTAGGACAATCCTGTGCATTTGGAGGATGTTAAGGTGGCATCTCTGGCCTCTAACCTCTCAATGCCAGCGGTGTCCCCTTTCACCTAGTTGTGATAATCAGAAATATCTTCAGTCATTTTCAAATGTCTTGGGAGGGGGGTGGGGGGCAAAGTTGCCCCCATTTGAGAACCACTGGTCTAGACACACATATTGCATTTCTTCGGTATGTATTCTGGGCATTATTAGACTCTTAAGATTGATGAATCTGAGTCCCTTAGACATTCAATTTATTAATGCTTGAATTTTGGAAATAGACGTACATTTGATCTTGGGATTTACTGTGTGTTGGAGTAAAAGTGTTGAGCTGGAGACCTGGATTCTGATCTTGGCTCTGCCACAAAGAGGTGGGATTACTTGGGTGAGACGTGTCCTCAGTAGCCCGATTACTCATCTCTAAAATCAACCAGTGCAACCTCTAGGCTCTTTCTTAGCTCTGATTCTGTGTCCTGATTTCAAACTGACCCCAGGGGTTTAGTCTTTCATTTTTAGAAAGTTAGCTCAACCAGAATGAATGTATATGTTAACCAATAAGGCTGATTTATTGGTCTGACTAATAAGGCTGACTAATTTTATTTTTCCTTAGTACTTTATTGTACTAAATACTATATATATATATATATTTTTTTTTTTTTTTCCCTTTTCTAGATTATTTGAAAAATCTCTTAGAAGACTCTGGAGATTACAGAGACACTCAAGGTAAATGATTTCTGTGGTCTCATGTGTTAGAAGTTTTTATGTTACATTCATTTGGACCTAGAAAGTAAAAATGTAACAAAACTCATATACAAAACTGTGTTTTATTCATAACAAGCCTTTTTAAACTCTGTTTTGGGCAGATGAAGATAGAACTAGATAAAGTGTTAGTGGCCTGGAAGCAGGTTAGGACCAAAGATGCCCACGGCCAGGCAGCCATGGGAGCCAGCCTCCTGAAAGGGTGGCCCCGGCATAGTGTGTGGTCAGGAAGCTTTGTCCTCCTGGGCTCAGTCTGTTTGTGCCAGGGTGCATTCACCTTCACTAAATGTCCACCAGCTTTCGAAAGCAGAGATTGAACCAATTGATCTGCAACGTCCTTTCAGGATTTAAAATCATGAGTCCATGAAGTGACCAAATAATACAAATTAGAGGTAAGGTCTAAAATAATCTATTATTCTGGGACTGTTTAAAGATGGGCATTAGCTTTGTCATCCTTCCACTCCTTACCCCAATAGTACTTACGGGAAATAGTCTAGTACAGTACAAGGGATTCATTGACATTCATGGGGTAATCCACTGTGTGTGTGTGTGTGTGTGTGTGGTGCATGCGCACGCGTGTGCATGCAAGTATGTCTATCTCTCTCTCTGTCTTTCACACACACACACACACACACACAAGGATTTAATTCCATTTGGGATAGTAGTGTTTTTTTCTATTTACTCCCAAACGACCTCTTTTAAATGTCATGGGTCTATCCCTGGTTCTAATCTACAGAAACGCCCTAGACAAATCCATCTGCACTCTGTTCATCTTATGAATTTTGATCACATTCTTGTGCATCCTCCTTTACATTATCAGATTACAAAGCTGAAAGGTCTTTAACCCATTTTGTAGAGATTCTTATTCATTCTATTAATCATTTTACTTCTTTTTCTCTAACATCTTCTATTCACAAGTGTTATGCTTTAAAGGGTGCTTTTTTAAAGGGAAAGATTGGAGTGGGGGGTAGAACATGCTTCTTGTCTTTGGTGAACATAATTTAGTTGAAGAAGGACATCTGTGATACCCTTCAGGTAAAGAACAAAGCAGATAGCTTTAAAGTAAGAATGCTCTGAGCAGTACAGAATCACTTGAAAGAGGGAACAAAGTATTAGAACTGAAGAGGCAGAGTTCTACTTAGAGGAAGGTGGAACCAGAGATGAATTGAGATGGTGGACGAGAGGAAGAATGGACATCAGGAAGATAAATATTTTAGACAGATTTTAACAGATCAGGGCTCAAGAAAACATCTGTTTTCTTTCTGCCTTCAAAGAAAGTGCGTTGTTAGGTCCATTTTGCCAGTAAAACAGAGGCAGGGCAGAGATTAAGGAGCTTGTTTAAAGGAAATTACACGCTTCTGCAAAGACATGGCTTAGAAAAGCAATGAACGGTGACATGTTCTGTATGGCCAGAGGCAATGCAGTGGAGTGATGAGACTGCCCAAGGGCAAGAGAAAATGAGACTGTTGATAATAGAGCTTTGGAAGGTGAGCAGAAGAGTTAAAGGGACAGAGTCACACAGGGCCTTGTAAAGGGATGACATGGGAAGAGTAGGGTGGCAGAATGGGTGGGAGAAGTCAGAGCCTGGAGGCCAGGTGACCAAATAGCAGCAGCTCTAGTACTTCATCCACTCATTAAATCTTCAAGCCTTTGTCCCTGTCCCCTGGGAGTTCAAGCAGGTCAGAAAGCAGGGAATGTGTCCAGCCTCACCTCTTGATACCTTCCATGATGAGTGCCAACTACAGTAAATTCCAATATGTGGTTGGAATCTGTCTGAGAAGTTGCTGCTTTCCTTGAATAAAGGTGATGATAACACGTGTATTTTTGGTTGCCCTGGGTCTTTGTTGCTGTGAGCGGGCTTTCTCTAGTGGCGGTGAGCAGGCCACTCTTCGCGGCGGGGAGCAGGCCACTCTTCGCGGCGGGGAGCAGGCCACTCTTCGCGGCGGCTTCTCTTGTTGCAGAGCACGGGGCTCTAGGTGCGCAGGCTTCAGCAGCTGCAGTATACGGGGTCAGTAGTGGTGCCGCCCAGGCTTAGCTGCCTTGCCGCTTGTGGAATCTTCCCAGATCAGGGATCGAACCCATGTTCCGCACATTAGCAGGTGGATTTTTATCCACTGTACTGCCAGGAAAGTCCAGTAATATATTGAAAGGCTACAGAAACCTCCAGGGTCGATACCAGAAAGAGTATCCCTTAGAAGGTATAGTTAGTCCCCCAGTCATGTCCACGTCTTTGCGACCCCGTGGACTGTAGCCCAGCAGCCTCCTCTGTCCATAGAATTCTCTAGGCAAGAATACTGGAGTGAGTAGCCATTCCCTTCTCCAGGGGATCTTTCCAATCTGTGGATCAAACCTGGATCTCCTGCATTACTGGCAGATTCTTAGCATCTGAGCCATCAGAGAATCCCAGTAGGTATAGTAGCCGGTCCAAAAAAAAACCCTCAAACCTTTTCCAGAAATTGATTTAAAAAAAAAATTTTCTTTCATTGACAATTACTGTCACTGCCATACCAGGCTCAGGAGGGTATGCTTCCCTCTTGAACACTCTGCCAGGTTTTCCCTGTGGAAGTGCTGCTGTCCCATGGGATGGCTTTCTTTGTGGGGATTGCTGATTAGCATGCAGGATATTTAACATCCCCGGCTCCTTCCCACGAAAGGCTAGTGGACCTTCCCATCATTGTGACAAACAAAGTATCTTACACATATCCAGGCATTCCCTAGGGGAATACCACTGTCTTGTATTGAGAACAGCCATGGCCCAAAAGGAGACAAGGGGCACTTTTTCCTTTAGATGTATAATGAAGCTGGTAAGACTGAGACGTTCAGAAACATTTGATAAAGGCAAGACGTTAATAAAAAGAATAAAATACAGGTGAGGCTCAGTAACCCAACTCACAAAATGATGTGTGTAATTTCCTAAGATACAGTATGCTTCCATGTGGCATTTTCCCCTCTTGGGATCAGACTAAGAGAAGACAGCTAAGCCCTGACCTTCTTAAATCGAAGGTTCTCATAATTCTGGTTTCCTATCCCAGGATCCTTGTCTGTCAAGGCAGTTTATCCTGGAATGGTCCTCAGCTTCCAGTTAAATCCTGTTCATATCCTTGTGGTCTCCAACAGCACAAATCTCAGTGCAAAACAGTCCTGACTCCCTGCTGTTGATATGCATGGTCTATAATGTGTCTTTTTTGTTTTTGGCCAGACTGCATGGTTATCAGATCTTGGCTCCCTGATCAGAGGTTGAACCCATACTCCCTGCAGTGGAAGTCCTAACCATTGGACTGCCAGGGAATTCCCTATAATGTGTCTTTAGGGTCTGTCTTTGGCTCATTTCTTTCCATAAGTACTGTTTTTGCCTGTTTTCCCTTGGTTTTGCTCTCATCGAACTTCACCATGTATATTTCTGCCCACGCACAGTTAATTGAGCTCTTCCGCTAGCCGTCTTGTTACCTGGAGTTGCTCAATGTTGCATTTTATTGGTAATGACGGTGATCAAATGCCCCTTCTGTTCCTACGTATTTTAGATGCGCTTGCTGTTGTTATAGAGGTAGCCAACCACGCCAATGACACCATGAAGCAAGGAGTAAGTACGTTCATTTCAGTGGCTGTTGTACTGCTGTACCTGGGAGCTTATGCCTTCATATGCTCTACATTCTCTTTCTGTAGGACAACTTCCAGAAACTTATGCAAATTCAGTACAGCTTAAATGGACACCATGAAATAGTTCAGCCTGGACGGGTAAGTGTTTTAGATTGCCTTTTACAAGCTTAATACAATGGATTTAGTCACCATTTGTAGCTATTTTATTTGAGTTATGAAAATAGGTTTTTTGTTATTGTTAGTCTTCAGTGACCCAATCTGGATTAACTGCATTCATTCTATCCTTTAAAAACATGCATGATTTGAGTCACTGTAACAAGAAGTCCAGTTCAATTAGGAGAATGGCAATGGACCCCACAGAGTATCTGATTAAATAGGATCGTTTTATTGTGTAATACTAGCTGACCTCACGCAGCATTAAAGACAATTTCATTTCAAATCTTTAAGGGTAAATTTTGAGAGGAAGGGAAAATTATTGGTGTTTTGATGCTCTTCCTGGAGCACAAAAGTGGCTGAGGGAATGAATTCAGGAAATTTACAAAGGGCAATTGTCAGGATGTTGGCTCAGCCTCGGGATAAAGTACACACTCAGTCAATTACATTTTAGATCACATGGTACCCCTGGGGTCAGTATTGGCTTTATAGAATTCTGCTGGCTTATCCAATTCCTAAATGACTTGAAGGTTTTTAAAAGAAACCATGGCTGTAAAAAGCCACAAGGAAACTATGCTACCCAGCCTCCACACAAAAAATCTGGGTAAAGAAGGTTGAAAAGGAAATTACATGTATACATATATTGTAGTTGTGATGGTACTAAATGGGTGTTCGTTTGGATGAATCAGGTTTTTCTCAAAGAAGGAATTCTGATGAAGCTGTCTCGGAAAGTCATGCAGCCCCGAATGTTTTTCCTGGTAAGTGGCCATGTGTGTTGCTGTTGAACCCAAGGCAGGGGTAATTGCTTAGGGAAAGTAGACCTCTGTTCAGGCCAGATAAGCTTGGCACATTCAAATAGCAGTTTTAGTGGGATCTTTGACTGTCTGGAATGCTTATTTGCATGTCAAGTATAGGAAACAAAGTCTTGTATGGTGCATAACTAGAAATTTACTTCCTTTTTGAATCTAGTTTATTTCATGTCCGATTTGGAAGAGTTGATTCTGTCGGTGTTTTGTTTTGGCAGATTATAGTTCCTTAGTGGGATTTAGAATTCAGAAAATGTCAAATTTCTTATAGAACTCGGAAGGAAAGCGCATTTTCCAGAAATGGCCTTCTAGTAATATTCCAATAGAACATCGTAGGTAGTTCTGATTTTATAAGCAGAATCTAAGTATTTTATTGAGAGAGTTTGAAGCAAAGAGGTAATTTTGTTCCTTTATTCCTGTGTCTTACCAGTATCTTCGTAGATAAAATTTCTTGCTTTACTTTGTCCTATGAAATGTTTCTACTTTCAGTTTAATGATGCCCTGTTGTATACAACACCAGTGCAGTCTGGGATGTACAAACTGAACAACATGCTATCATTGGCTGGAATGAAGGTCTGTGCGTCTGTTAGAAGATACATATATATTTTTAACCCAGATGTATTTAGAGAAAAATCCCTACAATGATCGTTTTCTCATAATCCTGCTCTGTCCTGTCTCCATGTGTTCCTGTTCATGTGTTCACTTATTCATTTTTTCCCTCATATGTTAATTTAGTTAGAAGATGTTTCCTGAGAACTGCTATAAACAAAACATGTTAATGACTTAGTGAAAAATACAAAAATGAATGGAAGCAGGATTCTTTTGTCTCCACCTTTGCTCTAAACGCCCGTGAGTTTAGCAACTAGTGGGGAAGCAAATACTCTGCATATCAACACCTTTAAAAGAGATGGTAATAAATAATCACTATAAAGGCACAAAGTTTGTGGGAGCTCAGAAAATAAAGAACGTGTAGCTTTTCATGGGACATGGTGGAGGGATAGTTGGCAGTGAGAAAAGAGGGAGACTTGAGGAAGTCTTTTTGGAGGAAGAGCCAAGAATCTTAACAGAATACGTCACATCTGGCCACACTGAGATGTGGGGAAAGGCATTCTCGGTAGAGGGAATAATGTGAGCAAAGGCCTGAAGATGGGAAAGTTGGGCCTTTGAATATGTGGGTGTTTACATTCTTCTGGAGCATAGAGCAGATGAGGGAGCGCATTGGGCAGTTTTAACTGCACATCAGAGATGAGGTTTTCCATTAGGAAATGTCTGCTCAGTTTGTTTTGCTTTCTTCCAGGTCAGAAAACCCACCCAAGAAGCATATCAGAATGAACTTAAGATCGAAAGCGTAGAACGTTCCTTCATCCTCTCAGCCAGGTACATTTTACAAATACATATAAACATTTGCCAGTATTACAGGCTCAGATACCTGCAACATTTTTCACATTAAGGTTAGCAACTAGACTTATTTTCCCCTCTTCTTTTCTCTCCTAATACCATGCAGTTTACTTCTTTTTTAAATTTAGTTTTATTAATTTATTTGACTGTGCCAGGTCTTCATTGCAGCATGTGGGATCTGGTTCCCTTACCAGAGGAACGAGATGCCAGCCCCTCAGCATTAGGAACGAGGAGTCTTAGCCACCAGACCATCAAGGGTGTACCCCATGCAGTTTACTGTTGATTTACCACGTAGGGAGAAGGTCTGAGAGCTGATGCAGTAGTATGCTAGAAGCACAAATATTAAAATGTCCCTCTGAATGGAGTAATAATGCTAAAAAGTGCTTTGCCAATCATTGTTTTTGAAGTGGATATTTCAAATCCTTCTACAGTGATATGGAATGTTTTTTAAAACATCTAGCGCTTTATATTTTACAAGGAAGTTTTCATATAACATTCCAAGGTCGTAACAAATCTATTGAGGTAGGTGTCATAAAAGTGGGGAAGACCAAGTTACAGAAAAATTGAGTTGTTTTCTTAAGGCTGCATTGCTGGCAAAGTCAGGATATGAACAGAACTTTTTTTGGTTTTAAATCTGTTGTTATTTTAATACCACTTTGCCTCCGATAGAAACCTACAGTGATTTATGTGTCTTGCAAAATATATGACCGTAATGTAAATCAAGTGCTGAGGAAACCTGAAACTGTATGACTCATACAGGTACATTATTCAGGTTTGGCTAAGTGCCGGGAGTGGCTGTCTGGCAGGATTTGACTGGTGAAGGGAAAGACACCAACAGCTCTAGCTTGCTCTACTGCCAGATCTGGATAACAAGTCTAGGTGGCTCTGGCTCTCAGACTTCACCTCTGATGTAATCAAAAGAGCAGCAAACCCTTACATGGTGCTTACTTTGTGCTCGGGACTATCCTGAGTACTTTCTGTGTATTAATTCATTAAATCGTCACCATAAAAGTCAACCAGCTATTAAGTAGCAGAGACAGTGGAGCTGAAATTTGGATCTGACACTAAAATTCATTCTTTTAACTGTTCTAATATTGCCTATGTCCATTGATGTCAAGGCCTCAGACCAAATGTGCCAACTTCCCAAATCAGACCACAGGAGCAGCACCCTGGGTCGTGTCACTCTTCTGAAATAGAAAGGCCACTGCTGTCTGATACTAAATCTCAGGATGACAGGAGAAGACAAATCCTTGTGGTCCGGGTTTGTCACGTGCTTCCCAGATACTGGCTAGAGCAAGCAGAGCTCTGTCAAGGGAGGGAGTACTTGAAGCATCCTCCAGATCAGTATTTTAAATGTGAAAGTAGGGGATTTGCCTGGTTGCTCAGTGGTTAGGACTTCATGCTTTCACTGCCTAGGGCCCAGGTTCAGTACCTGGTCAGGGATCTAAGATCCCATGAGCCGAGCAGTGTAGCCAAAAAAAAAATTTTTTTTTTTTTTTTAAATTTTCAAGAAAGTGAAAAAAAAGTTTGATCACCTGAAACTGTGTGATTTTCCCCCTTTCTTTTCTTTGTTTCTTGAATTAGTACAAAAAATGCAAAGAACATCAAGTTCCGGTATATCAGGTTCCTGGCGAATACTTGAGCTTGGTTCTTAAAATCAAGAAATTTATTTTCAAAGATCCAAAGAGGAAATGCTTATAGGGAAGTTAAGTTTTCAATTGCACTTAAGTTTTCTAACTAAAATGTGCTTTGATAAACAAATATTCTGTTTATTAAAAATTAAACAATTCAGAAAATGATGGTCAGTCTTTCTTTCTTTGGTGGCCTGTCAGTTAAATATCTAGATGTTGTGTGTTTTTTTCAGATCTGGCTCCTAGAATGATCTAGTAAGATCACTGAATTTTTAAGTGTGATGGGAAACTATCCAGAGGTTTTAAGCCAAGAATTGGTGTGACCTCATTTTTCATTTTTAAAAAAGCACACTGTCTGCCCTGTCGATGACAGGCCCCCAGAGACTAGAGTAGAAGTTGGAAGGCCGGATAGGAGGCTGTCGATGGTGAGGTCTGGACTATGGTTAGGCTGAGGTCTAGCCTGCAGTTAGATTTGGTGGAGAAAGGGCAGTTAGGGATAGCCTCCCTCAAGTCCTGTGTCTGTTGAGGTATGAAGGGTAAGTAGGAGTTAGATAGCTTGGCAAAGAGAAAAGAAGGGGGCTCTTGGCCACTGGGAGTGTGGGAACGAAGATCCTGAGGTGGAACAGGCGGCATGGCGTGTTCAAAGAACTGAAAAGCCACTGTGTCTTGAACATAGCAAATGAGAGGGAGTGAGGCGAGATAAACCTGAAGAGACAGAAGAAAAATTACGCAGAACCGTCTTGTGGATTTTGGTCTTTAGCCTAAGAGCCACAGGAAACCACTGAAAGCTTTATACAAAGGAATGAGGTGATCATATTGGCATTTTAAAAAGAATATCTGGTTACTCTGTGGAGAATAGCTGGANGACAGAAGAAAAATTACGCAGAACCGTCTTGTGGATTTTGGTCTTTAGCCTAAGAGCCACAGGAAACCACTGAAAGCTTTATACAAAGGAATGAGGTGATCATATTGGCATTTTAAAAAGAATATCTGGTTACTCTGTGGAGAATAGCTGGAGAGGGAACTGAAGGCGGTGAGTAATGACATAGGAAATGAGAGAGGCAGTAAGACTGAGTCTTTAGCCTGGACAGTATATCAGGTTGCTGCGATAGGTAACTGGGAGCTTTGGGGAGAAATCAGGAATTGAGGTTCAGATGTGAATGTGGAAGATCCCCTGGAGAAGGAAATGGTACCCTGCTCCATGCCATGGACAGAGGAGCCTGGTGGGCTACAGTTCATGGGGTCTCAAAGAGTCGGGCACGACTGAGCAGAGGCACACAGGTGCATATTGAATGAGTTACCTATAAGCCATTGGTCAGCACGGAGGTAGTTTAATGCCAGGAGCTGGTGTCAGAAGGGAGACTGGACTGGAGGCATGTCCCGGGGAGTCATCATTTTAGAGGTGATGACCGAAGGTAGCAGATTGACTGGGAGTGCACAAGAGACCACAGAGTTCCCTGTTTAAATCCTGTAATTCTCCCAGTCGCATGGCAGTCATCACCTCTGCAGAGCCTTCTCCGCTCCCAAGTAAGGTAGTTTACTATTTCTGCGTTACTTATCTACTTTACCCTTACTGTATTGTATGGTGATTACTTGTTCTTAGGTCTCACCTCAGTTGGGTGTCAGCATTTGGAAGTGAAGGGTACTTTTGTGCCCGATTCACAGCATCG
>SJYX01015597.1:9092-48692 GCA_006410675.1 Oreotragus oreotragus
CCCCCGACCCCCTCCACTCCTTCCCACCTTAAGCAATGTTCCCTGCCTGCCTCCCTCCCTCTTACCCTCTCCCACTCAACCTTCCCCAACTGTCTCCTTTCACTCCCACTCTCTCCCTTCGGCCCCACAAACTGCCACCACCCACTCTACCCCTTCCACTTTGCATCTTTCAACCTTCCACCTTTTCACTCCCATGTCTCCCGCTCTCCTCCCTCTGCTGGCCCAGAAGTGGGAAGGAGTTCTCCTGGGTGGAATGCTGGAAAGACGGGACCAGAAGACAGAAGAGTTCAAACCCAAAGCACCTGTGCGAGGCACGGGGTTTCTTTACTGGGTCCATGGGATGTTCCCTCTGAGGCAGCCTCTTGGTAATGTCCATGTGGGGCTGACTTGAGGCGTCAATGAAGGTGTCACTTTTTTGGGTAGAGCCCAGATTCCCAAAGGTCAAGCTCTCATGTTTCTCCCCAAAGTTGTTGATAGACATCCCGTTGTTTTTCTCTCTTTTTCACCCACACAAAACCGCCCCCTTTTCCCAAGCATCCCAGGCAAGGAGACCCGAACTTGGATGGGGGAGAAGGTGCTCCTTCGTTCCACTTCCTCTAAGCCCGAGGGCCTGGGGAGCCTGGCAGCATTTCGAGGAGGTCCTGAATATCCTTGTAACTGAGGGGTGCTTCCAGGGTGGCCTCAACTCCTTCATCCCCCACAGCGGCCCCCGGAGAAGCTCAGGGCCTGTCCTCGGTTTCCATGGCAGACAAGATTTCCTCTGGCAGGTGGGGTGACCCGGGGAAGGCTGGATGTGCCCCTGTGAAGAAAGGAGAGGACACCAAGAAAGAACCCTGTGAGCCTGGGANCAGCGGCCCCCGGAGAAGCTCAGGGCCTGTCCTCGGTTTCCATGGCAGACAAGATTTCCTCTGGCAGGTGGGGTGACCCGGGGAAGGCTGGATGTGCCCCTGTGAAGAAAGGAGAGGACACCAAGAAAGAACCCTGTGAGCCTGGGATGCCAGGAGTAGCAAGGATCTCGTCTTGGAGGCTGGGTGAACCTGCGAGGGCGAGGTGTCCTCGTTCATTGGCACAGGGCTCCAGGGAAGGCCGTGGCGTGGCTTGGATGCTGGTGGCAGCCAAGATTTCCTCTAAGACTCTGGATGGGTTGGTGAAGGCTGGTTTTTGCGCTGCAACTGCACAGGCCCCTGAGGTAAGCCCCAACAAGCCTGGGACACCAGTGGCTACCAAGAGCTCGTCTAGGAAGCTGGGTGCGCCTGGGAGGGCAGGTTCCACCCCTTGGTCAACAGCAGCTTCAGGGGAAGGTGCCTGCATGTCTAGGACGCCTGTGATCACCAACAGCTCGTCTAGGAAGCTCATGGAGCTTGGAAAGCTCGGCGACTGGGGCTGTACTCTAGCTTAGGGGTAGTGCCTACACTGTAAGCTGACTCCGGCCAGAACGGCTTGTGTGCCTCTGATTGTCCAGGTGGCAGGATGTCCCCTTGCCCAGGCTGCCAGGTGGCCGTGATGGCAGGGGAGCATGCGGCCCAAGGAATTGCTACCTTGGGAGGAGGTGGTGGCATCCCACTTTACTGGAGAAACACCGTGTTGGGCTGAACCATGAAGATCATCAACGGCTGGCCCACACAGAACCCAGAGGCAGCCAGAACGGCTTGTGTGCCTCTGGTTGTCCAGGTGGCAGGATGTCCCCGTCCCCAGGCTGCCAGTTGGCCATGATGGCAGGGGAGCATGCGGCCCAAGGAATTGCTACCTTGGGAGGAGGTGGTGGCATCCCACTTTACTGGAGAAACACCGTGTTGGGCTGAACCATGAAGATCAT
This sequence comes from Oreotragus oreotragus, assembly GCA_006410675.1. Lineage (NCBI taxonomy): Eukaryota > Metazoa > Chordata > Mammalia > Artiodactyla > Bovidae > Oreotragus > Oreotragus oreotragus. The sequence continues at coordinate 10,909 of SJYX01015597.1, forward strand.
CAACGGCTGGCCCACACAGAACCCAGAGGCACTACCGGGCACCCAGAAAGTGGGGACGGCCAAAGGATCAGCTGTAGCCAAGGGCGGCATGTTCTCCTGTGGAGGAGAGGGGCGAAGGGGAGAAAAAGTGCTCTGGACAGCTTGTGGGTAGCTTAGGTCCTCTGGAGAAGGAGTAGTCCTGGCTGCGGCGCCACCTGGACCTTGGGCTTGGCCATTGTTGGGCCCGCTTGCGCTCTGCTGGGGATGCCGAGCTCTCTGGTTTTGAAACCATATCTAGGGGAGCAAAAGGCAGACAGGAACCAGAAGTTGTGACCGTCCAGATCACTGTGCTGGCGCCTCATCAGCACCCTTTGGACCTGTCTCTTATACACATCTAGATGTGTATAAGAGACAGACAGTACACCACCAAACGTCTTGGGCAGTGTTTCCTTTGGCCACCCAGGTTTATAAACCCGCCACGGTCGTTCACGTGGGAACGGGCAGGGGTTCGCATGGACTTGGAAACTTTTAGGTCTTTGAATTCAGGAACGGGTTTGCAAGGAAAGAACATCTGTAAACCGGCCTCAGGACGGCTCCTGCAGGGCCGTTTTATGCAAAGGAATCCCTTGGCCCTGGGAAAGGAGGGGGTGCCCGCACGGCCCCAAATTTTCCACTCAGCCCGCCGACTTTCGGCCCCCTTACCCAAAGCTGCAGCCCCAGCCCAAGCATATGTGTATGCAGCTCCAAACGCTCGACAGGGCTGAAACCTCCAGACTCCTGGGACACATCCTAGGACCATACGCAGGCTGGAAAACTTACCTGAATTCGAGGTTCTGGGATTCCCTTCTGACGAGCCAGTTCTTCCCTAGCGGCATATCCCGGGAAGTGATCCATCGTGAAGGCTTGCACAAGGATCCTTTTTTGAGCAAGAGAGATGACTGTCCTCTTTCTCCGGGCCTCTCTGGCCCATTCTCCTACCAAAGAAAGTACAAAGAGAGAGGAGAGGGCGCTTAGGCCTGTGGAACCCTCACAGCACAGATACCCTAGACGGTGTGGAGGGGAGGGAGAGTTCCACACCCCTGAATCACCACAGGGAGCTCTGCAGCCTGAGCAGGGCTCTAAAAATACACCCACTCATGGATCGGGTGCCCGGCTCCATGGAGGACGTGTGCATGGGTGAGCACACACGCGCACATGCTCCGCACACATGCAGTGTCACTGTGTATCTCTTTCTTCCTCCCGTGTTGGTGGGTAGTCCACTGAAGCATGCCCCTCGGCCAAGGTTGCCTGGGCAGCCGGAGCCTCAAGTCTCTGACGGGGGCTGGGGAGGGCGTGCAAATGTAGAAAGGTGCTGCACGCCCACGCCGACTGGGGCTGTCGAGCGCCGATCCGGGACACAGATGGAAAAGGCAGCAACCAGATAGCCCTGTTTCATCCACTTTCCCTCGCCTCCTCACCCCACGCCACTACTCCCACCCCTTGGTCTTTCTGTCTCTCTCTTAGCCATCCATCAGCAGAGAGAATTCTCTGACAAGAGGGGTGTGTTCGGGATGCCTTCTGGGGGATTTGCTTTTTGGGAATGCTGGCAAAATTACCTGGAGAGGAAGACTGAGATCGAGGAGGGGGCAAAGGTGACGTGGGTGTGGACGTTGGACCCCCTTCCCCTTCTTGGTGCACATATTCAGACAGCGATGGGTTCTGCTTTAACCGTCTTCTTCGTTGGTTTTGAAACCAGATCTAGGGGCAAACAGAGAGAAATTCTTTTCACGAGAATGGCCGCCAGGTGCTCTGATCTGACTGGGATGGGAATGGAGAACCTGAAAGGGAGAACGGGTGCAGAGACGGGGGCCTACCTGACCTCTGCTTTCGGCAATGCCAAGCTCCTGGTCCAGCCATTCTCTGGTCTCAATTCCAGGGGAGAGGTTCTGCTGAAAGAGTGCTTACAGGGCATCCTTCTGGCTCAGCTTCAGAACAAGCCTCCTCCTTCGAGATCCTCTGGTGATGGGGCAAGTGGAAGTAGAGGAGGAAGGGAAAAGTCTCAGAGCACATGGAGGAGAACTCGATGGCGGAGCCCAAGCATGCTCCCCGCCCAGGCACTTGCCCCGGTGCCTGAGCAAAGCCGAGAGCCAGGGGACGTGTGTGCCTTTGGAAGTCACTTGCGTACACCACAAGACCCAGTCTGAGAGGCAAGGGCAGTGGGGACATCCTCCAGCCCTCTCCACGTGGGAATGCAAGAAACACCAGCAAGCAGAAAGGAAAACAAACCCAGCCCCAAAACATAGGCGGCAAGAAATCCCACCCACTAAAAACCACAATACTATCCTGCCACATATTTACAGCCGTCTGGAGAGATGCCTTGGAAATGTCTCAATGGGGCTACTCCCAGATTTCCCTCCTTCACGGTGCCAGTGGGAGGGAGCCTGGTTTACTGGGGCTGACACGAGCAAGGGCCATGTTTGCCATCACGAGTGGAAAAGGAAAGGAAAGGGAAGGAAGCCGAAGCAAAGCCAAAACCCGCAATGCCTGACGGAAGGCAGAAGGCACTAGGCCACTGTGGAGAGGAAGCCACTGAAGGCGGCAAACCCACAGAATTCCGCGACTCCCATTTCCACAGGAAGATGTGAGCATAAAGCACCCCACTGAGGCACAGCCCCACACCCGCGAGCCCCCCTCCCCCCAGCCCTTCACAAAACACCATCTACCCAGAAAAGAGAACCGAGAAGCCATGCATGTGCCAAAGGAGCAAGACAAAGAAACGATGCCACTTTGGGCACACCTGATGCCTGGGAACCGTGGGTCCAGCTGCCCGGCCCCCACCATTCTTGCTGGTTGGTTGACACATTTGCCATGGACCCTTGGCTGGGCGATCCGCAAATGCCCTGAGACGTGATCTGACGCCAGGGACCGAGGGGAAACTTACCGTTCGAGGTGCTGGGGGAGCCTGAAGAAGCCATGATGGGAGAGTCACACGGATGCTGAAGACTGCTGGCCTAGTGGGCCGGGACCCAGCAGCTCAAGACTTTGGAGAGGTCGAGGTGGCTCCGCCCCTCTTTACATAAGCAGGGTTTTGGTGTGTAGATGGAAGGGCCGCCCCTGGCCTCTTTCCGGGCTCAGACCCTGGACAGAGTCCCATGGGACTAGTGGGCTTTCAAGGGCATGGCCCGTGCCCCAGACCCCCCATGTCCCCGTGGGGGCAGGCAGCGAGTTCGGGGGCTTTGGTATGAGGCCCTCCGACCCAGCAGGGCTTGGGATCAACCCCGGCTCAGGGGCACTCAGAAGTTCCAAGAGAGCTAACTGCCAGGGACGTCCCATAGGTCCGCCCATGCCCCCATTCCCAGCCTGCCTTGTCTTCCAAAACGCCCTATGATTACCCGCCTTTTGACATTCCACTGGTCCCTTGGCCTGAGTTGCCCAAACTGTCTCCTCTGAGGCATTCCGGTACACTGGATGCTCTCTCCAGTGCCTCCACCTAGATCCCTGGCTTCCCTTGCCTCCATTTCCCACTCTTCCCTGAACTCCTCAGTGCCCTCTTGGTGACTGTTCCCTACAGGAGTCCCAGACCACCACCCCCAGGGCTTTGAGTTGCCTGGATCTCAAGGATCCGCCAGAGACATGAAGGGCCAGCGTCTGGAAGGGCAACTCATGCCATTTGGGGCTTTTCTCATGTGGAGCCTTAGACAACAACTTCTGCAGGCAAATCCCCAACCCAAGTGCCCTGTAGATACCCGTCTAAGGGGACAATGTACACCCTACTGTTCGGAAGGAGGTTCCACTAAGCGAAGGATGGACACAAGGACATTCTGAACAGAACGGAGCCCTGACCTGTGCCAACAACGGGACATGGAAAGAGTGTGTGCTTTCTCAAAGAGACAGTGGGTGGCGAGCAGTAGGAGGAGGATGAGGAGGAGGGAATCAGGAGGCTGGAGCCAACAAAAAAGAAAGAAGACCGCGTGAAGCAACACGGGGGATGGGTGATGAGAGGCACTTCTCTATTCACTTCGAACTTGGCCAAAAGAGTGAGCTGAAGAGAAATGAACGAAGCACAACAGCACACCACCAAACGTCTTGGGCAGTGTTTTCTTTGGCCATCCAGGTTTCTAAACCCACCACGGGCGTTCACGTGGGAACGGGCAGGGGTTCCCATGGACTTGGAAACTTTTAGGTCTTTGAAATCAGGAACGGGTTTGCAAGGAAAGAACATCAGTATGTCTGTGGGTGATGGGAGGATGCTGGTGGCAGGGCGTGCTTATTCACCCCATGCTGGGAGGGCCAGAGAGAAACACGGAGATGACTGGCCTTTGGTGATATACGAGGCATGTGTGTACACATGGACATGGTAGAGTTTGGTCGAGAAAGCAATAGTGTAGGTAGGTCGCTAAGGCTGGCTCAGAGGCTCTGACCTATGGACACCTTCCCTGAGCAGGCACCTTGAAACCGAGGGGAAAGTTTCCCTGAGTCTGTATTTTATGGATAGCTGCAGGGTTTGCCGGGGGGCTTGAAGCTGAGTTCCAGGCACAGGATCTGCCCCCTTCCCTCCCCCGACACCCTCCACTCTCTCCCACCTTAAGCAATGCTCCCTGCCTTCCTCCCTCCCTCTTTCCCTCTCCCACTCAACCTTCCCCAACTTTCTCCCTTCATTCCCACTCTCTCCCTTCGCCCCCAAGAGTCTGAGTGAACTCCGGGTGTTGGTGATGGACAGGGAGGCCTGGCGTGCTGCGGTTCATGGGGTCGCCAAGAGTCGTACACGACTGAGCGACTGAGCTGAACTGAAGGATTAACGAGTTTTGGAGTCACTGACCCCAGAGTCTACCGGTTTTACACAGGATGTCTTTAGATAAGTTCCCTGAACCCTCACGTCCATTTTCTTGTAGAATAGGGATAATACCCATCAAAGCTTAAAATAATCTGTATATGATAATTAATTTAACTTAATTGATTTAAATAAGAAAATATGGTAATAGGCTTCTTGGTTTCATCATAGCTGTTAGGTCGTCTCTAATTTTGTACATTTTTTGTAATTCTGTTTTAAGTTATTAATTTTACAGGAGGACTCTTAAAACTGATAGTTTTTCTCATTCTTACCTATTTTTACAGAGAGCTGACTGATCAGAGGTACAATTGGGTTGCCCAAGAAAATAAAGTCTGTCAATGTTTCCATTGTTTCCCCATCTGTTTGCCATGAAGTGATGGGACTGGGTGCCATGATCTTCGTTTTTTGGATGTTGAGTTTTAAGACAGCTTTTTCACTTTCCTCTTTCACCTTCATCAAAAGGCTGTTGAATTCTTCGCTTTCTGCTGTAAGGATGGTGTCATCTGCATATCTGAGATTCTTGATACTTCTCTCTTGATTCCAATTTGTGCTTCATCCAGCATTCTGCATGATGTACTCTGCATATAAGTTAAATGAGTAGGGTAACAATATACAGCCTTGATGTACTCCTTTCCCAATTTGGAACCAGTTTGTTGTTCTATCTCTGGTTCCATCTGTTGCTTCTTAACCTGCATACAGGTTTCCCAGCAGATAGGTAAGGTGGTCTGGTATTCCCATCTCTTGAAGAATTTTCCAGAGTTTGTAGTGATCCATACAGTCAAAGGCTTTGGCATAGTCAATAAAGCAGAAGTAGATCTACTCTGCTATCGTTCAGATATAGATTAAGTACGAATCTCTTTGCTTTCAACCCAAGGACACTGTGACTGTTAAGCAGCATGTATTAAATAACACAGCGGATCTGTTTTAATAACCATGCATATAAACTTTGGCCAGGACACCTTCGATCCTAAACAGAAAGTCTCAGAATACTAGCCTGGGGATTATAGTTTGTTGTATAGGGGAATAAACTGATGCCTAGAGAGATGAAGTAGCTTGTACAAGGTTTTTCTAAATTCTTACCTAGCTTACAGATTTTTAAAAGTAGCTTTTCCCTGTTCAAAATAACTTCTGTCCTGCCTCTCTGCCTTTGCTGTTATAACTAATGAAGTTGGGGTGCCCTAATGAATTTTTTTGGAGATATTTGTCTTCCTGAGTTGTAGGAGTTCTTTATATATTCTGAATACATGTCCTTTGCTAGATATGTTTTCCAAAGAACAGAAGTTACTGATTTTGTTAGCAGTTATCTGTTTTTTTTTTCCTCTCTAGTTAATGTTTTTTGTATTCTGTATAAGAAATCTTTGCCATACTGAAGGTCACAAGCATTTTCTCATGTGCTTCCTGTGAGAAATTTTCTCTCTTAGACTTAGGTTTGTGGTCTGTTGGAGTTAACTTCTACAGCTGATGTGAGGTAAGGGTTGACATTCACTGTTTGCTTATGGATACCCACTTGTTTCAGCACCGTTTGTTGCAAAAAACCCATCTTTTCCTTGCTGAATTTCCTTGACCCATTTTTGTGTGTGTCTTTTTCTGGGGTATCCTGTTTCATTGGTCTTTATTTCTTTCCTTAGACCAGTACTAACCCTGTGTTAGTGAAGATGTTGATAGCTTTGTGGTTAAGTCTTGAGGAAGGTAGTGTAAACCCTCCAACTTTGTTCTTTTTCAAAATTCATATGGCTATTATAGGTCATTTGCATTTTCACATCATCTTGTTGATTTCTGTAATGAATACTGCTTTTTATTGTTTCATTGGCAATGCATTAAATCTATAGCTCAGTTTGGGGAGAGTTGGCATTGAACTATGAATGCGTGTATGTTGGGTTTTTTTTTTTATGTTTTAAAATATCTTATGTATTTTTTAAAAGCATATTTTAAATTACAACATTTTGTTCAATTTATACTTAGTATTTCATGGTTTTGGTGCTATACTATTATAGATATTTGGAGTTTCAACTTCCAGTTGTCTGTTGTAGCATGTAGAAATACAATGGATTTTTGCTAATGAGGTAATGCCATTTTTCTATTTTATTTTGTTGATGTGGTGAATTTGCAAAAGCTAAACCAACATTGTATCCCAGGATAACCCAGTTGGATCATTGCATATTATCCTTTTTGGTATTTCCAGATTTGAATTAGTAACATTTTATTAAGGGTTTTTGTGTCCATGTTGATGAGAGGTTTGGCTTGTATGTTTTTTCTTAGTGACTTTCTCTGGTATTAGTATCAGGGTAATGTAAGTAAAGGAAGTTAGAAAATCCCCACACACCTCTCCATTTTTTGATATTGATCTCTTTTATTTTTTGCTTATCTTTTTGGTACATGTCACTGATGCCATCTGGGCCAGTTTTCTTTGTGATACATCTTAGCTAAGAATTCAAGTTCTATAATAGAAATGGGGTGATTCTGGTAGATGTGCTGCTCATGGTAGTAGTTTTAATTTCCCTGTTCCCTGATGACTGATGGTATTGAGCGTATTTTCATGTGCCTCCTAGCCATTCATGTGTCGTCTTTAGTGAAATGGGGCCATTTTTAGTTGAGCTCTTAATACTGAGTTGGAAGAGTTCCTTATAAATCCTGGATGTGAGTACTTTATCAGATATATGATTTGTGGATATTGTCTTTGGCTTCTCAGAGGTAAAGCTATGAATCTTGGTCAAATATGAAATGAACATGTGTTGAAGATTTTATCTAATTTATTTATTAATGAGGTATCCAGCAAGATGTTAAATGTGATATGTGATTGCACATATCTAGTAATTTTTTATTGTATGTTACACACACTGGATGATACGTTTAGAGACTTCTCTGTTTTTTATCTTCTTAAAAGTGTTAACTTGTTCTGGCAGGCAACTAATTGAATTGGACTTAAACTCCTGCTTTAATTTGATCTCTGCTCAGTTCTTTCAGCCTCAGAGATTTGCTTTTTGCCAGAAATCTTGAGACTCAGTATATGTACAGTTCAGGGGTCTGCCAAGGATTTAGGGAAAGCTTACATGCAGATTTTGAGAATGCACAAGTTCTGTCTACTGCTCTAGTTCTGTCTACTGTCTTAAGGGATCTGGGAAGTAACCACCGTTGAAAAGCAAAGTAGAAGTAAATCTTTGACTCAGTGCTTTTCTCTTTCTTCAGCGTTCTGTCTGTGCTTATCTCCTTCCAGTGCCTTGAAACGGTAGCTTTTTGTATTTTAGGCAGTTACAAGTGCTTCTCCAGGAGCACATCTTCCCTGGTGCCTTAGCAGTAATGAATCCGGCTACAGTGCAGGAGATTGAGAGACACGGGTCCGATCCCTGGGTTGGGAAGATCCCGTGGAGGAGGAAATGACAACCTGCTCTAGTATTTTTGCTTGGAGAATTCCAAGCAAAACTTGTAGCCCACAGAGGAGCCTGGTGGGCCACGGTTCATGGAGTCACAAAGAGTCAGACTCATGAGCTGCTAACATGTTCACTTCCACTTTTGTGAGAGGAAGTGAGCAAGGAAAGGTCTTTGAGAAGGGAGGTGATCGAGAAAGGAATTGGATAGTTAAGGGGGTTGGTTAGTAAGGTGAAGTTGCAGAGAGTCAAGACCCTGAAGCCTCTGAGCATGAATACGCACAAGCGCAGTGATCTAATATAGGGTAATTGGCTTTTATTTTTTTGTCAACTTTTTAAATAGTGACACTCTTTTTTGGTCATCTGCAGTTAACTTTCCATAGTATATATCTTCTACAGAGGGACTGGAAGCCTAACTCAAGACTTCAGATTTTTGAAACTGAAATAAATAGGTTGATTTGCTCTGCAAGATTTAAAAAATGTTTTCCTTGCTTCCTGTCTGTTTTGACCTGACTCCTTGAAGGGCAGAGCTTGTCTTCATAAGTGCAGCTGATGCTGGCCCTGAGTGGGGTGTTTTGTTGTGTTTGTTAAAGCTCTAGGCCTCAGGCTGTTAGCCCATAAGGAGTGTCTCCTTGGAGATTTCATAACTGAGTTTTTAGATTCCCCAGCCCTTTGGTGTTCTTTTTTCCTCTTGGACTGGGTGGGGAGGTATTCTGTGGGTGGCTGCATTCTTGACTTGCTCCTTGCTCTGACCTGGGATAGCCATCAAGGTCTGTAATGGAAGGTTGCAGAGCCTGTCTCTGGTCTGTCCATTTTGCTTTTAACTGCTTTGTGTTTTAATTTTCTGTTCACTTGAGTAGCAGACTTCAAGACTGCTGATCAGCTGTATGAAAAGTCAGTGTATGTGCCAGGTACGGATGGCATAGGATGGTATGATTCTTACTAGTACTTACGGTGTGTAAGATTTAGTATCGTACCAGCAGAGATGTGGCTCTTCACTGTGACTGCAGTTTTGCATGGGAAAGACTCCCTGTTCATTCTCTTGAAGTCTGGGCGTTGGTTTTGAAGATTGATTATTTGTTTTATCAGAGTTTTGTCGCACTTCAGGGAAAACATTCTCAGGAGTTCCTGTTGCTTAGGTAACAGCAGCTGAAACTTTGGGGGCCAGCAGATTTTAGCTTGGCGGATGTTAGCCTGTGTTTGTGTAAAAGGAAGTTTGTCCATTCCCCATCGATTCTCCAGCTTGTAAACATTTCCATTTGGAGGTGGGTAGGAACATGTTGGTCTGTTGAGTTGCATTACTTGTTGGGTGATTGCGAAGCTGACTTTTCCTGTAGGCCATTACCTGCTACTGTGGGAAAAGAGAATAAGGCACGTCTATAAAGTCATCGAAAACGGTTGAGTTTTGGGGGCGATGAAACAGGTGAATTAGTTAACAGAGCAGTGCTGCACAAGTGTGTCTTGGCCTTTTTCCTCTCCCATCAGTCTTACTGGTGAAGCGCTGCTTCTGCCACTAAGCATTTTCCATTTAAATTCTTCTCATTCTCACGGGGTCTAGTTCCCAGCTCACCAAATCACCTTTCTGCCTCCTTGCTTGTAGACCTAAGGTACCCAGTGTTTCTATTCATGAAATTACGATGTGTTACAGAGACAAGGCGGGGAAGGCAACGGCACCCCACCCCAGTACTCTTGCCTGGAAAATCCAATGGATGGAGTAGCCTGGTGGGCTGCAGTCCATGGGGTCGCTAACAGTCGGACAGACTGAGTGACTTCACTTTCACTTTTCTCTTTCATGCATTGGAGAAGGAAATGACAACCCACTCCAGTATTCTTGCCTGGAGAATCCCAGGGATGGGGGAGCCTGGTGGGCTGCCGTCTATGGGGTCACACAGAGTCGGACACGACTGAAGTGACTTAGCAGCAGCANTAAATTTATATTTAAAAAAAAGAAACGAAAAGAAAACAAACAAACAAAAAAAGACTCGGAGAAGGCAATGGCACCCCACTCCAGTACTTTTGTCTGGAAAATCCCATTGACGGAGGAGTGTGGTAGACTCCAGTCCATGGGGTCGCTAAGAGTCGGACACGACTGAGTGACTTCACTTTCACTTTTCACTTTCATGAATTGGAGAAGGAAATGGGAACCCACTGCAGTGTTCTTGCCTGGAGAATCCAAGGGATGGGGGAGCCTGGTGGGAGGCCGTCTATGGGGTCGCATAGAGTCAGACATGACTGAAGTGACTTAGCAGCAGCAGCAGCAGCATATAATCAAGACTGGATTATCATGTGAAATGATCCTCACTTGAGATGTGTTACCAGAGACTTAGATATAAAGGTTTTGGTGATACTGGGTGAGCTATCAAGACCTGCAAATGTGATAAGTGAAGGTGAAAGGAATTTAGAAGGGATAATAGAGGTCTGAGACCATTACCAGTTGCAGTTTCAAGACAGCTGCAACAGTGGAGGGTGTAGCTCATCCCACTAACATTTCTATTCTTTTTGTGAAGACAGGGTCAAAGGAAAAATGGAGAAACTGCTTTAAACTGTGTGGAGAAATGGGTCTGTGCAGAGTGAGGGGTGGACTATGGTGGCAACAGAGCTCTGTTGCTCAGATATATTAAGAGAGAAGCTCCTATGATAAGTCAGTACCTGATAGCGTCCAGCTACATTGTTACTGGACTCTGATGCCTTGTTCACACCGAGCCCCAGGATCCCTCCATCCAGTGACTGAACACAGCAGGGATACTAGACTCTAGCCACTTAGGCTCAAAGCAGAACTCCTTTTTAATTTTTAATTTGTTTATTTGACTACCCTGGATCTTGGCAGTAGCATGTGGGATCTATGGGAATCTTACACTTGCAGGATGATGAATCTTTAGTTGCACTTTAGTTGTGGCATGTGGGATCTAATTCCCCGATCAGGGATTGAAACCAGACCCCTGCATTGGGAGCACAGAGACAAAGTCTTAGCCTCTGGACCACCAGGAAAGTCCCATCAGTGCAGGACTGTTTAGGGCATTTTTTCCCCCATTCACTGAGATATTCTCAGAGTTCTAGTGCAGCATGAAGCTCTTTATACTGCATTCTCCTTCCTTCCCTCTCTTCCTTCCTGGGTGTCACAGCTGAACCAGTCCAAAGGCAGTCCTTGCCTACTCCTCTTCCTTCTCCCCCTTTCCCACTAAATACCTTGTACTTCTAAGCTTGGGATGACATTTTCTTCCTGAACTGTCAGAAGGTTCTAATTTCATTCTCCCCTCTCCTCCTCCCACCTATAGACCTTTTTGTTGAGATGACATCTATCTACTTAAGAAGCTGGAGTAGCAGAAACCGAGGAATGGAGTGGCAAGGTAGCATGGTACTGTGCTACTGACAGGTGTGACCTCTGCAGTGTTTCTGCTTTATTGGCTGCTTACGATAACTTTTTGGCTTTTAGTACATCAGAACCAGAGGAGTTATCCACATTAAGAATTTGCACTTCCCTCCACTCTTGACAACATAGACATTTGACTTAATCCCAGTCTGTCTTGGGATCCTCACTTTGCAGCTGGACGGTTCCATTTTCATATGACATCACAACATTCTCATGTATCAGCTTTTTTCTTCCACTTTCCTTCAGTCACTATGGTTCACTTTCAGCTGACCCATTTTCATGTGTAAGTTCTCACCAAACTCTATTCTATTTCTCTTCCTTCCGGGCAAGTTCTGGTCATGACAAACTACTCAAGGATGCCTTTCATCCTGTCCCATAGCAATCCTTTAGCTGAGGTTTTAGCATGAATTTAGATTTGTTTTACTGAAATCATTGACATTTATTCATAACTTTATTTATTTTTTTAAAAAATATTTTTTAACGGGAGGAAAATTGCTTTTCATTGTTTATGTTTGTTTCTGCCTTACAAGGAGAATCAGCCATAATTATACATGTATCATCTCCTTCCTGAGCCTCTCCCTACCCGAGCCCATCCCTCTAGGTCATCACCAGCACCACACTGAACTCCCTGTGTTATTTGGCAACTTCTCACCAGCTATTTATTTTACACAAGGTAGTATCATAACATGATTTCAATAATGTATAGTATTTGGTATTTGTAGTCCTTCATAATTTTGAGATGAACTGTGATTAATCTCCACAAAGAGTCAATTTTTAGTCTCCTCAATGAAACATAACTATGGGACCTCATTTAAAATATTCCTCTCATATTAGCCCAGGAAATCCGCCAGTGATTTTAAAAGACACTATTTTTTTAAACTTGTCTCATTTCATGTATTATTTTTGATGTGATATCCCATTATCTTAATAATTGTTAAGTAGAAATTTGACTAAATAATGACCTTATTTGATACTCTGGGTCTTAATCTGATAGGTTTAATGATCTTGGGAAATAAAGCCTACAGTGCTGTACCCAGATGACCTAACAAAGACTATTCAAGTGTGTCTCCGTCTATAAGCCCAGGGCTCATAGAAAGTTTAGGGAGTTAAATCTCTTTCTTTACTAGGAAATTCCAGGTTCAAATATAATGATAACTACAAAAAAGAGAGAGAACAACACTTTTTTTTTTTTTAAGTGCCTGTCACTATGTCTCAAACTCCACTATTTGCTCCATAAATGGCATTACCCAGATGGTCATGAAACATGCTGAAATTGGTTGATAGTAACAAATACAAGGGTGGTGAATAAATAACTTATGTAAATATGACTTCAACTCCTAAATTCCTGTCAATGTTTGTAACGAATCAAGGCAGCCAATTTAGCACCTTGTTTTCCTGAATTTGATTGAAAAGTTAAAGATTCCATTTCCCAGCTGTCTTGCTTAGAACACTCATGTCAAACAACTAATTCACTGCTGGTTTCTCTTCCATTTTAACGTTTTCCCTACTTAATTAAATCTCATCTTCATGTAGACATGGTGACATTTAGATATTCCTTCAGACTGGATCTCTAAAATCTGTCTGTTGTCTATACAAATTTCCTTTTTTCTGGGAGCCACTCTAGTCAGTTTGTTTGATATTAGAAACCAAAGTATAATATAAAAAAACTTTAAAAAAATGAAACCAAGTTTTCATTGCAGGGAAAAGATTTAAACTAATTGTAGATATTTGCATCCCCAGTGTTATAGATTATAAACCCTAGTCGTCCTGAGGCATAATCTAATTAAGGGTGCCTCAATTAGAATTACTTCATAAGAAAGTATTTAATGAATGTTTTTGATAATCAGCAAAAATATATCTAAAAACAAAATTAGTTCGGTTGTAATAAATGTTGAAGTGGACACAGCTATGACATATGGATGAGTCGTTGATGAAAATATTAAGCTACAAAAAAATTAAGATATACTGGACTCTAAGCCCTTTGAGAATAAGAGTCTTTCCTTGCCAGTTTAGCCCAATAAAGAGTTTCATAAGTGTTTACTGAATCAATACTTGAGAGATTAGTAAAGGAAAGGAAACAACTTATGCTTAAATTATGCAGAATAGATGATTCTTGCCATAAAGCCTGAGTAAAAAGGAATAAAGAATACTAGAAGGCATAAGACCTTATGTAATACAAGGAATAACAACTGTTAAGAGGACTCTGATTAAAACTATGGCTTAAATTGTGGCTTCAAAGATACAGCCTTGGTATAACAAATTTCCTGCTTCTTCCCTCTCACTGACCCCATATTATAGTGTTTCCTAGTTTCTGAGACTACTCCTCAAGTGTCATTTCTAGAAAAGAAAGTTAGGTAAGTTCTAAGAATCCCTTTATGACCCCTGAGAACCCGTCTGCTCTCAAACTTGTCTTTGAAGTCACAAATTATGGTGGTCAGCAGCTTGTAAATGCCCAGAATCAACCTTGAATGCATATCCTTTCTCTAATTCCTCTGTCACTCTGGGCACTATACGCAGTCAGAAGATGGTATGTGAGCCTGTAAAGGATCCTTGTATAGGCAGGCAGTAATAAGCAAGGGTGTCTGTATTGTTAGTCAGTCCCTGTATTTCCTGCCTTTTCTGAGTGGGCTGCCTTTCCCAGTTGATAAGTGATTCAATCCAAAGTAGATGGTGTATTCTCATCTTATCATCCCTATGAATAAGGAGCCCTAAACTAGTCTTGCTGAATTAAACCTGTTATGAAGCCTGATCATTTGAATCCCTCAAGTCAGCTTGGGAGTACTTTTGTAGTTAATGAACTGCAGCCTCATGCTAACCACTGCATCTGCCGTATTTGGATGGTCTGAATGGAATGTATCTTTCTTGTTTTTCTGATTATATTCCGATTCCTAAAATCTTGATTCTTTTCCCCCTGATCAATCTTTGACTTGCTCTTTGACATCTCCTCTAACCCAGGTCTGGAGAAGGCAATGGCACCCCACTCCAGTACTCTTGCCTGGAAAATCCCATAGATGGAGGAGCCTGGTAGGCTGCAGTCCATGGGGTCGCTAGGAGTCAGACACGACTGAGAGACTTCACTTTCACTTTTCACTTTCATGCATTGGAGAAGGAAATGGCAACCCACTGCAGTGTTCTTGCCTGGAGAATCCTAGGGACGGGGGAGCCTGGCTGGCTGCTGTCTATGGGGTCACAAAGAGTGGGACACAACTGAAGCGACTTAGCAGCAGCAGCAGCTAGCCCAGTTCAGCTTCTTTCTAGGAATGCTTGTCTTATAGACCAGTGTTTTTATTATTATTTTTAAGTATAGACCATAGCATTCATACAGAATCTTTTAGGCTGATTAATACAAGTGCACACATCAATGCTGATGTAGACTCATGAAATCATAATCTCTATATACAGGACCCTAGTCTTTGTAAGTAAACAAGCTTTCACAGTTTGCAAAAGTTTGACAAATGAAAAATATTATTTTCCTTTTTATGTTATCATATGAAATGAAGGATATGAACTAAACTATTTGGTAATCATTTCATAATATATGTAAATCAAATCATTATACTGTATACCTTAAACTTACACAGTTTAAGTATAAAATGACATTTATATCATTTATATTTCAGTATGTCATTTATATCTCAGTAAACTTTGGGGAAGAGTTTGAAGAATTCTGCACTAAAACTTGAGGAATCTTACTATGGCTTGTGCATCTGACATTGAGGGCTGTATCCAGATCAAGATGTGATTTTAAAAACAGCTTTATTGAGGTATAATTCACTCACCATAAAGTGTACCATTTTAAAGGGTTTAATTCAGTGGTCTAATTATATTCAAGATGTGATCCTGAGGTTTTTTTTTTTTTTAGTGATTCATTATCTTGGAGACTTCTGCTAGAGTATCTTTATATATGTTGGGTTGGCCAAAAGCCTTGTTTGGGTTTTCCCCCTAAGATGGTACAGCAAAACTGAAATGAACTTTTTGGTGAATCCAATGGTATATGCCATTTAAAATCTAATGGATGAGTTTATAAAACCTCTGAGCATTTAGACTGCCGATTACTCACCTTTGAGTCCAAGTCTACTGCTGGGAATATTTCCCTGGACTCATAGTCTCTGATCACAGATTTTTTTTCTTCTAAATCAGCTTACTTCTGAAGAACTACCAGGCTTGACAATCAACTTCACTGAGAATATTTCACATGAGATTGTTTGGTGATCACCTTATTAGAATAATAGATAAATATTGGAATGAATGCACCATTAGCTTGGTAGAAAGGATGGGGCCATGCTAATAAAATGAGAAACTGAAGTTTAAATTGGTTTTGGTAGAAAACAGAGATCCACTGGGAAATCAACAAAATAATATGAAGGGATACATTGTGGATGTTTGTGTAAAATTGGACTGGTAAAATGAACCAGATGGGTCAGAGAGAAGCAAACCTCATATCAAGCGATCTAAAAAGAATGACAATGAACTGAACCAGGAGCTAAAGGATGAGGGCCTGAGTTTGAGTACTATCAGTGAGAACAGAAGGGAAATACTTCTAAGGTGTGTTGAATAAATGGAGCTGCAAAGGTTAAATTGCATAATACCTTAACTGGGTGGCTGAGAAGCTCATAATGTTGCTGACAGTGGTAGCAAAGGTGGTGGAAGAGCTGATCAGGATGAATGAAAGCTCTAAGCCCTGTACCTCACACCTGAGCCCAAGTTGCCACTGTCATTTCTCAACTACAAAGTGTGATTGATGTTAGGATGCAGAACTAAAGGAGGATGATTACTGGATGTCAGGGTGAGGTACATAATGCTGTGTTGTTTGAGCAAATAATATCATTTCTGGAAAATGACAAGATGAATGGTGTTAGTGTATATCCATCAAATGTGTCACTTTAGGTGTTATCCAGTATTTTGTACAGTGCATACTCTCCAGAAACTCAGTTTTACCTTCTAAACCACTTTTCACTCTAATACCTTTCTTTGTCAATCCTCTTTCCAGTAGGACATTATGGAAAAGAAAATAGTTATAATGCAGGACAGTCTGTTAAAAATATCCAAAAACCATTTTGTGGAAAACTAATATTACTCTGCAGTGCCAATGCAGGAGACACAGGAGACGTGGGTTTGACCCCTAGGTCAGCAAGATCCCCTGGAGAGGGAAATGGAAACCCACTCCAGTACTCTTGTCTAGAGAATCCCAGGGACAGAGGAGGCTGGAGGTCTACAGTCTATGGGGTCACAAAAAGTTGGACACAACTTAGTGACTAAACAATAATACTGCTCACAATAGTTGATTCTCCATGTGTCTTTACAAAAGCCACATGGCTAGTTTTAGCCAATGAAGCATGAACAGACACACGTGTAACGTCTAGACCAAAGTACTTAAGAATGTGTTGCTGTCTCTTACCTTTTGCAGTAATTGTACAGTCCACATGTTGGATCAGCTTGGATACTTAAGTCACTGCATGGGGAAGATTTCTTTGGAGAATTGCCTGCTCTAAATCAAGAGTTTGTACGAGTGAGAAAACAAATCTTTCTTCTGTTGGGTCACTACATTACTTGTCACAACAGTCTTGCTTACATATCCTGCCTGATATACTAAATCAGGGTAGATTGTGGAGAAAAAAATGAATATATGTCTTAAAACTCCAGAGGTAACTGACTTTAGAAATAGCTGGACTTAGGTGATATCTCATCTTAGTTTTACGTTTCTCTATTCCTAGACAGTCTCTTTCCCCAAAGTAGCTCCTTTCGTACTCATAGTTTAGCAATCCAATAAAAATTTTAAAAGTAAAAAGGGTGGGGTGGGGGGAGGCTTCTAAAATTCCAATATCCTCTCACTCTTAAACAAAGAAACACATCTGGAATTGAAGAACATTGTACTGGTTTGGCTCATGTATTTATATCACTATCCATAAACATGGACCATATCCAGAGATTTAATGTGTTATAATTGGCCTGTCCAGAGGCCAAAAGGCAGAGTCAGTCCCACTCAAATCACACAGACTAATAATCAGTGAAGAGTGGTTCGTCAAAATGAAATAGGATTGCTATCATTAAATAAGGGTGAATTGATGCTAGGAAGCAAAAAAGTTAACCTTCAGTTCAGTTCAGTCACTCAGTTGTGTCTGACTCTTTGCGACCCCATGAATCGCAGCATGCCAAGCCTCCCTGTCGATCACCAACTCCTGGAGTTCACTCAAACTCATGTCCACCGAGTCAGTGATGCCATCCAGCCATCTCACCCTCTGTCGTCCCCTTCTCCTCCTGCCCCCAGCCCCTCCCAGCATCAGAGTCTTTTCCAATGAGTCAACTCTTCACATGAGATGGCCAAAGTACTGGAGTTTCAGCTTTAGCATCATTCCTTCCAAAGAAATCCCAGAACTGATCTCTTTCAGAATGGACTGATTGGATCTACTTGCAGTCCAAGGGACTCTCAAGAGTCTTCTCCAACACCACAGTTCAAAAGCATCAATTCTTTGGCGCTCAGCTGAAGCTTGGTCTTCATAGTCCAACTCTTACACCCATACATGACTACTGGAAAAGGCGTCCTCGCCTCAGGCTTAACCCAGGGACTGCCTAGGGGCAGGATGTGACCTTCTCCTGCCTGGAAAGTCTCAAGTTTTCAGTGTGCTCCTGAGGCCAGGGGCGGCGGCCAGGAGAAGTTAACATCAGTATACCATTTTTCAGTACAGACATTACCTCCTTATAATTCTAAGCAGTATTGTACAAGTATACCCTGTAGAGTGTCTCCTTAGTTAATATTTCCTGATGGAATAAGGTTCCTAGTTTTTTTAATATTCAAACTTCATGGAACTTACAAAACTTAACTGCAACAGTTTCAGCTTGTGCTTACATCTGAACTTTTTTAATTTCTGTCACCAGAGTTCAATATAACTCTTCAAGTGAATGATATTTAGAAAAGACCTTTACTTATACCACAAAAACAATTAGTAGAATAATGAAGTCATAATAAATATTTTGAAAAGTGTAACATAAGATGAGTGTGGACTAAGGGGACTATCTTCAGTGATCTAGTAGAGCTGAGGTTTGAAGAGATGGAGAGGAATTCATTCTCATCTTTGGGAACAAACATAAGGATTGAGCAATTGCTCATGTAAACAGCACTGGACTGAATGAAGATACAGTCTATTTAAATACTTGAAGCAGGTTTCAGTAATAATTAACCTTCACTAAATACTTGTCATGAGCCAAAATGCAATATGACTTTTACTCTTTCTAATAATCCTGTGAGATAGTTACATATTCTGAAGACAAGGAGGAGGTAGGAAAATGAAGCAATTTATCCATGATTGCTTAATTAGACATAGTAGCTAGAATGGGTAACCACTTGTGTGTGCCTTGAAAGATGAATAGGCTTTGCACAGGTGCATTGATGAAAGTGAAAAAGGAGAGGGAAAAAGTTGGCTTAAAGCTCAATATTCAGAAAACTAAGATCGTGGTATCTGGTCCAATCACTTCATGGGAAATAGATGGGGAAACAGTGGAAACAGTGTCATACTTTATTTTTGAGGGCTCCAAAGTCGCTGCAGATGGTGACTGCAGCCATGAAATTAAAAGACACTTACTCCTTGGAAGGAAAGTTATGACCAATCTAGATAGCATATTCAAAAGCAGGGACATTACTTTGCCAACAAAGTTCCGTCTAGTCAAGGCTATGGTTTTTCCAGTGGTCCTGTATGGATGTGAGAGTTGGATTGTGAAGAAANTGCAGCCATGAAATTAAAAGACACTTACTCCTTGGAAGGAAAGTTATGACCAACCTAGATAGCATATTCAAAAGCAGGGACATTACTTTGCCAACAAAGGTCCGTCTAGTCAAGGCTATGGTTTTTCCAGTGGTCCTGTATGGATGTGAGAGTTGGATTGTGAAGAAAGCTGAGCACTGAAGAATTGATGCTTTCAAGTTGTGGTGTTGGAGAAGACTCTTGAGAGTCCCTTGGACTGCAAGGAGATCTAACCGGTCCATTCTAAAGGAGATCAGTCCTGGTGTTCTTTGGAAGGAATGATGCTAAAGCTGAAACTTCAGTGCTTTGGCCACCTTATGCGAAGAGTTGACTCATTGAAAAAGACTCTGATGCTGGGAGGGATTGGGGGCAGGAGGAGAAGGGGATGACAGATGATGAGATGGCTGGATGGCATCACCGACATGATGGGCATGAGTTTGAGTGAACTCTGAAAGTTGGTGATGGACAGGGGGGCCTGGCATGCTGCAATTCATGGGGTCGCAAAGAGTCAGACACGATTGAGCGACTGAACTGAACTGATACACACAAAACTGTATCATGAGCAAAAATATGGAGAATGCAGATATGAAGTCATATCAAAAGCCCATTAATAGACCAATCCTACTGGAATGAAAAGTTTGCACTAGGAAGGTATTACAAATGTACACACCATCTAAAGATAATGTACACTTTGGTTGTATTTTGCTGTGTAATAAATCACCCAAAACTTTGTGGCTTTAGAATAATAGCAGCCACTTTTTGCCACTCAAAATTCTGCAGATAGACTGGGCTCAGTCAGTTTCTCTGATCCATATGGTATCAGCTGTAGCTGTGGTAGTCCAGAGGCTAGAATCAGTTGAAATGTAGGATTACTTACCAATGTAACTCACAGACAGTGGTGACTGCCAGCTAGGCTATGGTTGGGGTTTCAGCTGGAGGGGGTTGGTTCTCCTGCACATGGCCTCTCCGTATGTCCTGGGTTTCCTACAGAGTGACTTATGAAATCTAATGGAAAATGTGTGAAAATAGAAGCTGCATATATCATAACTTTATACAGCATCCTTTTTCCACTGCATTATATCAGCCAGAGCAAATCACAGAGGTAACCCAGATTCAAGTGGGGAGAAAATAGATTTCTGTCTGGTTAGTGGGCATATCAAAGAATTTGTGGCATTTTTAATGAGTGAAGCAGGACAGGTATGACATTTAAAAAAAGAGTGCCAGGGAACATGCAGCTCAGAGAGAATCTGTCCACTCCTGTGCACTTTAGATTTCAGATATTTAAGAAGCACTATTTACTTCATGCAGAATATATTTAGGGGTTTTATTTTTCACTATTGCCCACTTGTCTATAAACCTTGAAACTGGAAAATGTTGGGATATATAGACTTTACAGGTAATACAGAAATTGTCAAGAGCTAGAATAGCAGAAAAAAAGGTTTGAATATATTTTTTTTAGAAATGTAAAGAAAATAAAATGGAATTTTGTTTTGATGAGAGAGTGAGATTTTATTTTCCATTCATGAAATAGACCAGTGGTGTAAAAAGTAGGGTATTCAAAATGATCTACGAGGGAGAGAACAAAAAATATTAGACATTAATATTTATTATTTATTCTTCCTTAAAGTGCTATTTTGGCTTATGTATTTAAGCATAATATGTACAACCAGTATAGTATCTGCACATAATTTATAAATTAACCAATGTATACTATTGTAAAATGGTGTTCAAAATTTTTTCCTGATCACTATGTGTGATAAGATTGTTAAGATATGTAGATTATTGACCTAAGAAATCACAATAACCAGTGTAACATCGAATAATTGAACATATTGTCCACTTGTGATGAAAAATTTCCTGATACTTGTGTGTAGTTCATATTGAAGTATAGAACTATATATGGCAAAGAGGACATGACTGAGTGACTAACACACACAAGAGATAGCGTCTCCCTTGCTTCACAAAAAAGCAAGACATTTTGTTTATTACTGTTTATAGGAAAAAATAATATTTTGAGAACAAATATTCCAATTTGATTGGTAGGAAAAAAAAATAGTGTCCATTAACTTAAATTCTATTCTCCTTACCTGGAAGACCGATGTGGCTAAATTTGCATGTGGTGATTATCAGAACATACATCATTATATTTGAGCCTGTAACTAAAAGTACACACAAGAACCCTTGATTTACTAAAATTGATTTATTAGGTACTTGATTATCTAAGACATTATTCTGAATCATAGTTTTATTAGCAGCCATTTTTTTTCTCTACATCAAACTCCTTAAAACCCTGCACACTTTCCTCTTTTAGAACTCTCAACTCCACATGTCATCCTCAAATTTCTTTCCATTTCTTTCAGTTGAGGGTGCTGGAAGTCTTCACAAAGTTTCTGAACGTGCTACAAATGTTCCTTATTTTGGGGGGAACACAGTACTCCTTTTCATCTTCAGTTCAGTTCAGTTCAGTTGCTCAGTCATGTCTGACTGTTTGTGACTCCATGAATCGCAGCACACCAGGCCTCCCTCTCCATCACCAACTCCTGGAGTTCACTCAAACTCACATCCATCGAGTCGGTGATGCCATCCAGCCATCTCATCCTCGGTCGTCCCCTTCTCCTCCTGCCCCCAATCCCTCCCAGCATCAGAGTCTTTTCCAATGAGTCAACTCTTCGCATGAGGTGGCCAAAGTACTGAAGTTTCAGCTTTAGCATCATTCCTTCCAAAGAACACCAGGACTGATCTCCTTTAGAATGGACTGGTTGGATCTCTTTGCAGTCCAAGGGATTCTCAAGAGTCTTCTCTTTTCATCGTATACAAGTTCTATTCCTTGTATGACCTCAGAAAAGTCACTTGGTATCTTTGGCCTTAGAGTCTTTATCTGAGAAAAATCAAATTTCTAAGATCCTTCTAGATCTAGCAAGAAATGATTGATCTCTCTAGGTCTCTGTTTTAATAAGTACCATTAAGAAATCAGGTAGATCCTGACTGTTACCTAACTTATCCAAACCAGTTTTCAAAAGTTACCATGAGGTCTAGAGAGACTTCCTAGAGAGCCTTGACAGTCACTGGGCAATCGGCCAAAGGGGAAGCATCAGTGATCATGGTAGACTGTTGGGCCTGGGTAAGGGGAAATGGTATTGCTGATAAAAGTTGAAGAAGCACAGACTTGAGGAAAGGAGATCATATCACTGCTGGGAATTAGAACAGAATTGAGTGGCCTGAAAACATCTATATCATGTGTCCAGCTGATTGAGTTTATACTGAATAATCAATAGAACAAGGTTGAAAAATCGAACCAGTAGTGAAGGTAAGGCAGGTAAATCCTAACAGGGTCAGAATCTATAAAAATAAATTCTGGGTGTCTGTGTCAGTATGATCCTTCAAGAAGCAGCTGTCAAGAGGGGATTAAATTGAAGAACATTTATTGGGGGAAAGTCTGTGAAGGAGAAAACGGGAGGGGAAGCAAAGGAGGAAAGAGGCTCACCCCACTATGTAACACTTGAGAGGGAGAGAGCAAGGAAGGAAGAGTCTCAGTTTGGAGGAAGTTGTAAGAAAATTTTGGCCAGATTTGTGGGGAATCCTTGAGCCAGAGACATGTGCTAAAATCATTCTGGGCCTTGTAGGATGGGCCTGCATCAGTATTCCCATGATGCTCAGTGATTGGGAGCAGCTCACAGGAAGTGGGGCGTTTGCATGAATGTGGGGATAAATCCATAAAGGTAGCTGCGGGGGCTGTCAAATCAATTTTACTCCCCACAGCAGGAGATCTGAGCTGCACACTATCAAGGCTGTCACAGTATCCAATGGACCCCAAGAGGCCTCCTTTAGTACTTCAAATAGGTTGAATAATATAGAACATATCCCTTTGTAATTAAGACTCTGGATAGCAGATTTGTCTGAGCACTTGAAGAGGATAGGGTAGTGATAAGTTCCATGTTTGAGCTTATTCTATGAGCTAGCCCCATGCTGGGCAGTTTACATGTATTATCTCAGTGACTTTGTGTAAGAATGCAGTGAGGTGGCCGTTATTACATTGATACTTGTTTTACATATGAGAAAGTCAATTTATTGAGATTATGGTTTACTCAAGGTTGCATATGTTATAAATGACATAATTATTTTTTAAGTGTTTAGAAGTGTATTTTTTTATTAAAGGATAGTAGGTTTACAAAAGCGTGTTAGTTTTAGGTATATAGCAAAGTGATTCAGTCATATCGGTATATATATTTCAGATTATTTTTATTATCGTCATTATAAGATATTGAATATACTTTCTGGTGTTATGTCAGTAAACACTTGTTTATTTTATGCCCAGTAGTCTGTATCTGTTAATTGCATACTCCTATTTTATCCCTCCCTGACCCTTTCCCTTTGGTAATCTTAAGTCTATTTCTGTTTTGGACATAGATTCATTTGCATTATTTTTTAGGTTCCACATATAAGTGATATAATGTCTATCTATCTGGCTTACTTCACATGTTATCATATTCTCTAGGTCCATCCACGCTTCTGCAAATGGCAACATTTCATTTTTTCATGGCTAAGTAATATATCATTATATATATATATATATATATATATATATAAATCAGAGAAGGCAATGACCCTTTCCCTTTGGTAATCTTAAGTCTATTTCTGTTTTGGACATAGATTCATTTGCATTATTTTTTAGGTTCCACATATAAGTGATATAATGTCTATCTATCTGGCTTACTTCACATGTTATCATATTCTCTAGGTCCATCCACGCTTCTGCAAATGGCAACATTTCATTTTTTCATGGCTAAGTAATATATCATTATATATATATATATATATATATATATATAAATCAGAGAAGGCAATGGCAACCCACTCAAGTACTCTTGCCTGGAGAATCCCATGGACGGAGGAGTCTGGTGGGCTGCAGTCCATGGGGTTGCTAAGAGTCGGACACGACTGAGAGACTTCATTTTCACTTTTCACTTTCATGCATTGGAGAAAGAAATGGCAACTCACTCCAGTGTTCTTGCCTGGAGAATCCCAGGGACAGGGAGGCCTGGTGGGCTGCATCTATGGGGTCAGAGAGTCAGACATGACTGACACGACTTAGCAGCAGCAGAAGACTCTAACCTCCTTGAAAACTGAGACTGTGTCTTATTCACAATAGCACTTAAGAAAGACTCACCTATTCCTTACCAAACTATGAGCTTTATAATTGTCCTCATGTTATAGACGTGTGTAAACTGAAACATATGTCTGAATTAATCTGCCCGAGGTCATTTAGTCAGCAGGTGCCAGAGCCAGGATTTGAAAGTAGGTGGTCTTGTTCAAATGTACATTCACTGAATGATAGAGTTCCTCTTCTTAGTAATAACTGACTACTTATAAGGAGGTGGTAACTCTAATAAATAGTGATCAATTCATTATTTAGTAGTTCTGGTGCAGTAACTGATAGTGAGTTGAAAGAGTTTGTCAGAATTGTTTTTACCCTGTTGGGATGGTTATATAAAGGTTTTCAGTTTGAAAGAACATTTGTTCACTCATTTTCCTTCCGTTCACAAAAAATGTGAAAGAATAAACAGATGAATATATTCACTGACCCAGCTTTGTCCAGACTCAAAGGCTGCTGGGCACCGGTTCATATTCTGTGGATTCCATATGGAAAAAGAGTAAACTTTACAGCTTCTTCCTTTAGGAAGAGTTGCCTCCATATCCTCAGGCCAAAGGAAAAGTCTGACAGGAGAGCGGGGGAGGCAGAACCTCTATTTATGACTGTAGCCCGTGTTCGCATGTGCTAAGTCGCTTTAGTTGTGTCCAACTCTTTGAGACCCTATAGACCATAGCCTGCAGGCTACTCTGTCCATGAGATTCTTCAGGCAAGAATACTGGAGTGGATTTCCACGTCCTCCAGGGGATCTTCCCGATACAGGGGTCAAATGATCAAACCCATATCTCCTGCAGCTTCTGCACTACAGGCAGATTCTTTACTACTGAGCTACTTGGGAAGCATGAATGAAGCCCATTTAGTGTCAAATTTATAAGAGATTGCCAGTTACTTTGAAGATTCAGTGATCAGCAATGAAATTCAACCTACTCTTTGTGTTGACCAGGGGCTGGCTATGTACCTGTTTCTGTAAATAAAGTCTTATAGTTGAAGCCCATTCATTTATGTTTTGTCTATGATGGATTTTTCCCTACACCAGTGGAGGTGACTGGTTTGTACAAAGCCATCATGGCCTAAAATATTTCTTATGTGGCCCTTTACAGAAAAAACTTGTTGACCCTTCTTGAGAACTATGGAAGCTTATTCCATGGCTCTGGAGCGAGTTTCAGTGTTGAGATCCTGGCTGTGTCAACTAGTAGCTGTGGGACATCAGACATGGTGCTCAACCTTTCAGCATGACAGGTTCCTCCTTTTGTAAAGTGGGATGATAATATTTACCTCTTAAAGTTTTCCAAATTAAGTGTACTAGTGCATGTTAACCTCTTAATATTTTGGGTGATTCATTGTGAGTGCTTAGTAAATGTAAGCTACAATTATTGTTTATCATCATTTTTTGTATTTTACCATTATTAAGCTTTAGGTTATTTCTTTACGTAGTCAAATTCATGATCCTTAATTTTGGGGGAAGAATGGAAACAGCTATTCGTTGAATTAGACTTTGTATCAGAATCAAATATTTGTATTTACTGATTATAATGCAAGCTATTCACAGTTGCCTGGGCTATCGCCTGTCTCTTACTTACATGGAGAAACCAAACATTTCCCAATCAGTATAAATTGTTTTTCAGTATGTTTCTTTATCAACTTCTTATAATAAGTCATTTCCTTGAAATGAATGAATTCATTAATAGATTATTATAAGTGTGACCATGTCAGCTTCTGTGATTTCCTCCTATCTAGTGTGTATATATATATATATATATATATATCTTTACTAATGGGATAGGAGATATAAAGGACAAAAAGAGCCGTGAGGGATGTGTGGTCTGACGTACTAGGAAGTGGGATGAAATTTCAGCCCCTGTGGTCCTTTAGGAGGTCAAAGAGCAAGCTGCAGACACAGTGGTTCTGCTGAGCTGTTTGTGGCTTTCAGCGAAGCTGCTAATGGAATAATGATAGTTTCTGACATAAAGCAGAAGGTGTTCTATTTTTAGGCAAGAGGAACTATGCACCAGAGACAATCCAGACATGTTCTTATCTTAGAGGATACTGAAAAATGCCCCTACTTTCCTAACATCCTGTTGCTATATATAAGATAATGATCTCTGAAAAAGAGCTATATTGACAGTCCTAATAATACCACCATTGATCAAGCATTTACTGTGTATCTGGAACTGTGCAAAGCACATTATCCCCATGAATTCTGACAGTAATCCAGTGAGGAGATGCTAGTATTGTTCCCATTTTACAGGTGAAATTGCTACTCATAGAAGTACCATTTTGCATGTGAATAGCAGAGCTTGTTTCAAGTCCATTTCTGGCTGACTTGAAATTTCAAGCACAACTGGAAAGGAAAAATGGGATATAATTAGTTTAAACTGCCAGCTCTCAAATCAAATTAGAAAAACGATCCCCTAGCCTTTTATAATTTGCAAGGCATATTATTCTCTAGTTCACAAACTAGAAATGAATAAAAGCAGCCAGTTTAGAATGTGATGATATTCCATGTCAGTGGAAGAATTGGACCATCAAGAAGCCAGCATCGGAAACTGGACTTATGAATGGTGGATGGAGTTAGGACATGTACTCTGAGGAAAGTTGTATTGCAAAGAGGCTTCTGTGGTAGAAACAGAAGAAGATGGCCATTTTTGATAAGTCATTACAATTTACTAGTAAATTTGTACCATGTAAAACATACTTCGGGGAAGGCAATGGCACCCCACCCCAGTACTCTTGCCTGGAAAATCCAATGGATGGAGTAGCCTGGTGTGCTGCAGTCCATGGGGTCGCTAACAGTCGGACAGACTGAGCGACTTCACTTTCACTTTTCTCTTTCATGCATTGGAGAAGGAAATGGCAACCCACTCCAGTATTCTTGCCTGGAGAGTCCCAGGGATGGGGGAGCCTGGTGGGCTGCCGTCTATGGGGTCACACAGAGTTGGATACGACTGAAGTGACTTAGCAGCAGCAGCAGCAGTAGCAGCAAAACATACTTAATCCCATTGCAGGGTCCAGAAGTGTCCCACCTTAACTGCAGTATCAGACTTGAGGGGCTTGTCTAATCAGACTCTTCTGTTTGCAGAAAGAGCATATTCTTAGGTTAAAGATTGGCTTCTGTTTCCTTGATTCTCTGTTCTCTTCTGCTCTTGACTCTGACATCTGGCCTCCTGGCTATGCCCATTAAGATATAATTAATATTCCATATTTACAGTTGGATGGTGTAACCACCCTACTTATAGAATTTTGGGGACTATGGACCTTTTTTTTTCATTTTGAATTATCTCTTTTAGTCCAAGCTGGTAAATGACACACAAAAATTTTGTGGATTTTTTAGAAATCTGATTGAGCTCAACTCTATGTCCCAAAAGTCATGTCCACAGTCCCTTGGGTGACAAATATTTCTGTGCCTTGAGCTGTAGACATGGCTGCTGTGGACCCACATTTTTAAGATTCCAAGAGTGTTTGCTCACCACCACCTTAAATCTTTCTGAGATCTCAATAAAGTTTCTTAGAATCATATCCTTGTTTTAATTTCTACCTTTAGGTCATTTCTTATTTTCAGAAGATTGTATAACCTGGAGAGACCAGCAATATAAAATAGTTTTATGTTTCAGCCCAGAAAGTCCCAGTTCCTTTATATTTCTTTTAAATTCTCTTTGTGGAAATTTCCTGGCAGTACAGTCAATAGGACTCTGTGCTTCCACTGAAAGTGGCACAGGTTGTATCCCTTATTAGGGGACTAAGATCCTGCATGCATGCCATGCAGGGAGGCCAAAACAGAACAAAACAAAAACTAACAAAGAAATAAATACATAAATCTTCTTTGCATAGAGAAGGATTTCTTTCTTAGTTCATCATTTTAGTATCATAATTTTAAATAGTCATCTTAAAAATAAAAACCAATTGACATACTTAACATACTGCCCTGAAACTTTAACCAAATCCACAAATTCCTTAGTTGCGTTTTGTGACTTCCAAGATATCACAGAAGACAGATTTTCCAAATCTCCTACCACAGAATAGAAGTTTCCTTTGCTGGAGTCTCTGAGAGAAGTTTCTTTGGGTGGAACAGCTGTGTTTCAGCCTCCATCAGTCATCTCCTTTTTTTCTGGTCCTGTCTCTGCCTGTTGCCTGGTCTGAGAAACTATGCCATGTACTTTAAGTTTCAGTTATGGGAGTTATGGGATACCAGTTTCTGTCTTAGTTATTATTGTGCCATTCAGTTCAGTTCAGTTCAGTTCAGTTCAGTTCAGTCGCTCAGTCATATCCGACTCTTTGTGACCCCATGAATCACAGCACGCCAGGCCTCCCTGTCCATCACCAACTCCCGGAGTTCACTCAGACTCACGTCCATCGAGTCAGTGATGCTGTCCAGCCATCTCATCCTCAGTCGTCCCCTTCTCCTCCTGCCCTCAATCCCTCCCAGCATCAATGTCTTTTCCAATGAGTCAACTCTTCGCATGAGGTGGCCTAAGTATGGAGTTTCACCTTTAGCATTATTCCTTCCAAAGAAATCCCAGGGCTGATCTCCTTCAGAATGGACTGTATGCATCTCCTTGCAGTCCAAGGGACTCAAGAGTCTTCTCCAACACCACAGTTCAAAAGCATCAATTCTTCGGCGCTCAGCCCTCTTCACAGTCCACCTCTCACATCCATACATGACCACTGGAAAAACCATAGCCTTGACTAGACGGACCTTAGTCGACAAAGTAATGTCTCTGCTTTTGAATATGCTATCTAGGTTGGTCATAACTTTTCTTCCAAGGAGTAAGCGTCTTTTAATTTCATGGATGCAGTCACTATCTGTAGTGATTTTGGAGCCCCAAAAAATAAAGTCTGACACTCTTTCCACTGTTTCCCCATCTATTTCCCATGAAGTGATGGGACCGGATGCCATGATCTTCGTTTTCTGAATGTTGAGCTTTAAGCCAACTTTATCACTCTCCTCTTTCACTTTCATCAAGAGGCTTTTTAGCTCCTCTTCACTTTTGCCATAAGGGTGATGTCATCTGCATTTCTGAGGTTATTGATATTTCTCCCGGCAATCTTGATTCCAGCTTGTGTTTCTTCCAGTCCAGCGTTTCTCATGATGTACTCTGCATATAAGTTAAATAAGCAGGGAGACAATATACAGCCTTGACGTACTCCTTTTCCTATTTGGAACCAGTCTGTTNTTCTCATGATTCTGTGTGATGATTGGGCAGTTCTGCTGGTTTTTAAAATCTCACTCATGTAATTTTAATATGCTGGTGGATCAGCTAAAGAGGCCAGAATATCTAGACCTTTTTCTCTTTATCATATTTTTCAACCCATGCTTCTTCATGCCATAATTGTCCCAAGATTTCAAGAGAATGAATGCAGAAGTATCAAGGCCTTTTTAAGCCTCAGCTTGAAACTCACATCACATCACTTCTGCTACAAATAGTGGTCAAAGAAAGTTACAGATCAATAAAAATTCAAGAGATAAAAAATTGATTCCCATTCTCTATGGGAGATGTGGTGACATCACAGTGCAGAAGGCAACGTATATAGAGTGGGAGGAACTGTGGCCGTATTTTCCACCTACCACACACAGGTCATTGGTAGCTTCAAACAGAACCCAGATATACCAATGTCCAATAAAAACAGTAACATTTAAAAATGCTTAATAATGTGTCTACTATGTAAGGAATCTTATTAAATGTTGTTTCTTACCCTTTTTGCTTCCCCTGTATACTTCAAAAAGTACTCATTTTGCAGAGAATATGCTAATTTGCTCTACATGTAAAATAATTTAAAAACCAGTGAGTTAACAATCTTCAATATTATATAGATTTTTCACATTGCAAGTGAGTGAACATTGTTCAGTTGTGTCTGACTCTTTGTGATCCCGTGGACTATATACAGTTCATGGAATTCTCCAGACCAGAATACTGGAGTGGGTAGCCATTCCCTTCTCGAGGGGATCTTCCCAACCCAGGTATCAGACCTAAGTCTCCCGCATTGCAGGTGGTTTCTTTACCAGCTGAGCCACCAGGGTAACACCTTCACATTGAAAGGTGGTGTGAATGATAGAAATTCAGCAATGAGATTAAAGCAATTACAATGATAGGATACTTTTTAAATTTGTGAGATGACATTTGAAACTCTCTGAAATATTGTAAAAAAACAACAGATTTTGTGCATAGATGAATATTCTAGGAACTATAAACCAGTTTTGAGTTGCAGTAGGCACATTTCTAAATTTAATTAATGAAAAGTTAATAGAAGGAAGCACTTTAGTTATAGTGCATATGGATAACTCGGACCAACAGATATGTCCTTAAAGCACTTGCTGCTGCTGCTGCTAAGTCGCTTCAGTCGTGTCCGACTCTGTGCGACCCCAGAGATGGCAGCCCACCAGGCTCCCCCGTCCCTGGGATTCTCCAGACAAGAACACTGGAGTGGGTTGCCATTTCCTTCTCCAGTGCGTGAAAGTGAGAAGTGAAAGTGAAGTTGCTCAGTCGTGCCCAACTCTTAGCGACCCCATGGACTACAGCCCCCCAGGCTCCTCTGTCCATGGGATTTTCCAGGCAAGAGTACTGGAGTGGGGTGCCATTGCCTTCTCTAGACACCTGGAATTTACGGGAATACTGGCTAGTCCTTCCCTGAATGATTATGTGTCAAAATGACTTTGATGAAGAGGATGAAAGGGCAAGTTTGATTAAACAGACAATTAAAATTATTCTTAGGTACAAAGAAGTTTGTTAAATTTTTTTTTTAACATATACACCTCCAGATTACTTGGTATTGCTTCTCTCTGGCCTTGCTTAGGGAAAAATGACTTTTCCCTCTCCTTGAATGTGGCCATCAGTTCAGTCTGTGCCGTGCAATGGATGATGCCTAAACGTGGCAGCAGTGGGAGAGGATGGGCAGGCAGGGACTAGACTGGGAAATAGAATCTGTTGGAAGGTGCTAGAGATGCACAGTTAGAAAGAATCCACAGAGCAGAATATGTGCTCCTGTAGGAATAAGAACATGTGTTTTGGCCCTTGCTAGGTGTCAGGAAGGCAAACTCAAGGTCTACAGAGGAACAGGTTACCCCAGTGAGGTTTCTCAACAGGGGCAAGGTGTAATAATGCAAACAGAAGGGAATATGGTGGGAGTCAGGTCAGAGAGCATGTAGCATGACCCCATATGGTAAGAGCACCTGGATATAATAATATAGAAGAATAGAATAGGTCAATATAATGCTTATCAACACAGTCTGTTTAAAAAATTGGCCTTAGCTTGCACAGACCTGGATGTAAATCTCAGCCACTCAGTTTATTAACTCTTCAACTTGGGTAGGTCGTTTATCTTCTGCTCCTTAGTTATCATATGTGAAAAATAATTGGGAGTAAAAATAACGACCTTGACTCTTTCTTGCGAGGATTACATGAAGAGTATATGTATAATGCACATAATGAATGGCTGACACATCAATATTTCCACTCCTGCTACTAATCACAACAGCCACAACAGAACAACAGTGAAGCTCAGGCTTGAGGAGAAAGATGGGAAAAGATTCCTCAAAGTGTTGTCTAAGAAGGAAACTAGCTAAAAGTAAGAGTTTATTTCCTACGGCTGGGATTCTGGGTCGCAGTGGAAGGAAAATAAAAGTGAGTTACCGATAAATCATTTAAGTTACTGAATTTGGCTCCTATATTCCCTTGCCTAAGACTTCAGCAAGTTTTCAAGGGAGCCTGAAGGTGAGGAGTGGGAGGAAGAAATCAAGAGAAAGAAGCCAAGTGATGGAAGAAAGCAAGGGGAGGAGCACTGATCGGGGGCCACTCAGACCTCACGCTCAGGAGAAAGCCTCCTGTTGGTCTGTCTTGCTTGTGAGCTAGCGCTCTGCACAGGCCTGCTGGTGCACTTTTATAGCTGGCTCACTTATGCAGTGAAAGAGCAGATCCTTCTAACCCCCCTCCTCATCTCTATTTCTTAAGCTGAGGAGAAGATATTCTGGCTGGGAATATCAATAGGAATCGCTCATCTAGATAAACAGCCTACCCACCTCCCTTCTCTGTTCTTAACTCCCACTTGTGGGCAGAGATTTCCTTCTAAAAGCACACCCAGGCCCAGGGACCCTGTCTGTCAATCCTCTCTAACCATACAAGTTCTATAGTAAGTTTAAATGGACCAGAGACAGTTGCTTCTAGGAAGAAACAGAGGGTTAGTTGTTATTATTGTTGTTTCTGTTGGCACCAAGACCTGTTGAAAGAGAGGGGCCATGCCTTTCTTTGGTAAGATGCCATTTTGGATTCATCACTATGTAGACTTCCAACATCTCATATCTGAGATTGCAAGAGTGCAATTGCATAGCAGGTTTCTTGCTTCAAATTTGGCATATGTTTTGGAGCCTATCAGTGTTATGTATACTCAGTGATAATTGCATTATTTTCAGAGTGAGTTATCCTTTTCAAAAGAAATTGTCCCCAAAGAAAAAAAGATCCTATAGCTACTCTTTGATATAGTCTCTATCAAGCACTAAAGATTGTTCCTATAGGCATCCTGTCCTCCTGATTTTTACAACTGTAGATATGTGTGCTCTGAGCACTTCCTGGGCATGTCATAAACGTTTCATTGTGCAGTTTATTCTCAGGCAGCTCTCCCATGTCCTGTTAATTTCTCCATGCTTTTTGTTAGTATTTACATACTATGTAATATTATCATGGTTCTTTGTTTTGGGCTTCCCTAGTGGCTCAGACAGAGAAGGCGATGGCACCCTACTCCAGTACCCTACTCTTGCCTAGAAAATCCCATGGACGGAGGAGCCTGGTAGGCTGCAGTCCATGGGGTCACTAGGAGTCGGACACAACTGAGAGACTTCACTTTCAATTTTCACTTTCTACTTTCATGCATTGGAGAAGGAAATGGCAACCCACTTCAGTGTTCTTGCCTGGAAAATTCCAGGGATGAGGAAGCCTGGTGGGCTGCCTTTTATGGGGTCGCACAGAGTCGGACACAACTGAAGCGACTTAGCAGCAGCAGCAGCAGCAGCAGTAGCAGCAGTGGCTCAGAGATAATCCTGAAGTGCAAGAGACCTGGGTTTGATCCCTGAGTCAGGAAGATCCCCTGGAAAAGGAAATAGCAACCCACTCCGGTATTCTTGCCTGGAGAATTCCATGGTTGGCAGGCTACAGTCCATGGTGTCACAAATAGTCAGACATGACTGAGCAACTAACACTTTTACTTCTTTCTTTATTATCTGTCTTTTAATTATGATCACCTTCCCACCACTGGTAGAATGTAAACAATATTTTCCCCATGTTTCTTCCTGAGTCTAAAGTGAAAGTGAAGTCACTCAGTCATGTCCGANACCTCTGCACCTGGGATTAAGTGATATAAAATCAAGGCTAAAAACCAAGTAAATGTGGTAAATATAAAAGGCTTAAACCAAACACCATGCTTGACTACTGTTCTAAAAATTCTGTAGTTCTTAGAGTCACAGATTGATAGGGAAGTAAAAAACACCAAGATCCATCTCTTCACCTGGATAAAAGTTGCAATGGAAAATCTGTCTGATGTAACCATTTTGGAACTCTAGAGTTTATGGGAAAGCTTGCAACTTCCAGATGAAGACTTAGACAGCAAGTTGTGGTTTAATTCTGACAATTTTAGCTCCTAGTTTACTAGCAGCAACCCCTGTCTCTTATACACATCTAGATGTGTATAAGAGACAGGCCTACTAGAGTGGGTTGCCATTTCCTTCTCCAGGGGATCTTCCTGACCCAGGGATCGAACCCAGGTCTCCTGCATTGCAGGCAGACGCTTTACCCTCTGAGCCAAAACCTCCCCTTAATGTTTTGTTGAGTTTGGGAGTGATGATGATGATGATGAGGGCTTCCTTTGTAACTCAGTTGGTAAAGAATCTGCCTGCAATGCAGGAGACCCTGGTTCAATTCCTGTGTTGGGAAGATCCCCTGGAGAAGGGATAGGCTACCCACTCCAGTATTCTGGCCTGGAGAATTCCATGGATTGGATAGTCCATGGGATGGCAAAGAGTTGGACATGACTGAGTGACTTTCACTTTCACTTTCATGGTGATGATGATGATAAATGTGTCAGGCACTTTACCATGAGCTTTACTCACAGATCTCCTTACAGCAAAAATTAAAAGTAGGTATTTCTACATTCACTTTTTTTTTTTTAGATTAAGGTCATGTGTTTATTTATTTATTTGACTGTGCCTTGTAGTTGAGACACACGGGGTCGTCAGCCGTGTTGGGGGCGTGTAAGATCTTTAGCTGCAACATGTGAGATCTAGTTCCCTGATCAGGGATTGAACCCTGGCCCCCTGTATTGAGAGTGCAGATTTCTTAGCTACTAGAACACCAAGGAATTCTCAAGATTGATTTTTATTATGTGCTGGATATAAACTCTTTGTTATTACCATAGCACTTAAGTTACAATAGAAGTCAACAGGAAATGCTAATTTTTCTTTATTGAAGTATAATTAAATTACAATATTATATCAATTTCATGTATACAACACAGATTCAATATTTTAATGGACTATACTCCATTTCTCAAACACCACAGTTCAAAAGCATTAGTGCTGTTGGAGAAGACTCTTGAGAGTCCCTTGGACTGCAAGGAGATCCACCCAGTCCATCCTACAGGAAATCAGTCCTGAATATTCATTGGAAGGACTGATGCTGAAGCTGAAACTCCAATATTTTGGCCACCTGATACGAAGAACTGACTAATTTGAATAGACCCTGATGCTGGGAAAGATTGAAGATGGGAGGAGAAAGGGATGACAGAGGATAAGATGGTTGGATGGCATCACCGACTTGATGAACATGAGTTTGAGTAAACTCCAGGAGTGGTTGATGGACAGGGAGGCCTGAGGTGCTGCAGTCCATGGGGTCACAAAGAGTTGGACACAACTAAGTGACTGAACTGAACTGAACTCCATTTAAACNGAAAGATTGAAGATGGGAGGAGAAAGGGATGACAGAGGATAAGATGGTTGGATGGCATCACCGACTTGATGAACATGAGTTTGAGTAAACTCCAGGAGTGGTTGATGGACAGGGAGGCCTGAGGTGCTGCAGTCCATGGGGTCACAAAGAGTTGGACACAACTAAGTGACTGAACTGAACTGAACTCCATTTAAACATATTATGAAATTTTGGCTATATTTCCTGTGCTGTAGATATATCTTTGTAGTTTATTTATTGTGCACATTGCAGTTTGTATCTATTAATCCACTATTAGTATCCTACTTCTCCCCACTTCCCTCTCTCCAGTGGTAGCCACCAGTTTATCCTCAATATCTATGAGTCTGTTTCTGCTTTGTTATATTCATTTTAAAAATTTTTTTAGATTCCACGTATGAGTGATAAGATACAGTGTCTTATATCTCGGTCTGACTTATTTCACTAAGCGTAATACCCTCCAAGTCCATTCATGTTTTTGCAAATGACAAAATTTCATTTTTGGTACCTGAGTAATATCTAATTTCATTTATATATATATCATAGCTTTTTATCCATTCATCTGTTGATGGACACTTAGATTTCTTTCATAGCTTAGCTATTGTAAATAATGCTGCTATGAACAGTGGGGTTAATATTTTCAAATTGCTGGGTTTATTTTCAGGTACATACTGAGGAATGGAATTGCTGAGTCATATGGAAGTTCTCCTTTGGTGTTTTGAGGGACGTCCCTACTGTTTTCCATAGTGGCTGCACCAGTTTATATTCCCAGTAACAATGTATCGGGGTTCCCTTTTCTCTACATTCTCATCATCATTTGTTATTTGTGGTCTTTTCATGACAGCCATCTGACAGCTGTGGGGTAATATCTTGTTGTGTTTTGATTTGTATTTCTCTGATGATTAGCAAAGTTGAACTTTTTTTTTTTTNCCACTATTAGTATCCTACTTGTCCCCACTTCCCTCTCTCCACTGGTAGACACCAGTTTATCCTCAATATCTATGAGTCTGTTTCTGCTTTGTTATATTCATTTAAAAAATTTTTTTAGATTCTACATATGAGTGATAAGATACAGTGTCTTATATCTCGGTCTGACTTATTTCACTAAGCATAATACCCTCCAAGTCCATTCATGTTTTTGCAAATGACAAAATTTCATTTTTGGTACCTGAGTAATATCTAATTTCATTTATATATATATCATAGCTTTTTATCCATTCATCTGTTGATGGACACTTAGATTTCTTTCATAGCTTAGCTATTGTAAATAATGCTGCTATGAACAGTGGGGTTAATATTTTCAAATTGCTGGGTTTATTTTCACGTACATACTGAGGAATGGAATTGTTGAGTCATATGGAAGTTCTCTTTTAGTTTTTTGAGGGACATCCCTACTGTTTTCTATAGTGGCTGCATCAGTTTATATTCCCAGTAACAATGTACCGGGGTTCCCTTTTCTCTACATTCTCATCATCATTTGTTATTTGTGGTCTTTTCATGACAGCCATCTGACAGCTATGGGGTGATATCTTGTTGTGTTTTGATTTGTATTTCTCTGATGATTAGCAAAGTTGAACTTTTTTTTTTTTCTTTTCTCGTATGTCTGCTAGCCATCTGTATGTCTTCTTTGGAAAAATGTTTATTCAGGTCTTCTGTCCTGCATCCAAAATACATAAACAAGTCATATAACTAAATTCCAAAAAGACAAGCTGATTTTATTTTATTAATATAAACTCATTTATTTTAATTGAGGCTAATTACTTTACAATATTGTATTGGTTTTGCCATACATCAACGTGAATCCGCCACAGGTATACATGTATTTCCCATCCTGAACCCCTCTCCCACCTGCCTCCTCATCCCATCCCTCTGGGTCGTCCCAGTGCACCAGCCCCAAGCATCCTCTATCCTGCATCGAACCTGGACTGGTGATTCATTTCTTATGTGATATTATACATGTTTCAATGCCATTTTCCCAAATCAGCCCACCATCTTTTTCATTTATTTTAATTGAGGCTAATTACTTTACAATATTGTATTGGTTTTGCCATACATCAACGTGAATCTGCCATGGGTGTACATGTGTTTCCCATTCTGAACCCCTCTCCCACCTCCCTCCTCATCCCATCCCTCTGGGTTGTCCCAGTGCACCAGCCCCAAGCATCCTGTATCCTGCATCGAACCTGGACTGGTGATTCATTTCTTATGTGATATTATACATGTTTCAATGCCATTCTCCTAAATCAGCCCACCATCTTCCTCTCCCACAGAGTCCAAAATACTGTTCTATACATCTGTGTCTCTTTTGCTGTCTTGCATACAGGGTTATCATTACCATCTTTCTAAATTCCATATATATGCATTAGTATACTGTATTGGTGTTTTTCTTTCTGGCTTACTTCACTCTGTATAATAGGCTCCAGTTTCATCCA